>CM021107.1:234485328-234935370 GCA_007115665.2 Sequoiadendron giganteum | reverse complement strand
GAGTGGGAAAAGTACTTAAAGTAAAATAAAATGCAACTATAGTTAAAATAATTAATTTGCCGATAAGGCAGTGCAATTAAATATTTAAATTTTTGCTAAAGAATACAAATGGCCATAAACATGAAATTATAAACGGATGTAACTATAATATGAAGGGTCATGACCCTTGGCATGTATTGTATAAATAATTTGAAAATCAAAGTATCTCCATCCTACCCCCTCTCCCTCTCTCAGGTCTCTCTCTCACTCACTCAATCCATCTATCTCTCTCCCATCTCCCTTAAACCCTATACCCTCAAACCAATACCCTAAACCATCAACCCTATAGGTCCTCAACCCTATACCTTCAATTCTCAACCATTTACTCTATACATTGGATCCTCAACCCTCATCTATCTTTGTCCATCCCTCCTCTTCTCTCCTTATCTCTATCTCACTTCTCCCTCCATCTCTCCCTCCATACATCCCACCTTCTCTTCCCTAATACCTCAACCCTATACCCTCAACCCTTAAAACCTTAAAGACTCAACCCTATACCCTAAACCCTCAACCCTCAACCCTCAACCCTTAAATCCTAAACCCTTCCACTCCCTCCCTATCTCACTCCCTCTATCTGTCTATGTCTACCTCTCCATCTCTCTCAAGTATCTCCCTCCCACCAGCTCTCCCTCGCTCTCTCAAGTCCCTCTCTCTCTCATGCCCTCTATCTCTCTCCCAATCTCTCTCCCTCTCTCTCAAGTCTCTCCCTCCCACACACTCTCCCTCCCTCTTTGTCTCTCAAGTCTCTCCCTTCTATCCCCTCTCCCTCTTTCAAGCCTCTCTTTGTCTCTCTCACTCAATCCATCTATCTCTCTCCCACATCCTCTCTCTCTCTCTCACTCCCTCTATCTTTCTCCCTCTCTCTCTCCCTCTCTCAGATATCTCCCTCCCACTCTCTCTCTCTCCCTCTATCTCATGTATCTCCCCCCCACCCCCTCCATCTCTCTCGAATCCCTTTATCTTGAGTACTCCCTCTCCCCCGAGTACTCCCTCTCCTTCCGACCCCCTCTCTATCTCTCAAGTCTCTCTCTCTCACTCCTTGTATCTCTCCCATCCCTCTATCTCTCACTCCCTCTCTCTCCTACTCTCTTAGGTATCTCCTTCCCACCCCCTCTCTCCCACTTTGTCTCTCTCTCCTTCTCTCTCGTGTGTCTCCCTCCATCTCTCTCACTCTCTCTCTCTATCTCTATGGATTAGGGTTTAAGGGTTAAGGGTTGAGGTTTGAGGGAATAAGAGGGTATAGGGGTCGAGGGATTAGGGTTGAAGGGTTGAGGGTTGAGGGTTGAGGGTTGAGGGATTAAGAGGGTATAGGGGTCGAGGGATTAGGGTTGAAGGGTTGAGGGGTTGAGGGATTAAGAGGATATGGGGGTTGAGGGATAAGGGTTTAAGGGTTGAGGTTTGAGGGATTAGGAGGGTATGGGGGTTAAGGGATTAGGGTTTAAGGGTTGAGGGTTGAGGGTTGAGGGATTAAGAGGGTATGGGGTTGATAGATTAGGGTTTAAGGGTTGAGGGATTAGGAGGGTATGGGGGTTGAGGGATTAGGGTTTAAGGGTTAAGGGTTGAGGTTTGAGGGATTAAGAGGGTATGGGGGTTGATGGATTAGGGTTTAAGGGTTGAGGGTTGAGGGTTGAGGATATAGGGTTTGAGGGATTAGGCCTCACTTATCTCACAATCCCTCTTTGTCAGGCCTCACTTACCTCCCACCCTAATTTCTTAGGTATCTCCTTCCCATCCCCTCTCACTCACTCCCTCTCTCTCTCTCTCTTAGGTCTCTCTTTCTCACACACTCACTCACTCCCTCTATCTCTCTCCCCTCTACCCTAAACCCTAAACCCTTAACCCTTAAACCCTAAACCATTAACCCCTCTACCCTCTACCCTTAACCCTCCCTCCCTCTATCTCTCTCCCACTCCCTCCCTTTCTCTCTTTCAAGTCTCTCCATCCCACCCCCTCTCCCTCTCTCAGGTCTCTATCTTACTCACTCAATCCATCTATCTCTCTCCCATCTCCCTTAAACCCTATACCCTCAAACCAATACCCTAAACCATCAACCCTATAGGTCCTCAACCCTATACCTTCAATTCTCAACCATCTACTCTATACATTGGATCCTCAACCCTCATATATCTTTGTCCCTCCCTCCTCTTCTCTCCTTATCTCTATCTCACTTCTCCCTCCATCTCTCCCTCCATACATCCCACCTTCTCTTCCCTAATACCTCAACCCTATACCCTCAACCCTTAAAACCTTAAACACTCAATGCTATACCCTAAACCCTCAACCCTCAACCCTTAAATCCTAAACCCTTAAACCCTCTACCCTCTACCCTCTACCCTCAACCCAATAACCTCAACCCTAATCCCTCAACACTTAAACCCTTAAACCCAATTAATCTCTCTACCCTAATACCTCTATTAGGTATGTCACTCACTCACTCCCTCTATCTCTCTCCCATTCCCTCTCCTACTCCCTCTCTCTCACTCTCTCCCACTCTATCTTTCTCCCTCTCTCTCTCCCTCTCTCAGATATCTCCCTCCCACTCTCTCTCTCTCCCTCTATCTCATGTATCTCCCCCCACCCCCTCCATCTCTCTTGAATCTTTCTATCTTGAGTACTCCCTCTCCCACCCACCCCCTCTCTATCTCTCAAGTCTCTCTCTCTCTCTCACTCCTTGTATCTCTCCCATCCCTCTATCTCTCACTCCCTCTCTCTCCTACTCTCTTAGGTATCTCCTTCCGACCACCTCTCTCCCACTTTGTCTCCCTCTCCTCTCTCGTGTGTCTTCCTCCCACCCTCTCTCTCTGTGTGGATTAGAGTTTAAGGGTTAAGGGATAAGGGTTGAGGGATTAAGAGGGTATCGGGGTCGAGGGATTAGGGTTGAAGGGTTGAGGGTTGAGGGATTAGGGTTTAATGGTTGAGGACTGAGGGATTAAGAGGGTATGGGGGTTGAGGGATTAGGGTTTAAGGGTCTACCTATTTTTCCCTCTATACCTATTTCTCTCTCCCTCCTTGCCTCCTCTCTCTCAATATCTCTTTCTTTCCCTTTCTACCTCTCTCTCTCTCTACCCTTAACCCTAAACCCTAAACATTTAAAACCCTCTACCCTCTACCCTCTATCTCTCTCCCACTCCCTCTCCCTCTCTCTCTCTCTCAATTCTCTCCCTGCTACCCCCTCTCCCTCTCTCAAGTATCTCTCACTCACTCACTCACTCCTTCTATGTCTCTCCCCTCTACCCTTAACCCTTAAACCCTTAAACCCTCTACCCTCAACCCTTAACCATCTACCCTTAACCCTCTACCCTCTATCTCTCTCCCACTCCCTCCCTCACTCTCTCTCTCAAGAATCTCCCTCCTATCCCCCCTCCCTCTCTCAGGTCTCTCTCTCTCACTCACTCACTCACTCCCTCTATCTCTCTCCCCTCTCCCCTAAACCCTAAAACCTTAACCCTTAAACCCTAAACCCTTAAACCCTCTACCCTCTACCCTTAACCGTTTAACCTCTATCTCTCTCCTACTTCATCCCTCACTCTCTCAAGATTCTCCCTCCATATCTCCCTCCCTCCATCCCACCTTCTCTTCCCTAATCCCTCAACCCTTAAAACCTTGAACACTCAACCCTATACCCTAAACCTTCAACCCTCTACCCTCTACCCTCAACCCAATACCATCAACCCTAATCCCTCAACCCTTAAACCCCTAAACCCAATTAAAATCTCTACCCTAATCCCTAAACCCTTAACCCTTAAACCCTCATCCCTCAACCCTCTACCTTCAATCCTAAACCCTTAACCCTAAAACCTCAACCCCTATACCTTGTACCCTATATGTTGGACCTTGAACCCTAATCCATCAACCCTATACCCTCAACCATCTACCCTCATCCTTAAACTCTTGACCCTCAACCCTTAAACCCTAAACCATTAAACCCTTAACCATCAATCCTCAACCCTCAACCCTTAATCCCTTAATCCTCAACCCTTAAACCCTAAACCCTTATACCCTCTACCCTCAACCCTAAACCCTTTAACCTTCTACCCTCTACCCTCTACCCTAAACCATTAATCCTATACCCTCAATTCTCAACCCTCTATCCTATACATTAAATCCTCAACCCTCATATATCTCTATCCCTTTCTCCTATTCTCTCCTCTCTATCTCACTTCTCCCTCAATCTCTCCCTCCATCTCTCTGTCCATCTCTCCCTCCATCCTTCCCTCCGTCTCTACCCTAATCCCTCAACCCTATACCCTCAACCCTTAAACACTCAACCCTCACCCTGATACCCTCTACCCTAAACCCAATACCCTCTACCAACAACCCTATACCCTCAACCCTTAAACCCTTAAACCCAAGTAAACTCTATACCCTAATCCCTCAATCCTCAACCCTTAATCCCTCTACCCTCTACCCTCTACCCTCTACCATCTACCCTTCAAATTAAACCCTCAACCCTCAATTATCAACCCTTGACCCTTAATACCTCAACCCTAGGTAGGTAGGGGAACATAGGTGAGATACAGAGTGATGAAGGGAGAGGTAGGTAAAAAAAGGGATAGGGGAGATAAATATAGGTAGAGAGGGTAGGAGATGTAGAGAGAGGAGAGATAGAGAGAATTGGAGAGGGGAGGGAGGGACAAGTAGGGAGGAGATAGAGGTTTGTGTGTGTGTGTGTGAGAGAGAGAGAGAGAGGAGACATGATTGGGATATAGAGTGATGGAGGGAGAAGTTGGTAAAGAGAGAAAGAGGGGAGATAAAGATAAATATAGAGGGAAGGAGATGTAGAGAGAGATTATAGATAGAGAGAAGTGGAGAGTGGAGGGATGGTGTGAGAGGAAAGGAGGAGATAGAGGTGAGTGTGTGTGAGAGGGAGAGAGAGTTAGAGGAGAGAAAATGAGGGGACAGAGGAAGGGGGAGAGAGATAAATAGATTAGAGAGGGAAGGGGGGAGGGATATAGAGTAGAGAGGGAAGGAGAGAGTAAGAGAGAAAGATGGGTGAGGGAGAGAGTGGTAGGTAGTGGAGTGAGAGGTAGGTAGAGAGGGAAGGAGAGAGGGATGGATAAGAGGGAGAGAGGGAAGGAGGGAGAGTGAGATGGAGAGAGTGGTGTGATAGAGAGTAGATAGGTAAGGAGAGAATGAGAAATAGAGATAAAGAGAGAGAGGGAGGTTGGAGGGAGGGAGAGGTAGAAAGGGATAAGTGAGACATAGAGAGGGAATGAGGGAAAGTGGGATAGAGAGAATGGTGATTTAGAGAGGAGGGAGTGAGAGGGAAGGAGGGAAACTGGGAGAGAGGGAATGGTGATTTAGAGAGGAGGGGGTGATAGGTAGAGATAGAGAGGAGAGAGTGAGAGAGAAGGAGAGGGATAGAGAGACAGAGAGAGAGGTAGGTAGAGGAAGGGAGAGGAGAGATAGAGAGTAGAGAGGGAAAGAGGTAGGGAAGGAGGCATAAGTGAGATAGAGAGGGATGGAGAGAGAGAGTGATGGAGGGAGAGGTATGTATAGAGAGGGAAAGTGAGAGGAGAGATAAAGAGTACAGAGGGGAGGGATAGGTAGGAAGATAGAGGTGTGTGTGTGTGAGTGAGAGAGAGAATGGTGAGATAGAGAAAAAGATCGATTGAGAGAGAAAGAGGGGGAGGGAGGGAGGGACAATAGTGAGAGAGATTGGGAGGAGAGACAAAAAGAAGTGGAGGGAGGGTGAGGTCGAGAGAGGCAGGGAGAGGAGAGATAGAGAGAAGTAGAGAGGGAAAGATGGAGGGAGGGAGTGTTAGCGAGGGAGATAGAGGTTTGTGTTTGAGAGAGAGAGAGATAGAGAGGGGAGAGTGAGAGGGAGGGAGAGAGTTAGAGAGAAAGTGGGCGAAGAGAGGGATAAAGAGTGAGAGAGAGATGTAGGTAGAGGGAGGGAGAGGAGAGATATAGAGTAGAGAGGGAAAGAGGTAGGGAGGGAGACATAAGTGAGATACAAAGTGATGGAGGGAGAGGTAGGTAAAGAGAGAGAGAGGGGGGAGGGGGGAGGCAAATGTAGGGAGGAGATAGAGGGGTGTGAGAGAGAGAGGGGGGAGAGAGAGAGAGCAAGGGAGAGAGAGAGAGAGGAAGTGGAGAGATAGAGAGTGGAGAGAAGGAGAGAGAAAGTTGATACAATTTGCTGACTATTAAAATTTGACCTCCTGATTACTGAAATTTGAATTGTTGATTACTGAAATTTGACTAAGTCTAAAATTTTTAAGATCTTCCAAAAACTAGAATTTGCATTATAATTTCTAGAGATCTGAAACCACTCTCAAACACCCTGCCTATATACATGTAATATAACTTAAAGTATAAGAAAGTAAATGTCCATATGTAAATGTAAACTTATACTTAAATGTTTATTTCATGTATATAGTTTCCTTGGAAGAGAAAGCGAAAATAAAAGAGTTTAGAAAAATGCATTCCAAAATTCATTGCAAAAAGAAAGAGAACTCACACTTGTTCACCGAATGCAAAATTCAAGCCATTTGGCGCTTGCCAAATGGTAAAGCCATTTGGAGAGCGCCAAATTTGGCGCTCACCAAATGTTAAAGCCATTTGGAGAGCGCCATATTTGGTGCTCGCCAAATGGTAAAGCCATTTGGCGAGCGCCAAATTTGGCATTCGCCAAATGTGGCATTTTTCAAATTTGGCGAGAGCAATATGGCCTATTACGGGTTTTTTTTGCAATTTGGCATCAAAATTGTTTCACAGATTGGTGCACTTACCCGCCTGTTTCTTGTGAAATTTCTGTCATACAAGAGAAACTCTAGTTATGAACAGATTCTTTGATTACAGTAGCAACGTATGAGAATTTGTGGATGAAAAAATGAATTTAAATGCAGAAGCTTTTTCCAGGTTGAATAGCTCAATCATGCATAGAGATCTTAAATATTAAATGTCATTTCATCCGTTTTTGCTGGTTAAAGGCAATAAATTTTGATTATTCTAAAAATAATCTTAATAATTTGGTCCTTTAAATTAGCAGGTCACAAATGGTACATAGTGCATATATTACCTATTTGAATTGGCTGATTCCACAATTGTTGAATGTTTTATGCTTAAGATTTCTTTTGCCTGCATACTTTAGTTATGATGGGGATGCAAGAATGGAATAATAATAAATAGTTGTTAACATTTGACTTCATCTCTAAGAGCACTAATCTGAATCCCATAAAGGCTCTTTATGATGGCATACTAGATGGACATTTGATTGTAAATATTAATAAATAAACATTTAAAATTTCTATTGAATTTTACTTAATTAATATTTATGATTAAATGTGAATTTAATATGTTGTGTGTTTAGGTTTTGAATTTTAATTAATATTTATATGTATACATAGATAATAAGTTTAATAGTTATATAGTGGATTAACTATATTTATAAATAAGATATTTTTATATAAAATTGTTAAATATAATGAATAAAAATATCAAATTATTAGATCTTTGAAATAATGATTTGCTTTTAAATTTTCATTTAAGATTGTAAGTGTAAAAGTATCTAATATAGATTAATCTAGATTATATAAACAAATATAATAAAAAATATGATCAATTAAAATCAATTAAAGTTAAGAATCGATAAATCAAAATGTCAACATGTTCACGAGAAATTTGAATTTATCAAAAAAGATGCAAATGATTTTAGTGATTTTTTGTTCTTCTTTTAGATTTTGTACCAAAAAAGTGACCCCCTCAAATGTAAGTAATTGTTCACCTGTGGCTTAATGGTGTGTCTTTCCTTCTTCAACCATCATCATCATCATTTGTCGAAACCCAGGTAATCCATGAGGTTACCTCAAAAAATAATACAATTTAATCAAGAAGAATATGAAAGAATAAAGAAAATGTTGTCATTTAATGTCAATCTATCAAAGTGATGTGTAGTTATCTCAATTTGGATAAATCAAGAAATATTGTAAAAATTGGTTACAAGTGTCTAGAATCTCTTTTGCAATCTCCTTACTCTATTCCAGTAGATATATGGTTGGTTGCATGTGCATTTCCTTTCAACTTCCCACAAGTGATATCTTGTTTAATACTCAGGGGGACAACAAGCATGAGAGGGTCGAAATTCACCTAGGCTTAATGATGGAGCTCTTTGTTGTCATGCCCAAGAAAACTTCCCAGGGTGGAAGAATTTCTTGTAACTCTTTCGATAAAAATGATCATCTACAAGGCTATAGGAAATTATAATTTCATACATTGATCAATACACTCAGAGAGAAAATTGGGTTTACCAAAAAGGATGCAGATGATTTTAGAAATTTTCTTGTTCTTGTCTTAGATTTTATAGTAGAAAAGTGACCCACTGCAATGCAATTCATTCTTCACCTATGGCTTGATGGCATGCCTTTCCTTCTTCACCCATCATCATCATGATTTTCCCAAACCTAAGAGAGTGGCGAAGTTACTCCAAAAAGGAATACAATAGTTTAATTAGGAAGAATGTGAAAGCATAAAAAATGTTGCCAATTAATGTCAATATATGAAAGTGATGTGTTGTTATCTCAATTTGGATAAATCAAGAACTTTAAAAAAAAAAAAATTACGTCCAGAGACTCTTCTACAATATCCATACTCTACTTCACTAGATAAATGTTCTTTTGCATCCACTACCTTTGAACTTGCCACATATGATTTCTTTTTTAATCCTTACAGGGACAAGAAACATGATAGGATTAAAAATCACCTTAACTTGATGATGGAGCTTTCTTAAAATGGAGAAGGAGCTACATGTCTATTCTTTGTAACATTCTATTTTTAGCTAGCTATGTGTTTTCTTTAGCTAGTCCTAAATTAATTAGTTACATATTCATTTTAGGCACCACTAGTTTTTTTATGGACATTACTTTATATGTACTCCATATTGTGAGTTAATTCTTCATTCCATTTACCTATTTCTTTACATACTTTTTGTTTTCATTAATCTCATATATAGGAGCATACCATTATTTATCTTACATGGCCCAATGTTATAGACATTCATTCCAATGATCTTGTCAGTTTTTTATAATTACATATTTACAATAGTAATTGACAAGATTAGTAAATTGTTTATTCTAACTACTTGTAGAAAGAATGCATAAGGAAATAAGAAATGGAAATCCCCTTAAACAATATTTGGGTATACTTTAGGTTTTATATGTCCATAATTTTATATAGCTACATGAGGTTTTTTGTTTTACATTATTGATCATGATATATATATTGAGCTAAAGAAAAGAAAAATATTTCATGCACAAGTAGATTGTCAAATATAATTTGTCAACATGACCTTAGTACATCTTGTCATTAAGTTATAGTAGAAGATGGTTGAGTCATTTCCGTTCATTCAACATTATTATAATGAGTTTTTCCATTCTTTTACTAATAAGTCACCACTTGAGATGTTTTTGGGGTATTTACCTTATGGCCGCTTGATGTGTAGATTTTGATAAGAAAGATGAGAATGTAAGTAAAGATAATGAGGTGGTTAAAGCATCCAATCATATAGAAAAATTATATAAATTTAACTTAATATTAAGAAACAAATGGAAAGAACACAACAATCAAGTATAAAGAAAGGTAAGATCAATACAAGAAGGAGCATAAAATTAAGGTAAGAAACAAATTTTGGATTTTCTTTGGTAAAGGAAATGAAACATGGACAAATAAAATGATCTCATAGTAAAGCATTTGGATGTCATGTGTATGGTTGATTTTAGGAAATACGAAAAAATCTAATCTTTTAATATTTCTATATCTTTGTAATTTATTTATTTTGAGGGCTTCAAAATATTTATAGCCCTTGGTTTGTCAAAAGATAATGTAAATGGTTGTAAAGCACGTTTTAAATTTTCATAGAATATGATAAATATTGTAAAATTCAACTATTCATTATAAGCATGAGATAAAAAGGATTAGAAGATAAAAATTGAGATAATTAAATCTTTGCATACTTTCAAAGTAATTTTTCTATAATAAGCAAAAGATAATCATTAATGAATAATTGTATGTTGTTTGTTAATTTAATATGATATGCATATTCATTCTCATAATTTAATAATGTCAGTATTTTTCAAGTAATCCACCAAATAATTTTAACATCAAGGAGGGGTAAATTTTTTATTAAAACAAGGAAACATTACAAAGCAAGGGCATTAAATGGCCCTATCAAGTTCAACCAAGTGATCCAATTGATGAGACAAATCCGGGGGTAGTTGACCCCGATCCACCAAATTCCAATCATGAATATGATCAGAAGCCCATTTAGCCAAGCAATCAGCAACCCCATTCCATTCTTGAGGAATATGAATGAAAGTAATATACTTCAGAGAAGCACAGAGAGTGAGAATTTGTTCAACAATCATTGCCAGTTGCCAGCTCACATCATCCAAATACCGCATTTTCAGTAAGTTCACCACAACCTGCGAGTCTGAAAAGACCCACTTCCATCCATAAGAAAATTATCCCTTAGAATTACTCAACTCGTTGTTTATGAACCTACTAGTGTTTGGCTTGCTTTAGCTCATCTGTAGAGAACTCGCTCATGTTTAAAGAACTGCACACCATAAATAGTGGACCATGAGCCCACTATTAATTTCATTAGTTGTATTTAAAACTACACAAATAACAGGCGAATCATACATCAACTCGCCACCGGTTTTGATCTTGAATTTTGAAGAGAAACAGTTGAAAATAAATAAGAGAATTATAGTAGCCCCACAACGGTAAAATTTGCTGTAACTGAAAATATAATGCGTTGGCTGGAAACCTTGGGTGGCCCTCTAATAGGAAGAATTCTGTTCTCGAATAGGCAATTGTTGTCTATGGGCAGCGAGAAAGAAGTCCAATGTGAAGAGATCTTGTCTCTAGGTATTGCAGAAGAAGGAAAAACGAAGCAGAAGGAATGGACAGCAGATTAACAGAGGGGGCCTCCGCAAATTACCACCCTGTTGGTAGAGGTGATCTCTTAGATAGAGGGCGCTATGTAGTACAATCCCAGCTGGGATGTGGCGCTTTCTCCACTGTTTGGCTTGCCTGGGACACCCAAATCGAGAAATATGTGGCCCTCAAGATAATAAAGAGTGCACCTGTTTTTAAACAAGTGGCCAATCAAGAGATTGAAATCCTCAAAGCAATAGTACAAGCTGATCCAGAGGACAAACAATGTGTGGTTAAATTGCTTGATGATTTCATACACAGTGGACCACACGGGAATCATGTTTGCTTGGTTCTTGAGCTTTTAGGAGACGATTTGAGTACTCTTCTCAATCATTATAGTGGGAAGGGCATTCCATTGCACATGGTAAAGGAAATTTGTGTTCATGTCTTGCGAGGACTTGACTTTTTACATAGTCGACTTTCTATTATTCACACGGATCTCAAACCTTTAAACATTCTTTTGCCATCCACCATTGACCCCGAAAAAGATCCCAGGTTTGTTGTTCCATTTCCATCTAACAAACATAAATCCACCATTGCTACAAGCTCTTATTCATCAAATAATCGGAAGGTTGCAAATGAGGAGTTGACAGGAAATCAGCATATAAGATTGAAAGAGAAGGGAAAACTAGTAGCTCAAGATTGTGGGAATGCAGCAAATGATGAAGAGGAGAAATCGGGTGTAGAAGCCCAAGATGTGCAAACAAACCCATCGCGCAGTTTCAAGAGCTTGTTTGATAACTTGAACGTAAACCCTTTAAACAACCCTTCAGAGAAGCAGAAATTAATGGCCTCCCTTGATCTTAAGTGCAAGATAGCTGATCTGGGTAATGCTTGCTTTATCAGGAATCAATTCACAAGACATATTCAAACACTTCGTTACAAGTGTCCAGAGACTCTTCTGCAATCTCCATACTCTTCTCCGGCAGATATATGGTCTGTCGCATGCATTGCCTTTGAACTTGCCACGGGTGTGTTCTTGTTTGATCCTCACGGGCTGACTACGCAGGACAGGATTCAAAATCACCTGAAATTAATGACGGAGCTCCTTGGTCCGATGCCGAAGACAATTGCTCTGGGTGGTAAGCTTTCAAAAGATCTTTTCGACAAAAATGATAATCCAAAAGGGTATAAGAAGTTACAATCTCGGCCATTGATCAATTTGCTCCGAGATAAATTTGGGTTTGCCCAAAAGGATGCAATTGATTTTAGCGATTTTCTTGTTCCTCTCTTAAATTTTGTACCGGAAGAACGATCCACTGCAATGCAAGCCATTCTTCACCCCTGGCTTAATGGTGTGCCTCGCCTTCTTCAATCATCATCATCCGCCCAAACCCAGGAAAGTGGTGAGGTTACTCCAGAAAAGAATACAACAGTTTAATCAGAAAGAATGTGAAAACATAAAGTAAATGTTGCCATTTAAATTAATCAAGAAATGTTGTGAGAATTTGTGAAGCAAGAAGCCAAGCAATAGTTAATGGGAGGATGCTGAAATATTTCCATGGATGTATGAAGTCTCCTGTTACTATTTCTGTATATCAATATATACCATATGACTTGTGATATTAACAGTTGTATTTATTCGTTTGATCATATTTAGTCTTCATCATCATAATTACTCTGTGCCCTCTTTCTTGTGAAATTTCTGTCATACAAGAAAAACTAGAGTTATGAACGTAGATTCTTTGATTACTGTAGCAACGTATGATAATTTGTGGATGAAAAAATGAATTTAAATGCAGAAGCTTTTTCCACATTGAATAGTTCAATCATGCTCACAGATCTTAAATATTAAATGTCATTTTCATTTATTTGCTGGTTATAGGCAATAAATTCTGATTATTCTAATGACAATCTTCAAACAGTGCATATATTATCTGTTTGAATCGGCTGATTCCACAATTGTCATGTTTTAAGCTTAAGATTTCTTCTGCCTACATACTTTAATCATGATGGGATGCAAGAATAGTGTAATCATAAATAGTTGTTAACATTTGACTCCATCTCTCAGAGCACTGATAACTAGGCAGAGACAGAAAGAAATTAAAAAACAGAACACTACGAATTGCAGCTACAGTCAAACAAACATAATCTTTTTATTTTCTTATACAAACAGGTTACATACGCTTCTGATTTTATAGAGGATTTGAGGAAAAACGAAGAGGAGAAAACACTAAAACCAGTTGTGAAAAAACAGCTTTAAAACTACATTAAATCTGCTTTAAAAATAAAGCTAAACAATCCTACGAAGACCCCAATATAGAATAATAATAAAAAGACATGCAGATTTTTATCTCCGCAAAGGGAGAAATTATTGCTTTATTCTTGTGGACATGAAAATCTGCAAATGGTTAGTAGAATGACAAAACAACATACACAGAAATTTATATCCCTATGAAATAATATTCCATGATTCAAATGCAACCAAATAACAAAGATAAGCAAAGCATGTAAATCATGAAATATATCTATTCCATATTGGATTGGTGCAACTTAGTTGTGTAGAAAGCTGCCCTTTCCTAATCCATGATAAGCAAGATGCCAAATGAAGAGCAAGATTAGTTCTCAAAATCAGAGAGTAACCTTGCCATGAAAATGTGTTGTAGTCAAATTGTGTTGTGATGAGCAAGATTGATTCTCAAATGAAGAGAGTAACCTTGCAATCAGAAAGTGTTGTGGTTTGAAGGAGAGAAGCCTTCAACTTATAGTTGAACTTGAAGAGAGGAGAGGCCAAATTGATGAATGTGGGATCATTCATGGGCAATAACAAGATGCCACTTGTCAAGGTGTGAGAGGGTGAGGAATGTGCAAGTCTTGGCCAATGTGTCAATTTGAAATTCAAATTTGGATGAAATGACATGTTTAAGGGGGATGAAAGGTGCAATAAATGCCATGTTTGACTTGTGCAAATAATATTTAAAATCTTGTTGGAAGGGACAAGTCCCTTTTGAGGAGAAGATTCAAATTGGAAGAATATTCCATTTTGATTCCATTTTGAATGTAATTAGAGGAAATAATAAATCAAATAAATGATTTATTGGTGCAAGTGGGTGGGTTAGTTAAGAGTTTGGATTTGACTCTAGTTGAGTCAAAAGCTAGAGAATGGTAATTATGATTAGAAGTTAATTAAACTTAGATTAATTAACTTAGGGGATTTTAGGGATTTGATTTTGATTTAAATCAAATAAGAAGAACTTTAAGAACTTAATTAAATAATTTAATTTATTTAATTAAGTCAGATGAACCTTAGGGAATTAATCAATAAATATTTTAATTGATTAATAGAAGAAATGACTGTTAATTAGAGCGGGATGCATGATGCATGATGTCAGTTTTGCATGTCTACATTTTTCCCCTCTTTGAAGCAATGTACTTGTTGCATTGGTTCAAAGAATGATGCTGCCGACATCAAAATTAAAATTTTTTGTTTTTTTCGGATGCCCCAGCGAAAATAAGTACGTTACTACATTGCCCCCTCGAGAGATCGAGCGAAAATATTTGATTTGAGGTCGATCTCACGACAAAGAGGTTCAAAATGGATGTATGGATGGCGAGGCTATATGATCTATATGATAATGATAATGAAAATGAGATGTTTGGAAGATGCTTAGAATAACAAATTTATATTATCCTAAACAACTTAAATGATTATGAAAATGATATGTTTGCGATTATGCAATGCATGTGAGATGAATGCGATGGATGATGTTGTCCTATGATGATATGACGCGATTATGTAGAATGAGAATGCAGATGCAAGATGGATGCATTGTTAGCGTGAAATAGGATAGAAGAATGAGAGGGATCAACCCTTGAATCCAAGAAGAGGCAGAAGTTCAACAAACCAATTTTATTAGAAATGATGAATGATGATGATGTATTGCTTATCCAAGGATGGGAAAAGAGCATACCTTTCTTTATGTTTGATAACACACATAGGTGCGATGCATCAAGGTATTAAGAACCAGGATGGTGTTGCACCTAGTGTGATGGACTTTGACTCATCAAACAGATAGGAGTGCTCTTGTTCACACTTGATATACGGAAACCTTGCTAGGACGGACCCAACAAAGCAAGTATTCGCCAAGTTATTTTACAAGAACATCCAACAAGCACAGCAGATAAAAAGATAATGATCATTGCCCCATTCCTTTCTCTCTAAACCTGTTTTGTTTAGGCATCATTGAGAGGTCCTTGGAATGAGCGCAAAATAAGATAAGTCAAAAAGACCAAGATAAAGTAAACAAGCAAGCTGATGTTCATCATACCGTTAGCCAAGGCTAAACTACTGTGGGGTACCTGATGCTTATGTCCATCGTGGGAAAGCTTCGTCCTAGGACATGTAGTGATCAGGGTTTTGGTGAGACTGATTGCATGATAAGCTATTGATACTCTGAGTTGACCAACTTGCTGACTTATTGACTTAGGCTTGATATTTTGACGATTAAGTGTTCACTTTGGAACCTGCTAGACTTGCTTCTGACTGACTCACCAAAGGGTGAAGACGACGATTGATTTATTATGAGCAGCGACAATCACGGGTGAAAGCGAAATGAAATGGATGCACCATTTTGGATTTTTCAGATATTTTGAGGCTATTTTTGGTATTTTCAAGATTTACGAATTTTTTGAATTTTGTGTCTCGGGGGCCAATCAAGGATGGCCTTGCCTACGTTTAAGCTCAGAGACGGCGTAGTTTGGACGACAAACCTGACTCAATGAAAAGATAGATGGGAAAACGGATTGCCAATGCGACGGACGCCTGAAAGACTGACCTAAATGTAACAAAAATAAGCAAACGAATGCCATTGCGACGAACGCCTAAAGGATGGGCAAACGGATGCCAATGCGATGGACGCATAAAGAATGACCTAAATGTAAAAAAGATAAGCAAACGAATGCCATTGCGACGGATGCCTAAAGGATGGGCAAACGGATGCCAATGCGACAAAAGCATAAAGAATGACTTAAATGTAAAAAAGATAAGCAAATGAATGCCATTACGACAGATGCCTAAAGGATGGGCAAATGGATGCCAATGTGACAGACGCATAAAGAATGACCTAAATGTAAAAAAGATAAGCAAACAAATGCCATTGCAACGGACGCCTAAAGAATGGGCAAACGGATGCCAATGCGACGGACGCATAAAGAATGACCTAAATGTAGAAAAGATAAGCAAACGAATGCCATTGCGACGGATGCCTAAGGACTGACCTAAACTATCTCAGGGGATGATCAAAGATCAACCTTGCCTACGTTCAAGCTCAAAGATGACGTAGTTCGACAAGGTGGAAGACTGACAAGACTAAATAATGAATTTTGAAGATTTTCCAATATTTCGACATGTTTTTGGATTTTTTGAATGATTTGGATGTTTTTGATTTTTCGCATGATTTTTTTTAATATTTTTGGTTTTTTTATTTTTTCAAATGTTTTTGAGTTTTTGATGATTTTGACGATTTGGATATGGATACGTGATGACGATATCAGTGTTGTGTTTTAGGATTTTGTTGAAAACTAAGCTTAATGTTGATCAATCGGATTGATGAATTGATAGTTTGACTAAGTGTGTTAAGTCAAACAAAAGTGATAATGCACTTGTAAGTTCCAGGAAGTTGTGTTATCCCAGAGTAAACTCGTACAAAAAGGATAATTTGGCTAGGTGTGTTAAGCCAAACAAGGTGATTATGGATTTGATAATTTGGCTAAGTGTGTTAAGCCAAACAAGATGATAATGAACTTGTAAACCCGAGGAAGTTGTGTTATCTTAGAGTAAACTCGTGCACAAGATGATAGTTTGACTAAGTGTGTTAAGTCAAACAAGGTGATAATTGATTGGATTCGATTGATCAAGATTGATGAAGCTTGATTTGGAACAAAATTATTTTGATGATTTTGATGTGATGTTGAATGTGCGCATTAGATGTGACTGATATTGATTGCTTAGATGGATATTCCATGAAAGATAAAGCTTGATTAGGAATGTCGTCTTGCTGTCAAAATATGCCATGGGCTAGTGATTTGGATTTTGGCTCACAAATGATTTGACTAAGTTAATTTCACGTTTGCCAATGCTCGGATCTCCACATAAGTTGGAGGATATAGATCAAGATTTATTCATGAAGCAAGATGTAATTATCTGCCCCCAGTGTCTAGCAATGTATAGAATGCCATGGGTGGATTCTTGGATAGATGGATGGGTATGGTAAGCATGCAAAGGATGCCAAGGATTATCTTGTGACAAGATAAGGTATTCGAACAAAGGAACGCTCATTCGGATAATGCTTCAAGGATCAAACAGCGTTGGGTAGGATAGGATCAATGAAAATGACCCATGTCAAGATGTTTACCACAAGCAAGTGTAAAGTATGCACCAAAATTTTCCAAGATCAAGATAACTTGGAGTATGGATGCAGATGGAAAATGGATTGGATAAATGGTTCATGGATGAACGGATGATATGGATGGAATGTTGGCCTCATTATGGATGTGATAAGATGCTTTCAATTGAACTGGCGCATGTAGATGCTCGATTCTACACATGACGCCTATTTGCCAGGTTTTCATCATGGTACCTATCCAAAGCGCCACCGAAATGGTTTTCGCTGGAGGATGATTTTTTTCTCTACTATTTTCAATCCTTTTTCTGATTGTTTTTGGATTTTTTTTGTATTTTTTGATTTTTTTGCTGTCACCAAAATGCCTGTTTGCCAAGTTTTCATCAAGGTGACCATTTTTTCAGGACATTTTTCTGATTGTTTTTTTTTGTATTTTTTGAGAGATTTTAAGCTGATACTAAACCACCTGGTACTATTGATGTTGATGTTTCTGTCATAATATGCCATCAGTATCCTACTTGAAGAAGTTGCTTTTCCAAGATACGTGCACTTGAAAGCAACTTTTGAGATCCCTGATCTGCTTTGTTGATACCGGAGTTAACTCTGTCTTTGTGCACCCATCGCGATAGAGTGCCTTCTGAATCCTTATGATGAAGGGTCGCTGCCAATACATGGTTAATGTGAGAATTGGATATCATGCGTGGAGGCGTGGATGGAATGTATTTAGGGATAAAAGATGGATTAGTCGATAGTTTGGAACCTTTGACCCTCCAAACTTGGGAAGATGAGCAATAATGGGTGGATACAAAAGTGTACGTGGAATTAGGACCAACTGCTTGATACACTTTGTATGTTGCTTGAGAAACATGTTTTCGCTTTTGGCGACATCTTTGATGGATACTTTTCCCTTTTTGATTTTGCCCCATAGTTTCTTTGACTAATGGATTTTGATAGGGATTTGTATTCTTTGGTATCCATTTGTATTTGATTTGTCCGATATGCTTCGCTGCTTCTTTTTCTTTGATAACGTTCTTCATGCTTCGATTCAAGTCTTTCTTTTGCTGTTGGTCCCAATTTGTGGATGGGGTGATGGGTGGATGAAGATTCATGAAATGGCGGGTTGTAGTATTGGCATTAGTTTCATCATAAGGATTCTTCGTGCTCCCCATGTTGACGTTTGCTCAAGATGAAGTTGCCCCCAGTTTTGTGGAAATATTACTGATATGTTTATATCCCTTGATTTTTGAATAACCAAGGCCTTGATGCTTAGGATTTTCAATAATCTGCACTGGTTTTAGGATACCCTGTTCATGCAGACCTGATCCTCTGCCTTGATAATTCATCTGCTGAAAAAGTTTATTTGCAATAGGATATGATCTACCTTGGAAACAAGGTGTTAATCCTTCTCTGCTCTGTTGTGGACCTTCAAAAGTGTCAGCTTCTTTAGTGATTTGATAGCTTGCCCTAAGAAAGGTAAATGATCCAAGTTTATAACTGATGGGATCCTCCATATGTGGGATGAATGCCTGATTGATATTTGTAGCTTGATTTTGTGAGATATCAGATTGTAGTGCTTCTTCAAGAGGTATTGATGATTCAATGTCCTTGCAAAAGTCCTCCTCATGATTTATTCTTGATATGCTTTCACATGATGTTTCTGATTCACAACTTCTGTAGAAGCCTTCTTCATGACCCATTTCTGATATGTCTCTGCATTTCTCTATATCTTGATCAGATGTATAGATGTTAAGAGTATGAGACTCTTGTTCCTTGGTAATGATATCAAGAGTATGAGGCTCTTGTTTTGAATGAAAATCATCTACGTGTCCATCTAAAGAAAGCATCTTATGGGTAGATGGAGGGGTATGTGCTATATGGATATGATCATCATTTGTGACATCTTGTATAGATAAAAGAGTGCCCATTAGATCATTGTAGTATCTTGGATATACGAATTCTTGATCTTGACTAATTCTAGAATTATTTTTGACATGTTTTGGATCAAGTTCTTGACATTGGACAATTTCAAATGATGGATTGCCTATAGTGGGTTCTTGGACATTGTCATTGGGAAGTGGCTTAATATGCTCTTGAGCTTTGAGTGGATCTGGATCCACTGTTGAGCTAGGGATTCCTTCAATATCTGTAACCATGAGGTCAAAGGATGTCAATATGTCGTTGAAAGGGCCATTGCTAGACCTTGATGGAAGATTTTGATCATGCTTTGGAATACGTTCTTGAGATATGTCCTCTAACTCATAAGGCGATGTAGAGACATTTTCAATATGATCATTAGTTGAAGGATCACAATTTTTAGGATCAAATAATGTTAACCCTCCTTTGAATAGATCATTGTTGCACATCGTTGGTGGATTTTGATCCTGATTGAAAAGTGGTTCTTGATGTATGTTGATTTGATCATTAGATGAGGTGGAAACATTATCAAGGTATTCATCGATGGATAGGTATTGATCATTGTTTTCAACAATTGTGTTACGAGTTTGTTGCAAGATTTGTTGAGCGAGTAAGGCCTGCGTTTGCTGGTGAGCCAACAACGCTTGTTGTTGGTCATGTTGTTGTTGTTTCAACAATGCTTTTTGTTTGGCTTGTTGTTGAGCTACTTGTTCATGGATTGCTTGCAATAGTGCTTGGAATGCTTGCTCTTGTGCTTGTGCTTGTGCTTGCGCTTGAGCTTGTTGGGTTGCTTGAGCCGCTTGCGCAACTTGTGCGGCTTGTTGGGCTTGGAGTACCTTTTTGCGAGAAGCTTCTTGTGCAGCTTGCAACATGATGGAGAATGAATTGGTCATGCTGTGTTTTGGTGGTGGTGGTGGAATGGGAATAGTGTTGATTATTGGGATTGCTTGGATGGTTGCCACCTGTTGTTGAGATATTGATGGCAAAATGGGATGATTTGGTATGATGTTTTGATTTATGAAGGGGGTGTTGCTCGGATTTGGTTGATTGATGGTTGGTAAAGGGGGAAGACTCATGCCTTGATTTTTTGATTGATAGATTTGTAAGTTTTGACTTTGATTTAAATCTATCAAAGGGAAAGGTGTTCCAAAATTTGGATTGGGTATGCTCATATTTGTTGTACCATTGATGTTTGTATGAGATAATGATCCCATGTATGCATTGTACAAGCTTTGAAAATCAAATGGTATTGCAAGGCTTGGATAGTTTAGTTGATTTGGGTTACTCATGATGGATGGATCAAATTTATATTCCATGCTCCTCTTGTGTTGAGATCGAGTTTGAACCATAAAATGAAGATCAATTTTCAAGAATGTAAGAGATGAACCTCTAATCCTTTAGATCGGTCTAAACCTTAGGTTCAAAGAAGCGAAGAACTAGGAAAATTAAAGAATCAAAGTGATGACGAGGATGAGATAAGCGAAAGATGAGTGATATGGATGAATGGAACTCTTAAAGAACCTTTGAAGGAAATGCTAAACTTTTAGGACTTGATTTGATCGTGATTGGATTGATGGTTTGACTAGATGTGTTAAGTCAAACAAAAGTGATAAATGTAATTGTAAAACTCTAGGAAGTTGTGTTATCCAAGAGTGAACTCCTACAAGATGATAGTTTGACTAAGTGTGTCAAGTCAAATGAGGTGATGATTTGATAATTTGGCTAGTTGTGTTAAGCCAAACAAGATGAACTCGTAAACCCTAGGAAGTTGTATTATCCAAGAGAGAACTTGTGTATAGGATGATGGTTTGACTAGTTGTGTTAAGTCAAACAAAGTGATTTGATTTCGCCTAGAATTTTAGCATAACAGATGTTTACAAAGTTTCCAAGAGTTGGTGAGATGGAAATTTGATTGATTTTGATGGTTGAGAGATGGATGAAAGTGATTGAATTTGATCCTAGACTTGACCTAGAATAACACTTCTGCTTACAAGACCTCGGTGTTGAAGAACACGCTATATTTCCTATGGGAGGAAAGTAATCCTTTCAAAAATTTTGGGATTATGTTGATAGTAAAACTCATTCAACTCAGGATCTCAAGATGCTCCTCACGAGCTTTCAAACTAAGCTTCTTGAACCTTGGTTTTGGGATTTTTGAACTTGCGAGAAATCATGTTAGAAAACACATGTGTAATCCAATTTGTCTTTTATCTTGTCTTAGTGAATTATTTTTTACCAAAAGCACTTGCTTGATTATGTTTTCAGACTGAATGTCTAATGTCCTACTTTCGTTTTCATCCCACAATGTCCATTATGTGGAAATCAAAGAAATTAGGGCAAAAGTTTCCTAGGTTTGTCCTTAGTGAAAACAAATGATGATAGAATTCGAGCACTTAGAGACCTCTAAGGATATGATCCCTAGGGAAAGTAAGAGTGCTTAAATTCATCAAAGAATATTTGTTTTTCCAAGGTGTTTGAAATTTGAGGCTCTTGTGAATGTTCGTTTTTCAATGTTTTGAATCCAAGCAAAGTGTTTTTGATTCCAAGCACTTTTACAACCCTAGGATGATGAGGAAATATCTTGTTGGGTTCCCACTTGGACGAATCTAGCTGCGCATATCTTGTGCGAATGGCTAAATGCTTGACCACACCGGCTCCCCTCCACGGCACTCACTTATTCGGGTCAGCCAACCATTAGTACCTATGAATCTCCCATGGCATACTTTCCATTTCCACAACAAGACCGCATGTTACGTGGGGCGGCTTCAAAGGACATGACCTTTTGCACCAACAAGATAGACAAGGTTTTGGCCTTTTTTTAAACAAAGGGTTCTAATTCGGGCATTCCGTTCGTGGGGGATTATCCAACATCGGCGAGAGTCCATTGTTGTCCATCTCATTAGAATAATCCTCGTGATATTGGCCTTTGTTCCAATATCCACACTTATATCCCGGGTGGAAGTCGCTTGGCTTTAGCGTGTTCCCGGTTGGGTCGTTCCCTTGGGTGATTACTTTTTCCCACAAGGTAGGCCCTCTAAGATAAACAAAAGCGAGCTAACATATCCTATCGTTCACACAACCTTTGTTGAAAAACAAAGGGGAGAACCTCCGCAATATATCGTGCTCACACTCGCATGTTTTGTTCAATTTTAAAATGCCCAAATTGAAGTGTGGAGGCAATATTTTTGACAACTTAATATCATAAAAAAACTTTTGATTCTCAAGATCACCGTGAGGCGCGAGAGAAGCGCATACGTCTTTTTGATGATATTACTTTGTGAAAAAGATTGCAAAATATGACAAATAGTTGTTCATTTTAAGTCCAAAAAGCAGTGATGAATTCGTTTTAAGCACCAAAATCCAAGTGTGAAGGTTGCCTTGTTCAATTTTAAGTCCAAATTGAAATCTAGTAAATGTTTCTAAGTTCAATTTTAATCAAATTGAAGAAATCAAGTCAATGATTAATTTTAAACCCAAAAGTTGAAGTAAGTTGGTTCAAAACAGAAAATGAAAGAAGAAATTGGATGCTCTAAGCATTTAAAAATGCTTTGTGAATCTCAAATTTTAATGTCCGATTTTTCTTTAACTCCAATCTTCTCATTTTTGCTCAATTTCAATGCTCATCTCCGATGTCAACCTGTTCAAAGTTCAAAGTTAGAAACCTGTGAATGAAATTCATCTCAACTTATTAATGATAATTTACCATAATGAATATAAAAACAAATGTACTCAATGATAAATTTTAATGCAAGAGTTACCCTTTGTGAAAATTTACAAGGTAAGTCCAAATTATGCATTAATGATCTCCTAATTTTGGGCAAAATTATAGATTTAATGCCTATGAATTGACATCCTTAATCTTGAATGTATTTTGGCTAATAAATGAACCATAGGCCACTTTGGAATCCGAGATTCTAACTTTCAACACAATATTGGTGAGACACCTATATCAAGGTATTCCCTTAATGCAACCTAAAAATAAAAAAATAAAAAAAAATTGATTCATTCGCTGCCCTAAAAATAAAAATAAAAAATAAAACATAATACCCTTAATCTTGCAAATACTGAATCTGCATCAAGCAAAATATTAAGCCACCCAATCTCTATTTATTCTTGATAAGATCTCTTCATAAATGATCAAGATCAAATACCTATTCCATGCAATCTCTACTTTACAGAGTCTACCAACATAAAGCAAAAGTTAAGAAATAAAATCTTAATATAAATAGACATTGCGCCTGACATTTCTAAAAGTGACAAAATCTACAGGAGATATATATAGCCGTACGCAGTCTTTAAGACATCATATTTTTCTCGTATGTTATTCAATACCTGCCTAAACTCTGACTTATTGGCTACGCCTTCATACTAGTTATACCTTATTCTTTGCCTCATCGATATTCACACTGTGTTAGGTGTCCGTATTTTTCATTACCTTATGCGTGATTTGAAAAATAAAACACAAAGCAACAAATATCAGCTCCTTCAAAATTTATTGTCTCTTTGATTTGAAATGTCATTGTATAGCTCGCAACTATCCTCTACAATCTCTTGTCTCCACGATGGGAAAAGCCATGATCGAATTTCTTTACCTAGGCTTGTTAGTCACAGATTTCAAAAGCTTTCAAAAGCGTTAAAATGGAGGCTGCTTTCTATCAACGCAATTTAATGAGGCTGTCTGCAAAAATACTAGAGTAGAGATTTAATAAATACGCATAAGATAAGATGTATGGCATTTGAGGAAGCGATCTAAAAACAAATAATGATAATAAAGAGTATAAGTGCGTCTCAAACTCTATATCCATGCTTCTATGCTTAATTCCTCCACTCCACAAATAGTCAACACCTTTTCAGCGTCCACACTGCCCGAGGAGGATTACTGGCATTTCCCGACTACAACAGGCAAATACTTGAGTGCCTTTTTAGAATTGGCATTTGCGCAGCCAAAATTTATGATACTCTTCTAGTCTTGTAATTGCAGTAGTCTCCCCGCCTAGAGTTATTAGTCTCGAAGTCTCTTCTAGTCGCTCATGGATTTTTTTACTAGAGCTGTCAAGTGCCCAAAAAAGCTTTACAGAGTGAGCACCCCAACAGACAAGAAGTGGCGGAGCTACTGTAGGCCCTGTGTCTGGATTGCCCTTGTAATTCTATGAAGATTGTGTATTTCCTACGTTCCTAGGTTGCGGCCTCTGTCTCTGTAATTCTCTAAGTTATGAAAAGTCAACGATTTTCTTAACTTGGTGATCAAGGCATTCCTTATCACCAGAATATTATAAAGTCAGATACATACAGATGTGAAACAAAGTCAGATACAAAATACCACAAAATCAGATACATATGCTAAACAAAATGTCCACTAAGCACGCCAAATTATGGGGTGCATAGACAAGGAAAACAAACTATTTGATAGAGATCCCCTAAGAAATGTGCTTTTAAGCAATGTAATGATTGCATGACTATATGTAAAACCCAACCTTGCTCGACTTTTATCTGAACAAACTTCCCAAGGAACCGTGTGCATTTTCTCAACAATTAAACAATGGCAATTAGTGGGCACGCATTTTCTTCAAAATTTCCTGTGAAGCAATCCCTCTAGCACAGATTTGTGGAAAGCCAAGCTTTACAATAGTACTTATGATGATTTTTCTTTCCTCTAATTGGATTATAGCATCATTATGCAAGAAAGAGTAATATAAATTGAAACGTGAATTGCAGTTACACCAAATACAGATTAGTCTGCACCATTAAGAACAATTGAACATGCCAGATCTGACCTCAATTGTCTTTGTAATGACTATGAAGGACACAATTATTTCATTTAACTAGAATAACAGGACTATCAACAGTTAATAGACCATACAGAATATAAATGGCTTACAAACAGTCAGAACTATGAAAGAACTGAATATTCAGTATCTGCAAACCATTGATCAATTTATGCCTAAAATCCAGCAAGCATGAAACATATACATATCAGAGAAATATTAAAAGCCCACCTTCTAGCGCCATTTTGTGGACATGAAAATCTGCAAATGGTTAGTAGAATGACAAAACAACATAAACAGAAATTTATATCCCTATGAAATAATACTCCATGATTCAAATGCAACCAAATAACAAAGATAAGCAAAGCATGTAAATCATGAAATATATCTATCCCATATTGGATTGGTGCAACTTAGTTGTGTAGAAAGCTTCCCTTTCCCAATCCATGATAAGCAAGATGCCAAATGAAGAGCAAGATTAGTTCTCAAAATCAGAGAGTAACCTTGCCATGAAAATGTGTTGTAGTCAAATTGTGTTGTGATGAGCAAGATTGATTCTCAAATGAAGAGAGTAACCTTGCAATCAGAAAGTGTTGTGGTTTGAAGGAGAGAAGCCTTCAACTTATAGTTGAACTTGAAGAGAGGAGAGGCCAAATTGATGAATGTGGGATCATTCATGGGCCAATGACAAGATGCCACTTGTCAAGGTGTGAGAGGGTGAGGAATGTGCAAGTCTTGGCCAATGTGCCAATTTGAAATTCAAATTTGGATGAAATGACATGTTTAGGGGGGATGAAAGGTGCAATAAATGCCATGTTTGACTTGTGCAAATAGCATTTAAAACCTTGTTGGAAGGGACAAGTCCCTTTTGGGGGGAAGATTCAAATTGGAAGAATATTCCATTTTGATTCCATTTTGAATGTAATTAGAGGAAATAATAAATCAAATAAATGATTTATTGGTGCAAGTGGGTGGGTTAGTTAAGAGTTTGGATTTGACTCTAGTTGAGTCAAAAGCTAGAGAATGGTAATTATGATTAGAAGTTAATTAAACTTAGATTAATTAACTTAGGGGATTTTAGGGATTTGATTTTGATTTAAATCAATTTGATTTATTAAATCAAATAAGAAGAACTTTAAGAACTTAATTAAATAATTTAATTTATTTAATTAAGTCAGATGAACCTTAGGGAATTAATCAATAAATATTTTAATTGATTAATAGAAGAAATGACTGTTAATTAGAGCGGGATGCATGATGCATGATGTCAGTTTTGCATGTCTACAATTCTAACATTCCCTCCTAATTTTTACCACTAATAGTTTCACCATTTACAATGCCCAAATTTTCTCTTAAATGCTCAAAAATCTCCTTTGCTAACGCCTTGGTAAATATATCTGCTAACTGATCTTCAGATCTACAAAATTTCAATTGAATTTCACCATTATTCACCAACTCTTTGATAAAGTGATATCTTGTATCAATATGCTTGCTCCTCTTGTGAAAAAACATGATTCTTTGACAATGCGATTGCTGATTTGTTGTCACGGAAGATTGAAGTTGGCTTCTCCTGTGCTTGCAATAAATCTATCAAAACTTTCCTCATCCAATCTGCTTGACATGTTGCTGAGGTGGCTTCTACATATTCTGCTTCAGCTGATGAAAGTGTCACTATGGGTTGCTTCTTTGATTCCCATGAGACTGTACTTGTCCAATAATGAAAGATATATCCAGAAGTGCTCTTCCTATCATCAATGCTACTTGCAAAATCATTGTCAGTATAACCAATCAAACCAAAATCATTAGTTGTGGAATACAAGATTCTAAATCCTACTGTTCCTGCCACATATCTCAATATCCTCTTCCCAACATTCCAATGAGAGTCTTTTGGTGACTCCACGAATCTTGAGATCAAACTAACCTCATACATGATATCCAGTCTTCTAGCTGTAAGATACATCAAACTTCCAATTAGTCTTTTGAAAAATGTAGAATCAACCTTTGGCCCTTTGTCTTCTTTACTAATCTTAGTGCTTGTTGCAACTGGTGTAGATGTTGAATTACAATTCAACATCTTAAACCTTTTCAACACATCTTTTTCAGATTTAGATTGATTAATAAAAATTCCTTCATTTGATTGAACAACTTCATTGCTCAAAAAATACTTCATCAATCCCAAATCTGTCATTTCAAATTCTTTCTTCATTGCTGGTTTAAATGTGTCTACAAGCCCAGATTTCCAATAAAAATTAAATCATCAACATATAAACACACAACCAAAATCTGACCTTCTTTATTGATCTTTGTGTACAATGTAGGCTCACTACTGCTTCTGTTGAATCCATTGCTTTGCATGTATGAATCAATTCTATTATACCATGCTCTTGGTGATTTTTTGAGACCATAGAGAGCCTTCTTCAATCTAAAAACTTTGTCTTCATGTCCATGAATTTCATAACCTAGTGGTTGTTTTACATATACTTCTTCTTCTAGAAAACCATTCAAAAAAGCTGATTTGACATCCATTTGAAATACTTTCCAATTATTCTAAGTAGCTATGGCTAAGACCATTCTAATAGTATCTAATCTAGCAACTGGAGCAAATGTCTCATCGTAATCAATTCCATAATGTTGTGCAAAACCTTTTGCTACTAACCTTGCCTTGTATTTTTCAATTTCACCTTCTACATTAAATTTCATTTTATAAACCCATTTGACTCCTATACAATCCTTACCTTCAGGTAAATCAACAAGATCCCATGTGTGATTTCTCTCAATGGAATTCATCTCTTCATCCATAGCTTTAATCTAATTTTCTTCCTTAACTGCTTCTTCAAAATACACAGGATCATGAGAGAATAATGCAAAATTTGAGTACAAATCCAAATTGTCTTCTCTTTGATCATATATCTCTTTCAAACTTCTCATTTTCTTACCTTTATATTTTGATCTTAATGAGGCAAGAGTAGGATCTAATTCATCACTTACTTGTGAATAGGGAGTAGGATGATTTGCATGAGTAGATGATTCACCTTGTACAATATTCCTTGGAGTTCTTGTTGGATTATTTGTTCTTGCTTGTGAATTTGATTGGTCACCTTGCATAATTTTCTCTTCAGGTTCTTCATCATTTTCTGGTATTGGTGCTCCAATTGTGATTGATCTGTCAATGCTACCATCCCATGCTACTTCTTCCTTAAATTTGACATCTCTACTAACAATCACTTTCTTTGAAATGGGGTTATACAATTTATAAGCCTTTGATTGCTCACTATAACCAATGAAAATACATTTCTCACTTTTATCATCCAATTTTCTTCTCAATTAAGATGGCACTAAAGAATATGCAACACATCCAAAAATTCTCAAATGAAGTACACTATGCTTCTTACCATTCCATGCT
This sequence comes from Sequoiadendron giganteum, assembly GCA_007115665.2. NCBI lineage: Eukaryota > Viridiplantae > Streptophyta > Pinopsida > Cupressales > Cupressaceae > Sequoiadendron > Sequoiadendron giganteum. Next base: position 234,906,973 of record CM021107.1, on the reverse strand, counting down.
TCTTGAGGAATTTTGTCATTGACACTCTTTGTAGGGCTTCTATTCAAAATGTACACAGTGAAAGCTACTGCTTCTGCCCAAAAATCATTAGACAAATTTTTAGCCTTCAACATGCTCCTCGCCATTTCCATTATGGTTCTATTCTTTCTCTTTGCTACACCATTTTGTTGTGGTGTATACCTTGTTGTTGATTATTTCTAGATCCCATGATCTTTGCAAAAATCTAGAAATTCATTAGAATTAAATTCACCACCTCTATCAGATCTGAGTACTTTGATATATTGTCCACTTTGCTTTTCCACCATAGACTTGAACTCCTTGAATTTACTGAATGCTTCAGACTTCTGCTTGAGAAAATATACCCAAGTCTTCCTGCTAAAATCATCAATAAAGGTTAGGAAATAAATACTACCTCCAAATGATGGATTTTTCATTGGTCCACATATGTCACTATGAACTATATAATTCCCTTGCTCTATAGGAGGTTCCTACAGGAAAACTCTCTCTATGTTGTTTTGTCAAAATGCAACTCTCACATGAATTTGTTGGCTTCTCTATAGATGGCAATCCTTTTACCATTTGTTTCTTTTGTAACAAACTTAAACCTCCAAAATGTAAATATCCATACCTCAAATTCCATAGCCATGATTGGTCTAACTGCATAGTTTTGAAATTGGCTTCTTCTTCTCCTTGGGCACACTTAATTTGGAGGGGGAACATTTGATTCTTAGTCATCTCCACTTTTGCAATCAACCTGTCATTTGGAAATCTATCTAATATTGTGCAAACATTGTTCATAAATGATACTCTATACCCTTTTTGTACTAGCTGTCCAACACTCATCAAATTATGCTTTAGTCCAGGTACAAAATAAACATCAGGAATAAAATTTCTTTCACCATTTCTTGTCAAAATATTTATAACTCCTTTACCCATTACAGCCACTATATTATCATTTCCCAATTTCACTTCAGACCTTATAGAATCATCAATACTAGCAAACGAATCTTTATTCCCTGTCATATGGTTACTGCATCCACTATCCAAAAACCAAATATTTCTACTGCTCTCTTGAGCAACATGACATGTGATGAACAAACTTTTAGATTTAGATGTAGACTTATTTGTGTAATTTTCATTTTGTTTATCCATATCTCCTTGTTTCTTTCTACATTCATAGGCATAATGGCCATATTTTTTGCAATAATAACACTGAATATTAGATTTATCAAACCTTTGTGAATTCTAATTGAAATGATTGTTTCCACGTCCTCTAGTGTTGTAGTTCTGATTATTCCTTTCACCTTGATCTAGAATATTCTTTTCACCTTGATCTGAATCACTTCTACCACCTTTGCCTCTGCCTCTGCCTCTTCCTCTGAAGCTTGACCTTCCTCTTCCTCTATCAGATGATACCTAAGACTTGAAAGAATTCTCAATAGAAGTATTGTTATTTCTATTCATTCTAGACTCATGTGTTAAGAAAGATCCAATTAATTCATCTACTGATAATTGTGCCAAATCTTTGGATTCCTCAATTGCTACAACTATAGCATCGAATTTATTGGGTAAACTCCTGAGAATCTTTTCTATGATCTTCTGATCTATTAAATCTTCTCCATTAGCTCTAATTTGATTTACAATATTCATGACCTTATTCATAAATTGGTCTATGGACTCAGATTCATTCATTTATAAATTTTCAAAACTTCTTCTAAGAGACTATAGTTTAGCCACTTTCACCTTTGTAATACCTTGATAGGCTGTCTCCAAAATCTCCCATCCTCTCTTGGATTTTGTTGTTGCTGCAACTCTAGGAAAGATGGACTCATCCATTGCTTGTTGAATTAAAAATAAAGCTTTTGCATCCTTTTTCTTGTTGTCTTTAAGTTGATCTTTTTCTCCTTGTGTTAATGCCTGAAAGGCTGCCTGATCCTGTGGTTCTGCAAAACCATTTTCTACCAAATCCCAAACATTTTGTGAACAGAATAATGTTTTCATCTTAATTGCCCAAAAATCATAATTCTTACCATTGAAAATAGGAATTTGGGGCTAAGAAATATTAGTGCTTGCTGCTATTGTCTGAACCGATCTGCTACAGCAATCTGATTCTTCAAACTGTGGCTTCTACTTTTTTCATATAGATCTACCCATACTGTGGCTCTAATACCAATTTGATAACTAAGCAGAGACAGAAAGAAATTAAAAAATAGAACACTACAAATTGCAGCTACAGCCAAACAAACATAATCTTTTTATTTTCTTATACAAACAGGTTACATACGCCTTTGATTTTATAGAGGATTTGAGGAAAAACGAAGAGGAGAAAACACTAAAACCAGCTATGAAAAAACAGCTTTAAAACTACATTAAATCTTCTTTAAAAATAGAGCTAAACAATCCTACGAAAACCCTAATATAGAATAATAATAAAAAGACATGCAGATTTTTATCTCCACGCAGGGAGAAATTATCGCTTTATTCTAACAAGCACTAATTTGAATCTGGTTTTAGTTAGTTGAATTTGTCATTGTCCAGTCATGTGGAATGAACATGTATATTAGAAGTTTAGGCATCCCAATATCTCTATTTATGAGAAACATTCGATATGTAAGAAAGATTCATCGATCATTCCATAAAAGACTCTTTATGATGGCATACTGGATGAACGCTTGACTATAAACATCAATAAATAGACACTTGCAATTTCTATTGAATTTTAACTAATTAATATTCATAGTTAAATGTCCATTCAATATGTTATGTGTTTAGGTTTTAAATTTTAATTAACATTTATGTTGAAGTCTACATGATATGTTTTATAGTTATGCTGTGGGTTAATTATATTTATAAATGTGAGAGTTTTATATAAAATCGTCAAATACAATGAATACAAATATTAAATTATTAGATTTTTAAAACAGAGACTTATTTTCAAGTTCTTATTTAAAATTGTAAGTGTAAATGCATCTTATATGGACTAATTTAGATTATAAAAACATATATAATAATAAAATGTGATTAATTAAAATAAATTAATGTGAAGAATTGACAAATCAAAATGTCAAATGCACTTAGTTTAGGGAACAACACTAATGAATAGTGTTGATGTCACACAGTATTTAGTGAGTAAAAGTTCATAAATTGACACATTTAGTGTGTTTATTATCTCTATTAAAATATTATTGTTTATGTATTATAATAAAGTCACCTTACAGGTTTGTAGTTTATTATTGTTATTTAAATAACTAGCTATATTCTCATAAATTAGTAGTTCTCGAAGTGTTGAAAATGATTTATAAAAGTCAATTGTGATAACTTGAAAATCAACTCTAGAATATTCATTATTTATTTTTATTATGCAAATCTAGATGTTCTTTGATTATCCAATATGGTATCAGAGCCCACTCAATATTGATGATAGGGTAACAATCATTGAAAGGGTGGCACTTATGAAAATATATGTAAATGGTGACGTAGGATAATGTTTCATTTTCCCTTTCTTCTCTCTTCTTCACACATGTCCATCTCTCTATATCAATGCATTCTCTCTACAACAAAAAAAAATTGAAATCCTTTCGTAAACAATGACATTGTTATTAAAGAAATAGACACTTTGTAAACTTTTTGAAGAGAATTTACATTAGAAAAAGAAGCATGGATTAGTTCTTATCTAAATTTATGATTAATTCTAAATACATTTATATCCTAGATTGGTGTTGTCCTAGGTGAGATTTCATAAAACTATATGGTGGGTCATTTGGCACAAGGTACGCTACATGTGATATTATGAATTTTTTATCAAGTTTTATAAAACTATGTGGTGGGCCATATGGCACAAGGTACGCTACATGTGATAGTATGTATTTTCTATCAAATAATTACCATTAGTTCTATCATTCCAACATAAAAATAAAAATAAAATTAAAATTATGGTAATATTTTTTAAGACTTTTGTAAGGGAATACATGTATATAGTATCTTGGGGGAGGTGATTAATAGGAAGAAGGATTAAGATATTTAAATTTTTTATAAAAATTGAAGTGTGGAGTTTGTAAGGAATAAGGGAGACATATATATTTAAGTTTGCATAAGGTGAAGAGCACTAAAATATTTGAAGGACTTACTTTTTATTATATATTGAATTAGAAGATATAAGGAATTCTAGTATTTTTATTTATTGGTGAAATTTTTAGTAGCACTTTGTAAATGGGTGTATTGTTGGTTGAGCCCAACTTTTTGAAATGATGTTTTTTAATCTTGTCATTCTATGCTTGTACTTCTAGAGCCATCGATTCTAAAATTAATGTGGCTTCCAAAGAGTCATGCATGCAACTTTATGCGAATAAAGTGTAACAAATACAAATTGGAGGCTAGAGGCATTAGAGGCTAGAGCATTATCATGAACTTGAGCAAGCTTCTTATGCTAGAGATGATGATTTGTATAAGAAGCACATATTTTTTCATTTTTGATTATGATGATATTGAATAATGCATATATTGTGAAGTTTACATTTTTTTTAAATAGGAAGGGATCTCATGTAAATTCAATATGGATTTTTACTCAAATAGTTTTGGAGTTTGTGGATTTATGAAATTATACCCTTCTATTAGTCATGAGATAACTTGATGGAGCATTATGGATGTAGGTCAACATGGATTACCGTCTAATAATTTTGGAGGTCTATGATTTTTGAGTTTGAGGAAGTGATAATCTATGCACTTAAGAATTTAGCTCAAAAAATACACCCTTCTAAGGGTTACAAGGTACCTTGATGGAGCTCCACTTGGATAAGGAATTATTTGCTTTAAGAAAATATTCTAAATAATATGTATTTATTTATTGACTAACACGTTTTTTTATGTGAAATGTAAACTTTAAGGGGGTGTTGAAATATTAAAAAAATATTATCGTGATAAATTCACCTTACTGACTTGTAGTTTATTATTTTTAATAAAATAATTAGTTATATTTCTCTAGTTTTGTAGTTTAGGTAGTTATAATAGTACATATAATTAATTAGAATTAGAAAGGTGAAACCAAACATGTCAAACAATTAAATTATGTTTTCTTCTCAAGATATGGTGATCAAATAATGCTCAATCCATAGTTTCTTAAACATGTAATGAAAACCTATCTTAGCCTTATTCTTGTCCCACATGGGGACTACATTACCAAGTTGTAAAGCTCTATAGATTTACACACCTATTAAACCATATTTTCATGATTTCTTTATGTTTATCATATTGATTACCCTTAATTCTTGTAAAAATTAAAGGATTTTTATGGGTTTAAACTCAATTAAAGAGGCGTTATCAAGTTCTTCTTCACTATATGGGTTAGGAAGTGATTTAGAAGTATCTAATGGATGAATAAGATGAATTTTAATTACATTAGGACTCTAAAAAGTTTTAAGAACATCATCCATAAATTCTTGAAGCCTAGTGAACTTCTTATGAGAATTTTGTTTGAAAGAAGGAAAACATAAGTACTATCCACTTCATTCACATTTTCCTTCTCATCGCTAATCTTTAAAAAAAAAAATTGATACTAATAAGGATAGAAATTATGTTTACTTGATGATCTATATTTAAAGGAATTTATTACAAGAAACTTAGATTTCATATTCTTAACATGTGCATTGAAATCCATAGAAGAAGAAAAGCTATACAAGTACACATAATCTTGAGTATTCTTTCAATTTATGCTAAGAAAAAAAGGTTACAAGAAGTTGATGAGATGAGATGAAATATATTGGTTTTGGAGTTTTTATATAAATTTCATATAATAAAATGCATGTTAAAAAAATATCTAACGGAATTTAACATGACAAATATTCCTATAAGAAAGGAGAGAAAAATAAATAGTGTCATAATGTAACATGGATAACATATTATTTTTATGGTAAAAAATAAATTTTCACTATTTTACCAGAGTGTAGTGTGATAAATTTTATAAATACTGATAACTTAGCAATAGGATAATGTGTCCAAGGAGGTCCTTGAGTGTGAGATTAAGACTTTGACAAATTATTTACCAAACTATATGTTCATAGGACAATCACCATCTCTATCTAGATTATAGCTGTAAAAGTAGAATGTATGGTTAGATAAGGGCATGCAATGTGAGACATAAAGAAAGGTTAAACATATTGGCATCATGAGATATCCAATTATAATTAACTATATAGCCCCACCTTTGTGGTTAAATAAATTCAATCAATGTTCAAGGGATTTATTTAATATTAAAATGAGTTAGAAAAAAAGGACATAACTTTAGCTCTAGAAGTAACCTGAAGATGTTCGGTGAGACATGTGGTCGCTCTTGTCGATGGTAGTTGTCGGCGTGACTTGAGTTATCGATGTGAGTTTTCTAACTCATGTCAATGCAAGAAGTTTGGCCGAGAATTTTTTCCAAGGAGAGTCTTATCGACCTCAGTGGCATCGGGGTAACATTGGCCTTTGGTTGGACTTGAGAATGTTATACCGATTTTAGTGTTTTTACCGATGGCTATTGAACGTCATTGTAACCCAAAAATGTTACACCAATAGAGATTTAAATTTCCATATCGATCTTATTGATCAATTCGGTGTAACCTAGTTGTAGTTATGCCAATGAGTGTTATATCGGTGTGACTTAAACTACCAGAATGATCTCTAGGCTCTACGCCAATGAAGGAAGTTATCCCAATGAGCTTTGTATCAGTGGTGCTATCCTAATGAGGGTCATGTCGGTGTATCTTGATGAGCTTTGTATCAGTGGTGCTATCCCGATGAGGGTCATATCAGTGTCACTTAGTAAGTCGGAAGAACGTGGAAATACTATGCCAAAGAAGGGACCTATGTCAATGGGTTTTCATATCGGTGGAGCTATGTTGATGGGTGTATTGAGGTCGCGGATGTTTGAATAGGTTCCAATGTAAGCTCAGGTTCAATCAGCTCGGATTCCAATGCATACTCAAGTTCAATCAGCTCGGGCTCCAAGTCATGGGCGCTTCCTCCTGAAAGAGAAAAATCGATGAGACACTAGGGATGTCTTTTTGATGTCTTTCCGACCAACAATTTATGTATAAAGGCTTGAAGTCGTCAGATCGGTGAGACATGTGGTTGGTCTTTCCGACGGCAGTTGTAGGTGTGACCTAAATTATAAATGTGAGTTTTCTAACTCATATTGATGATAGAAGTCTGGTTGAGAAATTTCGTTGGGGATATTCTTACCGATCTCAATGGCATCAAGGTAACATTGGCCTTCAGTTGGACTTGAGAATTTTATACTTATTTTGGTGGTTTTATCGATGGCTATTGAACGTCAGTGTAACCTGAAGATGTTTGGTGAGATATGTTGTTAGTCTTGCCGATGGCAGCTATCAGTGTGACCTGAATTATCAATGTCATATTTCTAACTCATGTTGATGCAAGAAGTCTGGCCGAGAATTTTCATCAGGGAGAGTCTTACTGATCTCAGTGGCATTGAGGTAACATTGGCCTTCGATTGGACCTAAGAATGTTATACCTATTTTGGTGGTTTTGTCAATGGCTATTGAACGTCGATGTAAGCCGAAGATGTTACACCGATAGAGAGTTCAATTTCCATATCAATCTTATTGATTAGTTATGTGTAACCTAATTGTAGTTATGTCGACAAGTGTTCTATTAGTGTGACTTAGACTATCTGGATGATCTCTATTTGTTGCGCCAATCAAGAAAGTTATCCCGATGAGCTTTGTATCGGTGGTGCTATCCCGATGAGGGTCATATCGGTGTAACTTAGCAAGTTAGAAGAACGTGGAAATACTATGTCAAAGAAAGGATCTATGTCGATGAGTTTTCATATCAATGGAGCTATGTCGATGGGTGTATTGAGGCCGCAAATGTTCAAATGGGTTCCAATGCAAGCTCAGGTTCAATCGGTGTGGATTCCAATGCATGCTTAGGTTCAATCAGCTCGGGCTCCAAGTTATGGATGCTTCCTCCTAAAATAGAAAAATAGGTGAGACACCTAGGATGTCTTTATGACCATAATTTTATCTCTAAAGGCTTGAAGTGGTCAGATAGATGAGACATGTGGCCGGTCTTGCCAATGGCATATTGTAAAGGGTTTGTATTTTGGTCATGTAATGGGGTTGTCTTTTGACAAGGTAAAGGGTTACTTAAGGGGATTTGATACTCAAATGGTGATGGAGCTGTATTTTGGAAACGTCAGGGGGCTAATTTTATAAAATGTAAAAAGGGTATGTCGTCTGTCAATGTAAAGAGGCCAATATTAGGGAAGAGTCAATCATGGAATATAATTAGGAGTCTTATGTACTTACTCAAGCTATAACTGGGGGTTTTCTTCCTAGTTTTTTCCTGTTGGTATGCTCGTCTAAATCAAGGTTTTGTAATACCTATATTTTAATATCAATATAATTATAGTGGCTTGCCACTTTTGATTAAAAAAAATAATAATAATTTAGCTCTAAAATTTAATTTATTAATTTTACAAAGTTTTCTCATTTTTTCTTGGCTTCATTCTCCTCTAATGTTAAATCTTTTGGTCAAATTCATTGGTATGATATTAAATCCTATATATCATTCTAATACAACTGGTCAAACTAATGAAAACAATGATTGACAATTATCAAATTCAAATATAAAACATGAAAATAATCCTTCAAATTCTTCAAAATATGAAAATAAATTATTCAAAACATAAAATTAACTATTGATAGTATCAAATTGAATTTAAAAACATGCAATTTTAATCTTATATATCAATAGGAGAAGAAAATGTGATAGGTTATTCAAATAATAATTGCAGTTTCTCAAAACCATGAAAAGTTTTTTTTGAATGTTTGAGAATGTGTAGTTTGAAAACTAAAACAAAGAGTTTGGGTCCAAAATCCTAGGATGCACAAGCTTTTTGATGATTTTTATTTATTACATGCAAATAAATGTGTTCACATTATAGTGCAAGTTACAAATTATAATGCATTTTTGTTATAACTTGGCTTGGATATTGCTAACTCTTAGTGTTGAATTTTCCTTGGGCATCGAAACCAAATGGTTGGATTTACATGTCAACACCCAAAAACATGTTTTCTACAAAATATAGAAAAATATCAAGTTGCTCTCCATTGGGTTTGCATATCTTTTTATTTTAATTTGAAAAAATACCACAAGAATGTCAAGCTCTCCTACCTTTCTAACCATGTAATTTTTTGTACATTTCTAAGGTTTTAATATTCAATTTATTTTGCTGGTGTGTTTTTATTTTTCAAAAAACCTATGTATAGTATTATAAGTGTTATTTTTTATCCATTCATCCAAATTTGAAATAAATTATATTTTTACATTCTAGACTCTATTATATAGACATTAAAAAAAAAACTTTCAATTAGCTTTCAAAAAAATTATAGTGTCTAGCACACTCAACTTTTTATTTTTAGCATGGGTCTACTTTAAAATTAGTAAAAATTTAAATACTAATTAAAAAAATTGCAAAAAGATAGACAAACTACATGACATTAGCTAATATTCCACCTTGGTGATTTGTGAAATTATATATATATATATATATATGGGGGAGCACACTAGACCCTATTTTATATTTTTTTGAGAAAAACATGAGCATTTTATGTGATCCTTGTATTTGAACCTCTTAATCTCCACATTTTTTTAAAGTGGTAGTTTAGAAACTAGCTTCCAAGCATCATGAATCTTGTTCTTTTTTCATTTTCAAATTTTGAGCATGACTATCTTCAATTTCTCATCCAAGGTCTTTTTCACTAATTTTGGGGGAAAAGTGTCCATTTTTTATGCCCTTTTGGTCCCCTATTTCCATACACATTCCTTGATTAGATATTTTCTATCTAAGACCATGAATATTTAGAGATGATTGTGTGGTCTTGTAAACCTTATTATCAATGTATCAAGAATACTTTTTGTGATGTTATGATAGTTTTCAGGATTATGTGTGCTCAACACCTTGCAAGGACTATTGTTCAAGTTAACTAATATATTTATTAATTTATAATATTTTATGTTCCCTCACTTATGAATGGGTCATTATGTCATATGGATCCCTTGGTATGATTTGTGTAAGAATATGTAAGAGCATAATATCATGTGTGTAAGAGCATCTTTGACATTATAAATGCATGAGACATTCTATTATGTAAGAGGTACCTATTACAAAGTGGACTAAGAATTTTTACCAAATTATGACACTATTTTCTAGATGTAACAAATTATTTTTGAAAAGGTGCAATATGACCAAACTGGGTGCCCAAGTTTGATTGGTAGTTTTATGCCATGTAAGGGAATATTTTATTCATGTTTTAATGACCCATCATGGAGGAGGGGCATTGGGATCCACGTCATGAGGTTGGATTCCATATTTTTTTCTCATTTTTTTGGCATGTGGTTTCCCAAAACCATTTATGGTTTCTTATGTTATTTATTGCCTAAATATTTGGGTGCTTGAATTGAGATTGGATAAACATGAATTTTCAATGTAGGGTTTATGTTACTAATTTTCCTCTAGAGAAGTAGTATGTTGATTTCCATGTCAAGATTATGAGCCCAATATTTTATTGAAATAGATATGCTCATTCACTATTTTGGAGGTTTATATGTTTACTTGAAACTTGGGCTTTCCTCATATCTCCTTTATGGGGTTCATTTCTCCTTCCTCTCTCATTCTCTCTTATTTCTAATTGTTGATTTACATGCAATGATATTGCCTATTTTTTATAGACCTAACACCTTGCATTTCTCTCCTCAAATGGTTAATATAGTAAATTAACTTGTATCTTGTTTTCACTTTATGAGCATAGATTGTTTACACTTGTATCAAGATTTTGTTTGTAATCTTTTTAGCATTCAAGGTGCATGCATGACAGTTTCCTCACATTAGTGCCAAAATTAATAGGTGAGCCAAGATTCCGCAGTTAGGATACCATTATCACCCCCACCAACTTGAAGTACCTCTAAGGGATTAATCAAGCATCATAATTGACCTATAAAAATCTGCCACCAAATAAATTCATGAAACTACTAGAATATTCAATTACTTGCATCTATGAAATCATTGTATCTTGTCATAGTTATCGATGCTAGTATTGTTTCTATTTATTGTCATAAACAAAAATTGTGTGTGGGGAGGCCTATGATGACAATTGACAATATTATTAGGGTTGTAGATTTAAATGATGGGGCAAGTGTTGTGTGTGATAAGAGAATATTACGATGATGTCATGACAGTGCTAGAAGCTCTTAATGTTTAGTTCAATGATGAAGCACATACTCTAGATGGTCGAGATTCCTCAAATTTAAGTTTACTAGTATGACCAAACCAACTTGAGGTGACTCTACAAAATTATTCAAGCATCATGACTAACTTCCTATAAGCTACCATTAGACGAGTCCATGAAACTAATTTTATATGTTATTTGCATAAAGGGCATCATTACATTTGTTGGAGTTTATTTGAATAATAAATGGGAAGTTCCATGAAGGTAGATTTGTAATATTTTTATGAGTTTGGATTCAAATGACATGGCAATTGGTGTATGCAATACGAAAGTGTTATCCAACACCTAACATTGTGAGAGGGTCAAAACACTCAAAAGGTTAGTCAATAATGAAGCATCAACCCCGGATATGGTCAAAATACTTATTTAATATACTAGCATGAGCCTCCCAATATGAGATACCTCTACCTCTAAAGGATTATTAGAGCATCATAAGTGACCTGTTAGGAAGCTACTATAAAAGTACATGAAACCAACAATATATGCAATTGGCATACCCTGTAGAACATCAGTGTATCTCTAGTCATTGGGTTGATAATGGTAGAAGTGATTTTATAAGTATCATTTTAATCTTCTTGTTTGTAGATTGGAATATCCATAATGGTGGCTTGGATATATTTTATTTAATAGATTAATGAGGGAATAAGGAACCCTCACCCAAATTTAAGATTTAACTGTGTGGGAGTAAAAAAGAGGGGATCATCCCCTATCAAACAATAGTCCAAGCTCGCAAACATGAGGTCCAATAAGAGCACAAAGCCCATAAATCTAGTGGCCCAACAACAATTTGAATTCAATACCACACAACCATTATAATATATCTTTATTAACAAAATTTTAGAATAAATTATAAAACAACACATAAAAGACATAAGATTTCATGTTTACACTCAATCATACCTCAAATACTTTTATCGCAAAATTAATTTTAAAAAACTAAAACAAACAAACATAAAATACTAAATAATTAACAATGAATCTGAAAAAACTATATTAATGTCTTTTATGATCAAATAATATTCTTAAATACACAACTCATAAATGATATTCACAACATTTTAGCATGCTCCTATAAATTGCTTCTTGCCTTATTTATTTTAAACATTCTCATCACTTTTCTGTATGGTCTAGATTGATATGACTTCACATGTCAGTTTGACAGCTTGACATTGAACTAAAGAATTTTGCTTAGCAAGCTCACCATGTATTTCGATTCAAAATGATGTCTCCTTTTCTGGTTTGTCCAGATGATGATGGAAGATGAGGTCCAGTATTAAGCCAGGGGTGAAGGAGGGATTGACTTGCACTGGATCGTTTATCTGGTTCAAAGTGTAAGAGGGGAACAAGAAAATCACTGAAATCATTGGCATCTTTTTCAGCAATGCCATATTTATTTCTAAGCACATCGACCAATGAATATGGTTGTAAGTTCCTATGGCCTTTTAGATGACCATCGTTGTCAAAATATTTGGAACAAAGCTTGCCACCCATCTTCGGCATCTCACCAAGGAGCTCTGTCATCAAGGCCAGGTGATCTTCAACTATGTCATAGTTGCGGCTACTCCTAGGATTAAACAAGAAATCACCTGTGGCAAGCTCAAAAGCAATGCATGCAAAAGACAAAATGTCAGCTGAAGTAGAGAATTTAGATTACAGAAGAGTCTCTAGACTCCTATAATTCCCCGATCGAATATTTTTTGTAAGTGTTTGTGGGTCCATCCGTTCCGAAAAGCGTTGCTCAAATTAACTATCTTGCACTGAAGATTAAGGGAGCCCATCACTTTCTGTTGAATCTCTGAAGGGATGTTGTTTCTGGGTTTTTTATTATGCTGTAATGGGTCTGCAATTGAATTTGTATCATAATCCAGGTTCTTTTAACTGCCATATATATTTGTTTGCTCTTGCTTTACTCTTTTCTTGTCAGTCCCTCTTAAACCCTCGATTTTTGTCTTGCCAAGATTTAATTCAGAAGAATAATCTGAACGAACTGCATCCCCTCCTAATATGCCCATTTTTTTTAGACTACTCTTTTGATTTCCTGTAAACCCATTAACTGCAGGTATTGATTTGGGAGAAAAATCTGTAGGAACTACATCTCCACAATCTTGTACTCCTGATATGGCCTCTTGATCTAATCTTTCCTTCTTGTTTTCTCCAAACCCTGCAGTTGCAGTCTTACCAAGATCTGAAGCAGAAGGAAGCAAGGGTGGAGCAGTAAACTTCATGGAATCTTCACAATCAAGCAAAAGAATTTTTTCTGGTCTGAGATCTATGTGAATAATTTTACACTTTTCATGCAAATGCTCAAGTCCTTCCAAGACAATTAAGACAAATTTCCTTCACCGTGGGCAATAGAATGCGCTTCTGGACATAATGCCTAAGAATAGTTGATAAATTATCTCCTAAACACTCAAGAACCATGCAAACATGTTGCCCATTTGGTGCAGTGTGGCTGAAATCATCAAGCAATTTAACCACATAATTCTTGTCATCTGAATTATCTTGTCCTAATTCTTCAAGGATGCCAATCTCATGGAGGGCTATTCTTGTAAAATAATGACCACTCTTCTGTATCTTTAGTGCCACATTTTTATTGAGTTCGGTGTCCACGGCGAGCCAAACAGTGGAGTAAAATCCCTGACCCAATTGGGATAGCACCATATAACGCTTTCTTTTGAAAAAATCAAAAATATCAACCTGGTGGTATTTTCCCTGCGTGTAATATTAGGCGCCCTCCTCTGTTTTCTTGCTCTCTATTCCATGTTTTCCTTCTGCTACTTTCTTCATTCTTCTGCAAATTGATGGACTTAACTAAATGTGGGTTTGGTGCCAAGAATAGTAATGTTACATGGACGCTAACTCTTCACTTTGACATTTTGAAAATTTTCCAAAAAAAATTCTTTGGCAGCATAGATATTACTTCTCTTCTTGAACTTCCTTATTTGGATTCTTTGATAGTGCCTTGATGTTTAGCTCTTCTCCATTTGTAACCCTCAAATTTGAATTCCTCTTTTAGGTCGAGCTCTTGTTAGCAAATTCTTGATGCCTTTTTGATTTAGATCAAAGTGTTTAGGCACCAAACTTTTATAAAAACTCTAGAAAGAAGGGATCTTAATTGGTATTGAGATTCATAATATTACACACTAGGTCTTTTGGTGCTTATCCTACTACACCCTTGTTTGGGTTTTATGCGGGTTTCTTGTTTTTCATATATGTAGTTTTATTATGTCTTACTTTTTTTTTAAGTTGGACCTCTTAATAGTGTTGGAGTTTCACTACACTCCCACCTCCATTTCCTGCCCTTACCGTGCCCCCGTGCCCTCAGTTTCAACTGCTCACGGTTCAGCATCATCGACCGGGCTATCGCGCCCTCTATCTCTCCTATTTGTGGTTTCGCGGTCAACTTCTCTGCAGTCTACCGCCTTACCGTGGACATGCCTCTCACTGTCGGCGGTTTCACGATGGCGGTCATCTTCACTTACCTCGCTACCGCAGTCTAACCGCATGTTGCCTACGGCAATGCGGTTAACCGCCAGGCAGTCGTTACCGCTCTATCGCGGTTACTCACCTGACTGCGTGCGGTACCGCGGTGACAGTCTTTGCCCTTCTCTATGTTCGTTCAAACCGTTACCATTTTACTGCGGTCACCTTGCTAACTGTCGGCGGTACTACGGTGGACCGTTTGCTAACTGTCGGCGGTACTACGGCGGACCATTTGCTAACTGCCAGAGCGCCAACCGCCACACTGCGACCGACTTCCACCCTCACCGCGGTAATGTGGGGTAGCATCTTCTGTTGGTCACCGCGGTCATGGCAGCCTCTCCAAAATCCACAACGGTAGCGCGGTGGTTGACTTCTATTGACTTTCCTCGGCGGCAGTTTGTGGGCTCTGCGTTGGCAATTGAAGGACGTTTTTTGTCATCCGTTTTCACTGTCTTAAAAATGACTACGATGAATATTTAATCCGATTTGACTATGTTTAGGACGTGTATATGCTGGCATGTTTATGGCATTTAGTTCTGTATTTATTTATTTTTGGGTGTTGGTCATAAGCCTATATATTGGCATGGTTGTATTTTTGACAGAGAAGTTTGATATATATAAAAATTGCTCTGAAGCAACAAAGAATGTTAATGGTGTTCTGTGTTAGGATATATTTTTAAAAATTAATTTTTACTGTGTATGTTTTATTCTCTACCATTTCCTTCATGTGGTATCAGAGCCTAAGGTCAGTTGTAGAGAGTCTGTAAATCATGGCAGCAAGCATAAGCTTGAGTAATCCCCAAATTCCACAGTTAAATGGAAAGAATTATGACTACTGGTCTATAACAATGAGAGCATTGTTCTGTTCACAAGATTTATGGGAGTTTGTAGAGAATGGGTTTCCAGAACCTATAGATGCAGCAGCATATAATGCTCTAACACAAACAGAGAAAGATTTGTTGAAGGATAACAAGAAGAAAGATTCAAAGGCACACTTCTTCATTCTACAAGGTGTACATGAAAGTATTTTTCCCAGAATTTCAGCTACTACCAAGTCCAAGCAAGCATGGGACATTTTACAAATAGCATATCAAGGAATGGACAAAGTTAAAACTGCAAAATTGCAAATGTTAAGAAGAGAATTTGAGACTCTATTTATGAAAGATAATGAGTCTGTAGATTCTTATTTTACTCAAATAATGGGACTGGTAAACCAGATGAGAACACATGGACAGACACTAGAAGATTTCAAAGTTGTAAAAAATATTTTGAGAAGCTTACCCACAAAATTTGAGTCAATTTCAGTTACAATAGAAGAGACAAAGGATCTCACACAGTATTCAGTTGATGAGCTATATGCTTCACTAATTTCTCATGAGCACAGACTCAGCAGAACAACAAATATGTTATTGGAGCATGCATTCAAGTCACAGGCTTCAATTAACCAAGGAAGAGGTAGAGGTAGAACAAATTTCAGAGCAAGAGGAAGAGGCTTCAACAAAGGTGGTAGAAATACCCAGTCAAGTTCACGTGGAAGAGGCAGCAGCCAAAACCCATCTCAAAACTTTCCTCAAGGACAAAGGTATGATAAATCTCAGGTCCAATGCCATTACTGTAAAAAATTTGGCCATTATATGAATGAGTGTAGAAAGAAGCAGTATGAGATGAGTAAGCAAAATGCAAACTTTTCTATAGAGAGTCAAGACAATAGACCTGATAAGAGCACAATGTTTTTAGCCTGAAATGTAGCTCAAGCTAGTGAGAAAGAAGTTTGGTTTTTAGACTCAGGTTGTAGTAATCATATGATAGGGAATTTAGAGTTGTTTACAAGTTTAGATGGAGATATCAAGTCAGATGTCACAGTGGGTAATGACAACAAAGTGTCAGTTAAAAGAAAAGGGAATGTTAATATTCTAACCAAGCAGGGGGAGCAAAAATATATTTCTGATGTTGATTTTGTGTCTGGTCTTAAACACAACTTGATGAGTGTAGAACAGTTAATTCAAAAGGGTTATAGAGTGTCTTTCAAAAATGGGTTGTGCACTATTTTAGACAAATACCCAAGTGGTCAGTTGATTGCAAAAATTCATATGACAAACAATAGAATGTTTCCTTTGAGAATTCAGCCAGCTTTGAGCACAAACTTTGCACAAGCACAAGAGGTACCAACTTTTATTCAGACTATCTTTTAGGCAGAGGTAAAGGATGAAAACTAACTTTGGCACTTAAGATTCGGTCATTTAAATTTTGGAAGTCTGAATTTTCTTCATAGGAAGAACATGGTAAAGGGAATTCCATTAATTGAAAAACCCGAGAGAGTTTGTGAAGGCTGCATACTTGGAAAGCAACATAGAGAATATTTTCAAGCAGGGAAATCCACTAGAGCAAAAGCCCCATTGGAAATTGTTCATTCAGACTTATGTGGTCCAATGCAGACACCTTCAATAGGTGGTAGTTTTTATTTTCTGACTTTCATAGATGATTATTCAAAGAAGACATGGGTCTATTTCTTAAAACAAAAAAGTGAATTTTTTTTTTTTATTTTGTCAATTCAAGTCTCTTGCTAAAAAACAGAGTGGTTGTTTCATTAAAGTGTTGAGAACAGATAGAGGAGGTGAATACATATCAAAAAAAAATTTAAATTTCTAAAAGGAACATGGAATACACAAATAGTTCACAACAAGATACACACCTCAATAGAACGGTGTAGTTGAAAGAAAAAACAGAACCATAATGGAGATGGCTAGAAGTATGTTGAAAGCCAAACATTTATCAAATGAATTTTGGGCTGAAGTTGTATCTTGTGTAGCATATATCATGAATATATGCCCAACAAAAAGTGTGATGAATATTATCCCTGAAGAAGCATGGACTGGTAAAAAGCACAGTGTGTCTCACATGAGAGTTTTTGGATGTATTTCATATGCACATTTACCTGATCAATTGAGAAGAAAACTTGACAACAAAGGAGAGAAATACATTTTTGTTGGATATAGTGAAGAATCCAAAGCATACAAACTGTTTAATCCATCAACCAAGAAAGTTATAATCAGCAAGGATGTTTAATTTGTTGAAGATGAAGCATGGGATGGAAGCAAAGAGAGTACAGTTAATATTACAGTCAATATCCCTCAAGATGAGAATGAAATTACAGTTCCAACTAATGTACCTATTGTCCCTATTCAACCTCAAGCAAGTGGTCAACAACTAACACCAGCAAGTAATACAAGAGCAACAATAAGAGGACTATAGACACCGACCATAGGAAGAACTTTTGGCACAGGACCTTCAAGTCCACATTCTGCATATTCAAGTGATTTATCAAATCCAACTTTAGCAAGCATGAGAAGACAAAAAATCAGAAGCATGAGTGATATTTATAATCAAAATGAAGGTGAGAACAATTCTCGGCAATTTACAATTTTTACATTCTATTCTCAATTTGAAGATCCAATTCATTATGAAGATGCAATCAAGGAAGAAAATGGTTAACAACAATGGATGATGAGATAGATTCAATTGAAAACAATCAGACATGGGAGTTGCAGAGTCCTCCAAAGGACAAAGATTTCATTAGTGTCAAATGGATTTATAAGACTAAATTGAATGCAAATGGAGAAGTGCAGAAGCACAAAGCAAGATTGGTGGTAAAGGGTTATGCACAACAACCTGGAATAGATTACAATGAAAATTTTGCACTAGTTGCATGCCATGACACAGTTGGAATGTTATTGGCTTTGGAAGCACAGAATTGTTGGCTAGTTCACCAAATGGATGTTAAATCAGCATTCCTCAATGGTTACCTGGAAGAGGATGTTTACATTGAATAGCCACCAGGATATGAGATATAGGGACATGAAGACAAAGTTTATAAGCTAAAGAAGGCACTGTATGGTCTGAAACAAGCCCCAAGATCTTGGTATAGCAGAATAGACAGCTATTTCATAAAGAATGGATTTACTAGATGTGACAGTGAACCAACACTGTATACTAAAGTGAATGATGAAGGTAAAATCCTGATCATATACCTGTATGTTGATGATTTAATTCTGATTGAAAATCTATCAATTGATTTGTTAAAAATAGAAATGATGAAAGAGTTTGAAATGAAAGACTTGGGTCTGATAAAGTACTTTCTGGGAATTGAGGTAAATCAAAATAAAGATGGAATTTTTATTTCTCAGTCTAAATATGCAAATGATGTTTTAAAAAGATTTAAATATGTTGAATTGTAAGTCAGCACCTACTCCAATGGTGACTGGTCTAAAATTAAGCAAGGAAGACAAAGGCTCAGATGTTAATCCAACTTTGTATAAACAATTAGTAGGGAGTCTGATGTATTTAGCAGCCACAAGGCCTGACATCATGTATGTAGTCAGTTTAATCTCCAAATTCATGGAAGCACCAAAAGAATCACATTGGATGGCTGGAAAGAGAATTTTAATATACATAAATGGAACTAAAAATTTTGGCATCCATTACAGAAGGACAAATGATTTTAAATTAACAGGTTTTACTGGCAGTGATTGTGCTAGAAGTGTTGATGACAAGAAAAGCATATCTGGCTATGTCTTTCATTTTGGCAGTGGTGTAGTTGCATGGGCTTTAAAGAAACAGCCAATTGTTACACTATCATTAGCTGAAGTTGAGTATGTTGCAGCCACAAGCGCATCTTTCCAGGCAATGTGGATGAGAAGAATATTGATGGAGATTCAAAATGAGTAGACAGAGGCAACAAAAAAAATTTGTGACAATAGTTCTGCAATCGCCCTTTCAAAAAATCTGGTCTTCCACAAACGCAGCAAACACATTGATACATGTTTTCATTACATCCGAGAGTTGATTAGCAATGGCGAAATTGTATTGGAGGTTTGCAGATCAGAGGAGTAGCAAGCAGATATTTTCACAAAAGCGTTGGGGATAGATGCATTTGTTTTTCAAAGAACAAGACTCGCCATCACAAATGGCGGAAGTTTCATTCAAGGGGGAGTGTTGGAGTTTCACTCCACTCCCGCCTTCATTTCCTGCCCTTACCGCGCCCCCATGCCCTCAATTTCAACTGCTCATGGTTCAACATCGTCGACCGGGCTACCGTGCCCTCTATCTCTCATGTTCGTGGCTTCGCGGTCAGCCTCTTTGTAGTCTACCGCCTTACCACGGACATGCCTCTCACAGTCAGTGGTTTCACGGTGGCAGTCATCTTCACTTACCTCGCTACCGCGGTCTAACCGCATGATGCCTGCGACAATGTGGTTAACCACCAAGCAGCTATTACCGCTCTACCACGGTTACTCACCTGACCGCATGCGGTACCACAGTGATAGTTTTTTCCCTTCTCTTCGTTCGTTCAAACCATTACCGCTTTAGCACAGTCACCTTGCTAACTGTTGGCAGTACTACGGTGGACCATTTGCTAACTGCCAGAGCGCCAACCGCCACACCGCGACCGACTTCCACCCTCACCGCAATAATGCGGGGTAACATCTTCTGTTGGTCATCGCAGTCACTGTGGCCTCTCCAAAATCCACAGCGGTAGCACGATGGTTGACTTCTGTTGACTTTCCTCGGTGGTAGTTTGTGGGCTCTGCATTGGCAGTTGAAGGACGTTTTTTTTCATCCGTTTTCACAATCTTAAATATGACTAGGACGAATATTTGATCCAATTTGACTATGTTTAGGACATGTATATGCTAGCATGTTTATGGCATTTAATTTTGTATTTTTATTTTTTTGGGTGTTGGTCGTAAGCCTATATACTGGCATGGTTGTATTTTTGACAGAGAAGTTTGATATATATAAAAATTGCTCTGAAGTAGCAAAGAATGTTAATGGTTGTTCTATGTTAGGAGATATTTTTAAAAATTAATTTTTAGTGTGTATGTTTTATTCTCTGCCATTTCCTTCAAATAGATCTCCAGAATTTAAGCTTAATAAAAATACACATTTATAATTTTTTATTGATGTAGTGTAGAAAAATGTATCTCTTTACATTTTCACACTTGTTTTGGCCCTACTAATTAATATGGACTTAATAATGTCTTAATTTAGTGTTGAAAAGTGTACTCCTTTATACTTTCACACTTGTTTGGCCCTCTTAATTAAATTGAGCTTAATTATGCCTTAATAAGTCATATTATTCATTTACAAGCCTAATAAATTACATTTTCCAAAAGAGAAACCCAACAATAATTCATGTCAATACATAACAATTTACCTTGAGCAATGTTTGTTCCAAGAATAGGGACTTGGGATGCATTCACACATGGGTGAATGGGTCCTCCCTAGACCTTCGCGCCTAAATTTAAAATATGTTTTTGGTGGTATTTTAAGGCCTTCAAATCCATATTCCAATGTCGGCTTGTGATATTTGAATTTCAGGAAATTATGGATAGATACCTATAAATACAAAGTTATTTTATCATTTCAATATCTAAGAAGCTAGCATTTTCATGAAAATTTTGATGAGAGTAAAAGTATACGAAAGTTGATGATAAAGAGCATTCAAGAGAAAATTTATCAGAGATTCATTCCAGCATTCAAGATCCAATCATCATGTCAAATTCTTCATGCATCATGCATGTTTTTGGAGCTAACATTGTGATGTAGGTTTCAAGATCAATTCAAGCATTCAAAGAATTATTTCAAGTATCAAGATCCACATCCATTGAAGTTTTTAGTTCTAAAAAATGCATGTTGTAAACCTTAAGAGAATCCCAGGCTCTATGATAACGTTTTTGGCTAACGAATGGGGTTAATTGATGTGGCTGAGAACCCCCTGCACTTTAGGCACTATTAGACCTAGGCGGGTAAACTTTGATAATTGATGCTGATTTAAAGGTTGTGTGACTTAGTTGAATTTAGGGATCTATCCACAGTGGCATGTAAATGTGAGATAGATGTAAACTTAATAGCTACTCCTACTGCTAGATATTGAAATGTTAATGTATGAATAATATTTTATGAAATTTTGTAATGAAATGGGTATGACCAGTGCCTAATTCTATTGGGTAAATGGAGTCAAGATGTATATGATGTGTGTGACCTATTTTTGGTTGTAGTTCTAATTATTTGGAACTTTAGAGTTTATGGTTGGCATAAACATGCAATGTAGTAATTGTGAGGCTCTTCTTATCGATCCCGATGATTTTCTCAGGCTACTTTAATTTATTTGAAAGGGTTTAATCTTTACTTGAAAGAACAAGTTAAAAGGAATAACCCAAGTACAAAAACCGTGTCTTGACAAATTGAACACATACTTGATACATTCAATTTAAATAGCATGTCAAAACAATCAAGTTTGAGACAACCACACAAATTTTCACAGTAACATCAACAAATAATTGAAGCCAGACTTTGAGCACCAAGTTTAAACCTTCTTGTCCATTAATGTCATCAAAAATGATTTTACAATAATAACAAAAGTCTCTTGCATATGTAGTATTCTATATCCTATGTCCCTAATGATTCTCATCTATCAAAATTAGGCCTTGGTTTCCCCTATTTATATGGGAAGCAACAAGCTTCAGGGCTTTACAAAATGAGATGTCTTTCTAAGTTCACATCCTTTTACATTAACTAATCATATTTGTTAAATAAAGAAAATAAGGGATAAGAAACAACATGGGAGTCAACATTTATTCATGATATATTCAGTTTGTTAATCAACATAGAGAACTTGTGATCGTTGATCTAGCAAGGTCCTCCTCTCCTTGATAAAGTGTTCAACTGCATCATTCATTTTTTTGTATTGGTCATACTCCCAACTCCAGCAATAAACAAATTTATTCTGGAAAGATGCTCTATATATTTTCCTCAACATTTGTGATGATATATTTCAAGAAATACTCCATTGAAATCATTCTTTCCAGCTGCCTATGTGTATGCTCCAATACCATTGATTCGTCGTTAATCAAATTAAGTGGGTATGTGTAGGATCATCATGGAAAAAACAGGCCCTTAACTAATGATGAAAATTCAAAAAAATCAGAGTTAGGCAACTTGACATAAAAATTTGAATAAGTTATCTATATTTTTTCAAAAATATCTAAGAATAGAATCTATAGCAAATTGAATGTAGTTTCTAAACTACAAGGATTTTTATTTTATTTTAAATCTATTTGGTGAAAATTTGAAATTTCAATGTAGTAGTACTTAAATTTCAAGTAAAAAATAAGAAGTAGGTGTCTGTCTGACCACCCTAACCACAATAAAATGATAATATTTTTATATAATATTTTAGATATAAGTAGAGGACTCATCTCCCGATGTGATGCATATTTTTTTGTAATTTTTTCCCAAGTAAATAATTAATTATGAATTTTTTATTACAACTTTTAAAAAATATAAAAACTTGTATGTATGACCACCTTAACTTGGTCAAAACTTCATGAAATTCAATTTTTTTTAATCCTATAGTATGTGAAGCATAGAATGTGACACATGTTTTGGATTCAAAAAATGTGATACCGTTTGAAATCTATAGATGTTTTTCAATCAGCCTATCAATTAGGACTTTAGTCATAATTCAAATAGAAACCAAATAATAATTATTTATTAAATTAAAAGTAAAGCATAATTTATATTGGTGAAAAATTGAGAATCTCCTTTAAAAACCTTTTTTGTTTCATAAATTTTGGGTAAAAAAAAATTTGTCAGCCACATGGGCCATCATATCACTTACATATCACCACTTTTTGGCCCATCATAATCCTTCACATACCCAAGTGCTTGTGGTAACACTTGATCCAATTCTTCTTTCCAATCGTCCTAGCCTTGGAGTTCACCCGCATCATCGAAGGAGAGAAATGGAATGTCCAATGGCTGGTCAAAGTCACTGAGTTCTTATGTGAACATATAGTGAAAGTCATTATGTGTATTGAACAATTCATTATAGTTTTCAAGTATTTTTTGATCTATATTCCCTTCACCTATTAATTCCTTTTCCTTCTCTGTTAGGAAGTGTTGTAATCTCTTATGTTCCTTAAAAGAAACATGATTCTTAATAAATATCATCTAGAATTGGTCAGCTTGACTTTTCACCTTTTGGAATCTCCTTTTTATCATCTCATAAGCAAGTTCAAATTTGGTAACCTTTATCTTCTTCTCTAATTCATCACATTTCTTTTGAGATGCTTCCATTCTACATTTCCAATATATACTGCTAGACATGGCTTCAAATACTCTTTTTTCATTTTCCACCAATCGATAATAAAGGCCCGAGGAAGAGGTGACTTCTCTTTGTAGTTGGCCACCTCTTGTTTTAATCTTTCATTCTCAGAAGCAAGCCTCTTATTGTCTCATATCAAATTTTCAACTTGTTCTTAGTTAAATTTGTCAACATTGGTGTTTAGTTCAGTTGTTTCAATAGAATTAGTATCTCCCACTATATACACTAAAAGATGGCCAAATACCTTATTAGGATCATCAATAATTGTGGGTCTTTTCTCTAGTGGATATAGAGCCCAAATCTCTAAGGTGGCATTGTCTAGATTGTATCTTGAGCCAATGTAGATCTTATCACTTTTCTCATTAGTTAATTGCAATGTCTTATTCTCTCTTTTTTGAAACTATCAAAAACTATGCCTGAATCGATATCCCATCCTGGAAGAAGAATAACCCCAGCCTCTTGTAGTAATTCTTGCCCTCTTTTAGCAATGATATTCTCTATTTCTTTGACAACTTCCTCTTGTAATTCTCTCAGGGCATCAATTTCCTATTTTGGAGTAATTTCTTTCATATTTTCACATATCACCTTGCCCTTATATTTATACATGAATCATTTAAATTCTAGGGTTTGAAAAAAAGCATTATCTGAAATAAATTCCTCACTAGCACAGTGCCTTACATCATCAGAGAGTTTATTTGAAAATTCAAACAAGACAACACTCCTTTGTAGTGGTAGCTCATATTGTGTGATGATAGGTGCTCTTACTTGTGTGAATTCAACCTCCTCTTCAGTTTCTTCTTCACATGTCATGGGAGTATCTATCGAGAAGCAAATATCTGGAGCGAGTTGTGGTGATGAATGGCATAGTGGCAATAGATTTTCAGCTTGCCTCATAGAACAAGTATCTTTTTTTTTCAAAGGCTATAAGACTTGTATATCTTTAGTCAATTCATCTTCATGCGAGATTAATTGTTCAACTCTTTCCAAAGGGTCTTATATCTCATGAGAGGCCTCTGTATATGATGGATTATGATTCCTTCTACATGCCTTTCCATTATTATCCTATTATATGTAGCTCTCATTTTTGCAGCCTAAGATTCATCACAATTTCTGATTACATCATCATCAAAGAACTCATGTTCATACCCTTTCGATTTCTATTTCAACTAGGCATTATTAATAAAATTCTCAAGATCAAACTTCTTTCTCTCATTCCCTTGTGGTAAGTTATAATTTCCTAACTTGATGTCAATAGATTCATATCCTTTCTTAGAAATAACGAAAAAATCACCAAAACACAAAGTCTCGGGCATGAGAGACTGCTTTTTGTAACTCTTGAGATGCATGTAGTCTGAGTGTGCCAACTGCCTCACTATTTCTAAGTAAGCAATTATGTGACGAATTGTTCTAGGTAGAAGAAATGGAGATGCTTCAAATATATATACCCTAATCATAGTGCAATCATCATGTGTGTATTAGTCTCCCCAGTTATGGTTTACTTTTCCCCTTTGATCCTTCTCCTTGGGTCTAAGGAATCTTTGTATTTCAGGTGACAAGTTGTAGTCACAAGGATGACCAAGGAATTTATACAGGGGTTTCACAAAATATTCTTCAAAGTATAAGTAATGTGACCTCACACACCTACTCTCCCAAATTGAGGTCCATATTTGCACTGGTCTTATATTTCCATCCTCATCCGGGTCCTTAATCCTTAATTCTTCACCCCAAACCCCCATATTTTATCCTTTATACAAAATCATATGCATAAGCAACAAGTAATGCTTGAACCAATTTCACATCCTTTGAGCTTCTTCACCATCGAGAAATCCTGTGTTCTCCAATTTTAGCTCTAACTCACATATGCTTTAAGATTTTATAAGTGAGATATGATCAACATTTGGCACATATCATTTGGATCTGGTTCATAAACATCATCCTTGCCAACTTGTCAATCAATGGAGGCATTAATGTTAATTATCTCTTTGAAAACTTCGTCGGTCATGACAGCAAGGCGGAGAGTACTTTTGATTGTATCAAAGGGACTATAATTCCGCTCCCACCGATATCTCCTTCTCCCTTCAATTTCCTTGTGCTTCTCTCTTCGAAGTTTCAAAGGCACATGTAATTATTTCCCTTTGATACCTCACAATGCCTTCAAAAACTATTCCTTAGTGCTACTTCATAAAAATATTTCCCTTTTTGTTATCAGAGCCATCGAAGGGACTCTCATTGTTATCCCCCCAAAATATGCCTTTCTCTTTGATGTCTTGTTTTCAAATACTTTCAGAGAGTCGAAGGGACCTGTATATCACTCATATTGATACTCCAATGTCTCTTTGAAATTTTTGTTCCACTAACCATGTCTTGGATTCGATAATTGTTCATTAATTATAATAATTGATTATGTATGAGAGATTTTTTGTTTCCCGAATGCCGAAGTATTTTGTCACACTTAAAATATTATGCCCTTTAGTGTCATGAATTTCGTTCTATCGGAGAGACACAATATCACTTCCCTTAGATAAGTTCAAGTGTCTTTGATATATCTTATTTCGATTTATCGAGGGGATACTAGAGTATATCTCTTCGATACATGGTACTCCCTTCAATATTTTCATGCTGACCTGTTCCATTGGCCCATCGAAGGGAGTAGGATAAAAATCTCTTCGATATGATATTTTCCAGTCGATATGTTTTTGTCTTATTTGTGATTCTAGCTCATAGAAGTATATTTACTAGGGTGGCGATTATGGAGAGGTGAAGATAGTGTTTTTGGATGATGTTGTTCAAATGGGATTATGGCTATGTATTATTTTCTAGGGCTTAGACCTTTGTGATGAATTGAAGATTATTATGTGAGAGGGATGGTTTGAAGATTAATTCCCATGGTGTAAACTTAATTGGTTACAATGAGGTGATGAGAACTAGTGGAAAAATTTAGGCTGATTTTCAGTCCTAACAATGGCTCTGATTGGGGATGAATGGCTGTGAAGTCATTGCAAGAATTCAAAAGTAATCTCTGGGATGCAAACCATGGGTGAATGTGACCTAAAGGAGGAAAAAGAAAAAGAAAAGAAACCCTAAAACTATTGTGCACGGAATAATAATATTTCCTAAGAAAAGAAATGCTTCAAGAATTGTCCATGCACTAGCAATTCTTGACTTGCCCCTCTCATATTTTGTAGATAGTATGAGTCTTCACCACGCTTGTCAGTGATAAAAAATGGTCCTAGCCACAAGGCTTCAAATTTCCCATGTTTTCCTTTTTATTAACCTCTAGCATTCCACATAAGGACCATGTCACCTATTTAAAACTTCTTGTCCTTTGCCTTTTTATCAAATAAGTATTTCATCTGAAACTGCATTTTTTTATTGTGTTTTTGTGCTAGATTTTTCATCTCATCCAACTCTACTAATTGTTCTATCCTATCCTACATGGGCTCAAGAATGTCCAAATCCTCTTGTAATATGAATTTATAAACTAGTAGGAGGTTTTTCATAGGCATCCTAGCTTGAGTTCCATACACTAGTTCGAAGGGGGACTTCCTAGTAGCTTTATTTATTATAATCCTATCTACCCAAGCTGTCAGTCTTAACTTAGAATCCCATGCCCTTTTATTATTATCCAACATCCTTTTGATTATTGTTGATGTTTTTTTTATGCACTTCACAACACAGGCAATGCATAGGTGCATCACCTCTCTTGAAAGACAATCTTCCATAATTAGATTGCAAAACACTATCCCAAGGTCTCTCGGATGTTAGATCTTGACAGTGCTTGCAATATCTCAATTGATTTATGTTATTTGTTGGAATCACAAGGCGGACTTACAAATGAGTTACAAAGTGGAGAAGTTGGATCTGGAAATGGAGTTCTTAAGATGGGAGAGTTGCTAAGTGTTTGTTGCAGGTTCAAACAGCAGTCTAGAACTCCATTTCAACATTGGATTTAGCTTTATAATGTGCAATGAACCTTGCCTAAGGTTACTTATTAAGAAAAAAAGGAAAAAGGTCAGGGAAGAGAGAAGGTTCCTAGATCTAAAACTACGAATGAACAGTGATCATGGAGGCTGCCATAGTAGACAAACTCCCCAAACTGGGTTTTACTTGGCCAAGAGAAACCTATAGTTACACAAAACCAATGCAATCTTCTAAGGACTACAGATTTTCATTTTGCATACACATCATGAACATGCAAGTGAACTAAGTTTTAGCAATCAAATAAAGAAGCCCAGGCTAACTTTGCACAGCAGCTTGTCATCAACAAGTGTCAAAAGTATGGGCTGAAAGCTCATCAAATACTGTAACAGCAAACACCATCATCACTTTCATTCAAGAAACTAACAACTAAAACTAACTTGGAAGGTAGAACCATGCACACATAATGAGAAAACTTAAAAAGTAACACCTATAGATCATGCAATGCTGATTTCTATTGTTGCAGAATGCTTTTACAACAGCTCTCCAACCCTTTACAAATGAGGGGGAGACCCCTATTTATAGTTTTCCAAAGCCTGAAAGAATGGTCAGGATTGAATTACATTGTGTGGCCTAGATTCAATTACATTAGGGCTTCACCTATCCCACAATATTTAGCAATTTAAAATACATATGTTGTCTTTTTCCTATTTTATCTTTTAGTGCCCAGGTGTTGTAGCAGTTTTGTCTTCTAGTTGATTTCCCTTTTACTGTAACTAAAACTGCCTGAAAGTTGCCTTCTTCCCGATGGACTTGCAGCATTCTTCATTGGATCAAATGGGTCCATCGACAACTGGCATAAATGGATTCGTTATCCGTTATTTGGGCAGACAACCCCTTAAAGATCACCATCATCTGGTGAAAAGTAGGACAACTCCCCTGTGCCTTTTGTCATTGACTTCTTTGGCATAGGCCTTCTTCTAATGCTTGCTCTATTGATGGGCTCCATGAGGAGAGGTGGGAATAAAATGAATGATGATGGGAGCTATGTGCTTTTCCTTATTCAACTTTCTCAATGGGTCTCCCGACGGACCTACGGTAGGCTTCTCGAAACCTGCATGCATGACGTGTCGTAAGTGATTTCATACACAAATCAAGGCAAATATTAATCAAATCTTGTAAAATCCTTGTTATATTCATCCATGCATCATCAAAGATCATAATATTCAGTGTGAATTTCCATTAACAGTTTACTGGAGGGAGTTTGGACGGTTCGGGCCCGAGAGGCTGGAATGCTATTTTAAAAAGGCGAACAGGACAAGGCGACCCGGAAGGTTTCTCCCAGCTTCAAACTTGGAATTTGAAAAGTTCATGGGGAAGAGTGTCCAATTTGAGCATGTGGGTCAAAGTTCATTTTTGGATTAGGAGGTATTTGGGTCATCATTGCGACACCCCGAGATGTGAAGTGGGAAAGCTGTTAGGAGTTTCTTGTTTGGAACAACCAAGGTGAAACAAAATTCTGGGGGCTGAGTTTCGGGGTTCGAGACCTAGGAGCCGGGAAGCTACCTAGGGATAGCCATGCGAAATGACGAAATGTAGACGGAATTCTGGAGACGAAAGTCTAGAAGATTAGACTCGGGCAGGCTTGTCAATTGGTAAAATTTCTAGGGGCGGATTGAAGTTCGGGGCCTGATGTCCGAAAAGGTAGACAGGTTCGGCCGTTCGGGATGGCGAAAGCGACATGGAAGTCTGGTGACGAAATTCTGGAGGCCACGGTTTGAGAGAATTTTGGATGCTTTAGTTTCCCCTATTCAAATTATGTAGAGCGGAAGAGCGACCAAGGCTCGGGAACCAGAAAGACATCGAGTGGCAGCTGTTTGACACGGCGAAGTAGAGACGACGGCACGGGGATGGAAGTCCGGGGGCTAAGGTCCGAGGACAACTTCGAAGTTTGATTTTGTTGCAATTTCATGACAAGCCTTGTGTTACTAGAGTCTGGAGGTCGGGAAGACAGAGCGAAGCTGTCGTTCGGAACGGCAAAATGATCAAGGAATTTCGAGGGTCGGAACTTGGGAAAAACTTTGTTGTCAGAGAAAAATTTCCCAAGTTAAAGCCATGGTTAGGGAAAGGCTCGAGCCCAGATGGCGTGGTCACCCACTCCAAAGAACAGCAACGAGATAGGGAGGTTCCGATTTTCGATTTTAACCCTCAAATGATTGTTTTTCAATTTTTTAACTTGTGGGTTTTCATGTTAAGCCACCATCCTACCAAATTTTAAGGTTTATTTTACTTTTCCCTTAGTTTCACCCATGATTTTGAGGAGGAAGCGGATGGCGATCCTACCTCGAGAACCCGAAGCAGCAGAAGACAGAATCCTCAGATAATGGCGAAGCTAAAGTCTGAGCACGGAGGAAGAGACTGTTGAGGTGACACTGGGCTCTTCGATTACTCCCGACATGTGAAAATGATAGGCCAAAACTTGTTTAAATAGCCCCCAAATGCAATTAATGCCTTAATAAATGCTTGGTACGGCGGAAGATGAGGTAGGTGAATTCAAATTTCAAGACGGGGGCAGGAGAATCGGGGTCCGAGGTCCGAAAAGACGTCGAGGCACAGCCACTAGAAAATATACCAGGGAAATCCAAATGGCGAAGAGGACTCCGGGGTCTAGAGTCTGGGAAGACGTCGGAGGATGGCTGCTGGAAACAGTGAACCGAAGACGACGACCCGAAGAGGGAAGTCCGAGGGCAGGAAAGACACGGGTGTAGTTTCCAAGTTTAACAAGTGATTCAGATGGTGAACGAGGCACCGAGGTCCGAAGGTCGGGAAGATGCCAACCACTGGCTGTATGGAACAGTAGAGTTGAAAGAGAAACCCGCAAAGGGAAACCCGAGGGGCTAGTCTTGGATGGTCCCATGGACGTCAGAAAGGCCAACTGACAGAGAAAACCCGAAAGGGCTTAAGACTTAGCATTTTTCAAAGGGGAAAAATTAGGTCAACCCTAAAATGAGACCTTTGAGAACATGTTGGCCATCAAGGATGCCAAAATGGGGCATGCAAAATGAGGTAGAGAAAAAGAACCCGGCACACCAAAAAAAAGAAAGGGTCCCCATTCCGAACGGGGCATGTGTGCAAGAGGCAAAACAAATGGTGACTCGCTAGGGAAATGCTCTAGATAATTTTGATGACAAACAAGAATCACGAACCCAGAATCTCTGGTTCTGATCTACACGCTCAACCAAAGGATCAAAACCACTAGTTAACCCAATCTTTAGTATGCTGAAAATTCACGTGTGTGCAATTCCGTTAGTTCCCATCCTTCAGTTGTTGCAAGAACCTAGGCTCCATCAAGTTAAGCTACGTAGTTTACTCTAACTCCAAAAGCATTTGGGACATTGCCTCACTACCAGTCAGGCGTCCATAGCCCCGACGAGGTTGTTGTTGTGATTCTCTCGAACATTGGTCTACTATCGGTCGGGCGTCCATAGTCATGATAGAGTTATTCGTATGCCCCTGAAAAGTTGAATTTCTCTTCTTTTGATTTTCAATATTTTCCTTTCTTTCTTTTGTTTCTTTTCTTTTTTTAGTTCTTTTATTTCAACCTGCAAGCAATGAAGCTCACGCTCAAGGCTGAGAATCACAATGGCGCTGGAGCAGAATTTTAGATTTTTCACTTAACTAGACTTCACAAAGGACCTACAGTGACCGTCAGATCCTTAAAATATGTAAGAGATATAAGATTCCAGAATACTTCAAAATCAGACCAACTAATGAGTTATCCACTTTTAATCAAACATCTAGATCGCTTGATACTAACAGAAGATCCTCACCATCCACTCGTAAAACTTGATTAGAGTTTGACAAAGAAATACATAGAACAACCCCAACAAATAAGAATGGTTGTTGTGCGCACAGATGTACCTAGCCAAAAGCAGAGAGACCTTGAGCAAAGCAGCAGCAAAGTGAGAGCAAACAAAAGCAAATGAAAAGCAAACACCAAAACCAAAGCGGGACAGCGAAAGAAAACAGCAAAGAAACCACTCTAAAGCAAGCAACCTACAACCAACAAACTAACCTAAGGAAAGTAGGAAAGCGGAGTATTTATAGGACACCTACACTACTCAAAATGAGTTATGTACAAAGACATTTACAAAGAACTATGTTCGGGTAAGGCCAACTGACACTCATGCTCATTGGATTTCGTAATGCATGTACAAGCAAACGAGAAATCGTTATAGTTCTCAACCATGCAGATTTATCCTTATATTTAGAGAGAATAAATTCAATACTATTGCATTCAAATTGAGTCACTCGGTCAGGGAAAATCAAAAATTGAGGAGGCTTGCTAAACCCATGATTAATCCATAAATATGTTCGTTTTTCCTCATTCCCATAATCAAAATTATAAGTGTAGCTATGATAATTAATAGGAGAAAGGAAGGATAGAACCTGGATCTCGTCACATGGAGGTGGCAACATTTGAAAATCAAGAGCAAGCACTAGATCGTCAATCTTTGCATCAGCAACCTCGAGCGAGCATGGTGGAGGGTGCAGCATTTTAGGAATCAAGCCTGCATAAGGTACAGAGAATGGGGCAGCAAACACTTCTTCCACGTCTTGTGTGGGATCAACAATCCCTATCAATTGTTTTTCGAAAAGATAGACTTCATCTCGTTGATCTTCTACAAACCAAGCATCCACATGATTGTTGTCCCAAAAAGGAAACACACTATCCCATCTCCTTTCCCAAGTGTTGAACTTATTTATATGGTGTTCAATGTCATGAGACAATGACATGTATGAATCTATCCTATTGCAGCCATCTAAATGTGAAGGAGGATCGGCAACGATCATGGGTGGAGGGCTCCAAGTTGCATCTTATGGTCGCCTGGGTGCTTCATCTCTGTTGGCAGCTATCTCAGCACCCTCGCCTTTGTCTTCTTCTCTTTGTTGTTCATGCATCTCATCATGATGTTCACTCATCTCCCTTTCTCACTATCGCTATAGACAGAGAAGGAACCCCTCTCCCAATCTAGAAACTCTAGTGCATCGTGATTCAAAGACTCAAGGAGTATGTCTTCATTGCTACCATCTTTTAGGACATGCTCTTCCTCGGCACGAGCATACCTCCGCAGTACAGCTCCCAACGTAAAGAATTAATCAATTGATGGTACCTCATCAAGGGGACCAAAATTTACTATATGATTTTCCTCCAAAGACTCACCATAAAGCCTATCGTCCATGGTGCTCAAATGCTCTTGAAGAGGGAGAAATTCTTGATGACTGGTGGACGGCATTCCTGTTTGATCTACTTCATCACTCGAAAGCTTGAGATTATATTGCTTTCCTTCTTCTATTGTTGTCCCAACATCCTCTTGAGGACTCCCCCCAGCTCATTTGTCACTTGGCTTAAGCTCTTGGTCCTCATATTTCATCCTTGAAGCAATCGCAAGAAGTGGTGTGCTCGGTTGCCTCGATTGTTCCTTGACTTGCTTCATGGCTTCTTCGCATAGTCCACGCGTGAACTCTGAGTGGGATGAATCATGGAGCCTACATCAATTTGGTAGCAGAAATACCTCCACATCCACCTGGTATTTTAGCTCTGACCAATCCTTAGCTAATTTAGAGACGAGTTGGTCATATCTTTCCGCTATTGGGTCCTCATCATCACTTGGAATGAAAATCTAGTAATGAATAGTTGCGACCTGTAATTGTTCCCACTCCTCCAAATCTACATTTTTATATGCTTGGTCACTATCATTGATGAAGGAGAAGTCTTCTAATCTAATTTCAGTTATGCCTTCATCATCGTTTTATGTTGTCCCAAGGCTGTCAACTTCTTCCTCTTGCTGATTTTCAACTTCATTGTTTGTTGTCCCAACACTAGTTTGTGTAGGATTTCCTGGTTCATCTGCAATGTGCTGTCCTCCAGATGTTGACAGCTTCTTTTCCTCAAGGAATGACTCATCCTTATCGAAATTTGGTTGCTCCAACTCATTCAAACAGCACCGAGTTTGAGTGATAATGTTCATGCATGATGAGAAATTCAATTCAAAGTGAGGTGCATTGTGAAATCTGCACCAAGTAGACATCAACACCCCCTCCAATCTTGGTCCACCTTTGTTGTTCAAATATTTTTGGATCAGCTCCTCAAATGCCTTGGTTTCCATGGTTGTCAATTCTTCCTCCAAGTCTGCAAGGGCTAAAGGTTGATATATTTCCCAAAAGGGAATCTCTCCTTGCAAGACTCTTTCAATTCTACTCAAGAAGGTTAGACACTCCAATTCATTATGCCCGCAAGTGCAATGGATCCTGCACTTACCTACCAATGCAAACTGCTACAATGATCTCTTCAATCTCCTATTTAAATCTGCATGTAGTTGAGCGATGTCAACTTGTGCATGCTGCTCTATTTCGACTCAGCTTCTTTTGCCTTCAATTTTTTTTGATTTTATATTTCAACATTAAAAGAGATCTCTCTATCTCATATTTCTTCTTTGAAAGTGCTCTTATTGATTTCCAACTTTCAACTTTGTAGCCACAACATGTCATGCCCTCCCTCTAGCACCAATTATGTTGATGTGTTTTTTATGCACTTCACAACACAGGCAATGCGTACGTGCATCACCTCTCTTGAAAGACAATCTTCCACAATCAGATTGCAGAACACTATCCAAAGGTCTCTCGGATGTCAGGTCTTGAAAGTGCTTGGAATATCTCAGTTGATTTATGTGATTTGTTGGAATCACAAGGCAGACTTACGGATGAGTTACAAAGTGGGGAAGTTAGATCTGAAAATGGATAACTTAAGATGAGAGAGTTCCTAAGCATTTGTTGCAGGTTCAAATAGCAGTCTAGAACTCCATTTCAACATTGGATTTAGCTTTATAATGTGCAATGAACCTTGCCTAAGGTTACTTATTCAAAAAAAAAAGGAAAAAGGGCAGGGAAGAGAGAAGGTTCCTGGATCTGAAACTATGAATGGGCAGTGATCATGGACACTGCCACAGTAGACAAACTCCCCAAACTGGGTTTTTCTTGGCCAAGAGAAACCTACAGTTACACAAAGCCAGTGCAATCTTCTAAGGACTATAAATTTTTAGTTTTCATACACACATCATGAACATGCAAGTGAACTAAGTTGTAGCAATCAAATACATAAGCCCAGGATAACTTTGCATAACAGCTTGTCATCAACAAGTGCCAAAAGTATGAGCTGAAAGCTCATCAAATACTGTAACAACAAACACCATCATCACTTCCATTCAAGAAACTAACAACTAAAACTAACTTGGAAGGTAGAACCATGCACACATAATGAGAAAACTCAAAACGTAACACCCATAGATCATGCAATGTTGTTTTCTATTTCTATAGAATGCTTTTACAACAGCTCTCCAACCCTTTACAAATGAGGGGAAGACCCCTATTTATAGTTTTCCAAAGTCCGAATGAATGGTCAGGATTGAATTACATTGTGTGGCCCAAATTCAATTACATTAGGGTTTCACCTACCCCACAATATTCGGCAATTTAAAATACATCTGTTATTTTTTTCCTATTTTTTCTTTTAGTTCCAAGGTGTTGTAGCAGTTTTGTCTTTTAG
The DNA here is from genome assembly GCA_007115665.2 of Sequoiadendron giganteum. Classification (NCBI taxonomy): domain Eukaryota; kingdom Viridiplantae; phylum Streptophyta; class Pinopsida; order Cupressales; family Cupressaceae; genus Sequoiadendron; species Sequoiadendron giganteum. The sequence goes on along the minus strand of CM021107.1, from coordinate 234,871,506 downwards.
CTGATTTCCCTTTTATTGTAGTTGAAACTGCTTGAAAGTTGCCTTCTTCCCAATGGACTTGTAGCAATCTTCATTGGATCAAACTGGTTCGTCGAAAACTGGCATCAATGGATTGGTTGCCCCTGATTTGAGCGGACAACCCCTTAAACATCACCATCATCTGGTGAAAAGTAGGACAGCTCCCCTATGCCTTTTGTCATTGACTTCTTTGGCACAAGCCTTTTTCTAATGCTAGCTCTATTGATGGGCGCCACAAGGAGAGGTGGGGATAAAATTAATGGTGATGGGAGCTATGTTCTTTTACTTGTTCAACTTTCTCAATGGGTCTCCGACGGACCCGCGGTAGGCTTCTCGAAACTACATGCATGACGTGTCGTAAGTAATTTCATACATAAATCAAGGAAAATTTTAATCAAATCTTGCAAAATCCTTGTTATATCCATCCATCCATCATCAAAAGATCATAATATTCAGTGTGAATTGCCATTAACATTTTACTAGAGGGAGTTTGGACGGTTCGGGTCCGAGAGGCCGAAATGTTGTTTTGAAAGGGCAAAGAGGGTAAGGCGACCCAAATGGTTTCTCCCAGCTTCAAATTTGGTATTTGAAAAGTTCATGGGGAAGAGCGTCCAATTTGAGCATGTGGGTCAGGGTAATCATTGGGGCACCCGGAGTTGTGAAGCAGGAAAGCTGTCAGGAGTTTGTTGTTTGGAACAGCTAAGGTGAAACGGAATTCCAAGGGCGGAGTTCTGGGGTTTGGGACCCGAGACCCGGGAAGCTACCTGGGGATAGCCGTGTGAAACAGCGAAACGTGGACAGAATTCCGAAGATGAAAGTCCGGAAGATCAGACCCAGGCAAGCTTGTTAGTTGGTAAAATTTCCAAGGGCAGATTGAGGTTCGGGGCCCGATGTCCAGAAAGGCAGACAGGTTCAGTCGTTCGGGATGGTGAAAGCAACATGGAATTCTGGTGATGGAATTTCAGAGGCCGAGGTCCGAGAGAAGTTTGGACTCTTTAGTTTCCCTTGTTCAAATTATGCAGAGTAGAAGGGTGACCGGAGCTCGAGAACCGAAAAGACGTCCAGTTGTAGCCGTTTGAAACAGCAAAGTAGAGACAGCAGCACGGGGATGGAAGTTTGGGTGTTGGGGTCCGAGGACAACTTCGAAGTTCGATTTTGTTGCAAGTTTGCAATGGTCCTTGTGTTACCGGAGTCCGAGGCCCAGGAAGATGGAGCAAAGCTGTCATTCGGAACGACGAAACGATCAAGCAATTCCGGGTGTTGGAACCTAGGAGAAACTTCACTGTCAGAGAAAAATTTCCCAAGTTAAAACCATGGCTAGGGCAAGGCTCGGGCCCTGATAGCGCATTCACCCACTCCGAAGAACAGCGATGGGACAGGGAGGTTCTGGTTTTTCCATTTTAACCCTCAAATGATTGTTTTTCAATTTTTTAACTTGTGGGTTTTCATGTTAAGGCACCATCCTACTAGATTTTAAGGTTTATTTTACTTTTCCCTTAGTTTGACTCATGATTTTAAGGAAGAAGTGGAAAGGAAAGCAAACGGCGATCCTACCTCGTGAGCCCAAAGCAGCAGAAGACCAAATCCTCAAATAACGGTGAAGCTGAAGTCTGGGCGCAAAGGAGGAGACTGCTGAGGCAGCTCTGGGCTCTTCCATTACTCCTGACATGTGAAAATGACAGGCCAAAACTTGTTTAAATAGCCCCCAAGTGCAATTAATGTCTTAATCAATGCTTGGTACAATGGTAGATGAGGTAGGTGAATTCAAATTTCGGGACGACGGCGGGAGAACCGGGGTCCAAGGTCTGGAAAGACATCGGGACATAGCTGCTAGAAATTATGCCAAGGAAATCCAAATGGTGAAGAGGACTCTAAGGTCCAGAGTCCTGGAAGATGTCAGAGGATGGTTGCTGGAAAGGCGAACTGGAGACGGCGGCCCGAAGACAGCAGCCCAAAGACGGAAGTCTGAGGGCCGGGGTCTGAGGGCAGGAAAGACGGAGGTGCAGTTGCCAAGTTTAACAAGTGATTCAGATGGTGAACGAGGCACCAGGGTCCGAGGGCTAGGAAGACGCCAACCGCTGGCCATATGAAACAGTGGAGCTGAAAGAGAAACCCACAAAGGGAAACCTGAGAGGGGAAACCCAAGGGTCCGGGCCTGGACGGTCCCACGAACGTCAGAAAGGCCAACTAATAGAGAAAACCCGAAAGGGCTTAAGACTTAGCATTTTTCAAAGGGGGAAAATTAGGTCAACCCCAAAATGAGACCTTTGAGAACGTGTTGACCATCAAGGATGCCAAAATGGGTCAGGAAAAATGAGGCAGAGCAAAAGGACCCAGCATGCCAAAAGGAAAGAGAGGGTCCCCTTTCTGAACGAGGCGTGTGGGCAAGAGGCACAACAATTATCTTTATGATACTCTTAATGCCAGATTATGCTTGTCCATTTGCTTGGGGGTGGTATGGTGAGGCATATGAGATCATTATACCATATGATTCAAAAAACCTTTCAAATTTATCTGATCTAAAACACATGCCATTGTTTGTTATCAGCCTTACGAGGACTCGAAATCTGGTGATAATATTTTTTAATAGGAAGTTTATCATAAACTTGTTGGTAGCTTGCTTTTTTGGTATGGCCTCTATCCACTTTGTAAAGCAATCAATAACTACTAAAATCCACCTATTCCCACCATTGGATTTATCTATAATCTCACCCTTAGTACTTTGTGTGCAGTTTTCTTTGTTGAGAAGTGCCCTCCACATACACCCTCATGCATTTCTTTCAAAACATGTTTTTCTTGTGCTTCATCCAAGCACAATAGTAATATACCATCCCTATCTTTCTAGTACAAATCTCCTTCCATGAAAACATATTTTGATGCCTGAAGCTTCAAGGTTCTTTACTAGTTGTCATTTAAGCCTTCTAGACATTTCATATGTTTAAGATAGTATGCTATGTTGGAGTACCACTGTGTATGTTCTATGCTTGACACCCAATTTTCTTCCCCTTCCATGATGCAAACCTGTGTAGCTTCTAGATTGGACTTAGCCATCAATCTTGCTAGTCCCTGCCCTCTTACCAATTTGATAATTTGAATATTAATATTAACTTCCTGGATACGATTTATCCATTAACACCTTCTTCCAGTCACTTTGTTTGTGAAAAAACATCTTTCACTGCAACATTTGGCACATAAGCTATTAGTTTTGTCCCTACTAAGTAAGGTATGAATGCCTTGACTGCTTTAACCAGGGCATAGGCTTGCTTCTCAATGATGTAATACTTCAATTATTCCCCTGAAGTGATTTACTAAAAAATGAGATAGATTGTTTATATCCTTCATTATTTTTTTGCATCATAACCGCCACAGTGTGAAATGATGCAAAGCAGAATATGTGGAATGGTTTTTCAAAGTCTATTTACTTTAGTATAGGTTATTCCTTGATTTATTTTTTGATTGACACAAAAGCATCAATGGCTTCTTCTGTCCAGTCAATTTTTGAACCTTTCTCTAGCATCTTTGAGATTGGTTTTACAATATCTACAAAGTTTGAGATAAATCGCCTAAAAAAGTTAATCTACCCAAAGGAAGATCGGATGAAATTTATAGTTTTTGGAATGGGGATCTTGTCAATAGCTTCCACCCATTCTGGATCAATCCGCACTCCATCCTTTGAGACAATATACCCCAATAATTTACCTTATGTGATCGAAAAATGACACTTCTTTGGGTTTAGAGAGATGTCATATTCTAGTGCTCTGATGAAGATCCTTTCTAGATATGCACAGTGATATTCTACCTTCTTAGAGTATGTTTTTAGATCGTCTTGTTATACCACCATTATAGCATTGATAGCTCTTTGAAATGTTTCCCCAGCATTAGTGAGACCAAATGGCATTCTCACATAAACATATGTACCCCAAGGTGTGGTGAAAATCATTTTATATTGCTCTGACTCCTTGACCTTCACTTGGTTATACCCTGAGAAGACATCCATCATAGATAGTAGCTCACATCCTATGACTCTCTATAGCATTGCCTCCATATTCTGAAGAAGGTATTTGTCTTTGAGTGATGCCATATTTAAATTCCTAAAATCTACACACAATCTTATGTCCCCATTTTTCTTTCTTATAGGTACTAAATTTGATACCCAAGAGGTTTGATCATGCCTCCATCTCTTAGCTTCATAAGTTCCTCCTTCATTTTAGGTTCTAATGTAGGGTTTATGGGTCGTTGTTTCTGTATAAATGGTTTAGCATGAGGTTTCAATAGAATTTCATGCTGAAAAAAGGTCTTCTCTATATGTGTTGAGGTCATCATATGACCAAGTGAAAACATGTTTATATTTTCTAAGTAGACCTATAAGCATCTCCCTGACCTTAGGACTAATCCTCTTACCAATGTATACCTTCTTGGGAGCCATTTATGTTCCAAGATTAATTTTTTCAATGTCCTCATGCTTGACAAGTGTGGTTTTCAAATTGATTATGTTGTGTCCATCAAACACCCTTTCTAATGCTACAAGGCCTTTTGGAATATTATTTGTCTTAAGTTGTACTAATTCTTGTCTGAAGATAGTTTCTTTGTTATCTATTTCTTCAACAAAATCATTGAAATCAATTTCCTAAGACTCATACTAATCTATACAGTGAAGAGACTTGATTAAGTCTTCATCATTTAGCACCTTCCAATTATAAACGTTATATGGGATTGTAGGTCTTGTTTTTAATTCTATTTCTGTTATTCCTACTAGTGTTTAATGTCATCTTTTTTCAAAGCCATATTTGCTAAGAAATCTACCATTATGTTCTTAGACCTTTCTATCAAGTGTATTGAGAATGCATCTAACAGTTCAATGGTGTTCCAAACTACATTTATGTACCGTTTTAATATTTTATTCTTTGATAAATACTTGGCTCTGACTTGAGAGAGAATCAACTTAGAATCTCGATAGACTACCAACAAGTTAACCCCATATCTTATAGCAATGTTCAATCCTAACAATAATTCTTCATATTCAGCGATATTTTTCGTACGCTCAAATGTTAACAAGAATGAGTTCTTGAGCCTTTTGCTAGAGGGTGAGATGAATATTATTCTTGCTCCATTCCCACCTTTGCTATACCCCCCATAAAAATAAATTTTCCATACACCATCATCATCAAATTAAGCTTATATATTGATTGGTTTTATGTTTTGTATTTCAGGTTGTGATTTTTCAATTATGGAATTTCCATGATCCACGTCACACAAACGTTTCATTTGGTTTCGATTAAAGTGCTCTATAACATGCTCAGATCTAGGCTCCCTATACAATTTGACTTCTTTTCCATTCACTAGTATTATTGCATATGATAGGTCTAGTTGAAAATTTTCTCCTATTGGAGCGGTCCACTGCTTGGGTAATAACATACCATAATAGCCTGGAGGTGTATCCACCACTATGATATCAGTTATGTACGTTGCCTCAAGGTATGTTGCCAACTTCAATTCTACATCCCATATGACTCCAAAAACTAGGATAGACCTATTTTTCATCGCATAACATTTTCCATAAGTATTGTTTACCCATAGGCCTAGTTCTTTCATAAAAGCCATTGGCATGATGTTTATTATAGCTCCTCAGTTGATCATGCAATTTTTTACTAGCTTATTGTTAACCAGTAGTGTGGTGTAAAATGGGTCTACTTGAGAGGGATTTTTTGTTAAAGTATCACCAAGATAGACTTCTGATGTCTTTGTGGTTTCTTGTTCTACATTGTTTACCTTACTCTCTCTAGTTTTATTCTTATTCTACTATTTGTTAGACATCTTAGAGATTAATTTGATAGCACTATCTCTATATTCATCTACTCTCATCATCTCCAATAGTGGTAAAGACATCTTAATCTAAGACAATGCTTGTGTCATGTCAAATGAAGGGGTGGTCACTAACTACTCAGTATTTTCTATCTTATTGGTGTTCCTCTCCTTAACTTGCATCTCAGAATTGTCTTTCATCTTCCCCCACTCTGTCCTTGTTGTATCCTTTGGTGAAAACTTCTAAACCCTTTCTTTCTCACCTTTCTTTTGGTCATTTAAGGCATTCTCTTTATGTTTTTTCTCTTTCATGAACAAGCCTCCAGGTGCTCCCTAATCTACATCTATTGTTCTATTCCTTAAGTTGTAGCCACTTTTGGCCTTTGCCATAGTAGCTAATGTAAGGTCCCTTTTCTCTTCCTCGGTTGGTTCCCTTAACTGGAACTGTGGCGTGGCATTAGATGCAATGATAATCTCTTCTGCATCATCCTCCTGATCAGAGATCTCTTGTCGGCCCATGTTGACATTGTATCTTTGGTTACTCACATCATACTCAAACCCATCCTCCTCTAAGGATGAATATTCCTCATCAATCTTATGGGGCTACCTTCCCAACATATTGATGGTATGGTCATTTCCCTCCTGATCATAAGGTATTTCACCTTCCAGCAATGATTATGCTACTGCACAATATTCAGGCGAGTGAGGTAGATTGCATGCTAAGCACCATGGATTACTTTGTACCATGTTTTTCCCATGCTTCTTCAAGGGATCCAGAGTCTCCTTGCTATAATTCAGTTTTTGATTATTATCCACAGGTCTTCCATCCTTCCAATTAGTGTTATGTGGCATGTAATGCAGTCTAGGCTTGTTATTTTTGTAATTTTTGTCTTGTCTAGTTTGCTGGTTGTTAGGGTTTTGTGGGATTATGGCATTATCCCTCTTGCTCATCATCCCCGCAGCTTTCCTATTATTCTCAATGTGTATAGTAGATTTTTGAGCTTTTGCAAGGGTATTGGGAGCTATGTTTCTGAGTTCATGTCTAGTCTTAGGGTCGAAGGCCCTTAGGTAAATGGACAAGGCCATAGAATCTAAGGGCTTTGATCCAGGTGAGATTTTGCTGCATATTTTGGAGAACCTTTGGTTGAAATCAACAAATGATTCATTGTGGTGTTTTTGGATGCCTATTAACTCATGTATGGAAAAATATGGGTCGTAATGACTTCCATATTGTTCCTTGAGTTTATCTTTGAATTCTTTCGAGGAACTGATTGAAGCGTCAGGCAAGTTCTGATACCAGCCCCTGTCATCTTCAACCACGTACATCATGAATAACCTCATGAGGATATCTTCATATCATACATCGTAGTCCTCCACAGCTGCATCAAAATTCCTTATATGTTTCTCTGCTATGATGGTATTTTGTCCCAAAATATTGGGATTGCATTTCTCAAATCACTACCAATTGGATATGGACATATCTGGTGCTTGGATAAATCTAGTTGTCTATATCTATTTATATTTGGGGCTCCCTATAAGTAGGGGTTTTGGTTAGGTTGGTTGGGTTGGTATTGAGGGCCTTGTGGGTATTGATGGTAAGGTACATATTGTTGTACATTCTGGTGATGGTATACATTGCTTTGCACATGTTATTGAGGTATATGATGTTGGCGAGGTGGAATATACTATTGGCCAGGAGGTGGATAGGTGTTATCCATGGGTTGGGAAGTGGTATGAATATTTTTTGGTTGTGGAGTTTGTGGTGGAATATTCTACTGCACATGAGTTGTTCTACTTGGCTTTCCTATTTCATTGTGAAGGGATTTTGAAGGCTTAGGACCACTTGTGTTTTGATATGATCCCTATGAGTTGGTTGTATGGTATTCCCTCCCTACTTGTGGGGAGGTATATATTTTGGTCTTTATTGCTAGTTGGGCATTGATCTAAGAATTTTTTGAGCTAATTCCTCTCTAATCCTAAGTTCTCTCATTCTTTCTATACCTTTCTCTAAATCTTGACTAGTCAACTTAGTTATTGTGGTATAACCAACATGAGTTTAATTGGGGATAACATGATCCTTGGGTCCACATTGGGTTTCTTCATTTTGTTGTAATGTCATTCTATAATCATACTCCTTTGGTTTCAGATCTTTTCTTCTTCTACATGTGCATTGAACTCGCCCATTTTTTGGGGGTTGACTTTGAAATGGAGAATCATATCACTCAAGTTATTTTTCTTGGATTGTGTATGAAGTTGTCTTGGTTGATATCCTTCATCATTATGAAACTCCAAATCATGTAAAGGACTAAAACTATTGTGCACTATGAAAGGTTGTTTTGATGTGTTCCCTCTATCACTATATGTGACATACACAATAGCACAACAGGAAATTAGTGCCAACTTTTGTGCCAAATTTTCTTGTATTTGAGTCCATCAATTGGAGTCATCTCACAATGCAAAAGTCGGTGAAAAAGTATTTCTTCATTTCATCACCGGATTTTGCACCGGAAATTTGGTGCTAGCAATAGAATCTCCTTTAGCGTCAACAATAGCGCCAGACAATGGCGTCGAAAATAAAACCTAAATTGGCACCCAATTTTGCTTCCATGTCTGCTCCCATTTTTGCTTCTAATTTTTCTCCCAGTTTTGCTTCCAATTTTTCTTCTATTTTTTCTTCCAGGTTTGCTTCTGGTTTTGCTTCCAAGTTTGCTTCTGGTTTTGCTTCCGGTTTTGCTTCTACTCTTGCTTGAACCAATTTTGCTTTCAGTTTTGCTTCCAAGTTTGCTTCTAATTTTGCTTCCACTTTTTCTTCCACTTTTGCTTCCAATGTTGCTTCCAATGTTGCTTCCAGATTTGTTTCCAGTTTTGCTTCCAAGTTTGCTTTCAATTTTGCTTATAATTTTGCTTCTAGTATTGCTTCTAGTTTTACTTCCAATTTTTCTTCTAGGTTTGCTTCCACTTTTTTTTCTAGTTTTGCTTCCACTTGTGCTTTCAATTTTGCTTCCAAGATTGCTTCCAGTTTTGCTTCCAATTTTACTTCTGATTTTACTTCTGATTTTACTTCTAGATTTACTTCCAATTTTGCTTCAAATTTTGTTTCCAGTTTTGCTTCTAGTTTTCCTTTCAGGTTTGCTTCTAGTTTTGCTTCTAGTTTTGCTTCCGCATTGCTTCTAGGTTTGCTTCTGATTTTTCTTCCAAATTTGTTTCCAGTTTTGCTTCCTACGTTCCTTCAGGTTTTCCTTTCATTTTTGCTTCTATTTTTGTTTTTGAGTTTGCTTATGATTTTGCTTCCAAATTTATTTCCAGTTTTGCTTCATGTGTTCCTTCAGGTTTTCCTTCCCATTTTGCTTCTAGTTTTTCTTTCAGTTTTTCTTTTCGTTTTGCTTCCACTTTGCTTTCGATTTTTCTTCCAAGATTACTTTTGGTTTGCTTCTAGTTTAGCTTCCATTTTTGCTTCTAAAAATGCTTCTTGTTTTGCTTCATTTTTTGCTTTTAAAAAATGCTTCTTTCTTTGCTCTAGGTTTTGCTTCTGATTTTGCTTCCAAGTTTTCTTTTGATTTTTCTACCAATTTTGCTTCCAAGATTGCTTCTGGTTTGTTTCTAGTTTGGTTTCCATTGTTGCTTCCTTTTTTGCTTCTAAAAATGCTTCTTGTGGTTTTTCCATTTATTAATTTAATATGTTTTAATTCAATTTAATTAGTTAAATATATGATGCCTCGTAAATAACTCATATGATTATAGAGTAATTAATTTAATTATTTAACTCATATGATTAAATAATAAGATAATTATTATAAAAGGATCATCATCTATAATTAAAACATGTGAATCAAATATTTATAATTTAATTTAATTTGACAACATCCATCCAGAGCAGTAAATTAAAATCATCATACGTAATAAATATCCATCCAAAAATCATCGACCAATTTTAATATATATATAAATCGACAAGTCAATACTGATAAGATCATCATCATATATAACTAAAACAAGTGAAAGTCAAATATGCCAGTATATCAATAACATGTGAAAATGATACATGTCCAACACTCGACATAAGTCAAAATGATACATGTACAAATGATATAAGTAAAAATGATAAATTATGTAACTCAAATTGATACAAGTCAAGATGATACATGTCCAAATGATATAAGTGAAAACGATAAATTTCAATATGATACAACTCAATAATAGGGTATTGTAGGCCGTGAAAATGATACATATGATAGTAACCATGAAAAGAGGCATCATAACGATATATCAACAATGATCCATGATGCAGTCTATATGATCATGAATGTCACTGGGTACTACCACCAACTACTTCATCATCATCACCATTGTGATCATCATCATTATAACGATATATCAACAATGATCCATGACATAGTCTATATGATCATGAATTTCGTTGGGTGCTACCAACAACTGCCTCATCATCACCACCACCATCGTGATCATCATCATCATCATCCTTGTCATCGTTGTCGTCATCATAATCATTGTCATCGGCCTCGGTGTCTTTTGTATCTATGTCATCATCATCCTCTACCAAGTGATATGTACTAGCAAAACCAATAGTTTTTGGATCTATATCATGATGAGGATCATCTTGATCGTTTGGAGGACTAGTGTTCTACAAGAAAAACATTTAAAATGAGAAGTTATTATTTATTTCATGCAATAATTTATTTTTTTGTTATATATCTAATATTGAAACATATGAGATGAAACCATAATCATATTACATCATATCAAATTGCACATACCATATCAAAAAAATTACAACTAATATGTGATTCCAATGATGTAAAACATGCAAAAATTCTAATAAACGTTAGTAAAGATCATAAAAAAAAAAATTATACAATTTAACTATCAACTGTAAATTCTATTACATAACTTTACTTGCCAACCCTCTGCAAAATAACGAGGAGAGTGCAAGAAGATTGGCTACAGGGGGCATTGGTATAGGAGATGGAAATGGCTCTTCCAAGCCATCCACTGAGATGGTTTCATACAAAAATGTGGAAGATATCCTTGTTTGTAGAGAGCTCATGATTCAGGTTGATACGAAAAGTGATGTTGTTCTGGTACCCATATATGGCATCATGGTTCCATTTCATGTAGCCACCATCAAGAGTGTTACAAGCCAACAATATGTAGGGAATTCTTATATAAGGATAATTTTCAATGTTTTAGGTACCAGCTTTAATGCCAACTACATGCCAACATTGAAATTCCCTAGCAGTATTTATGTTAAGGAAATTTCATTTAGATCTAAGGATTCAAAGCACATCAATGATGTGGTACAAATGATTAAATACCATAGACAATATGTAGAAATGAAAGAGTCTAAAAAGGAAAAGCGAGCTACACTGGTGACTCAGGATAAACTTCAGCTTTCAAAAACAAAGCCAATTAGGTTGGTAGACTTGTGGATCATGCCAGCATTTGGTGGAAGAGGAAGAAAGATGACTGGAACTTTGTAGGCCCACCAAATTGGATTTCAATATTCAACCATGAGAGCAGAAGAGAGACCTGATATCATATATCAAAACATTAAGCATGCATTCTTCCAGCCAACAGAGAAGGAGATTATTACTGTTTCATTTTCATTTGCATAACCATATCATGGTGTGGGAACCAAGAAGACCAAGGATTTCCAATTTTATGTGGAGGTAATGAATGTGGTCCAAACTTTAGGAGGGGCAAGAAGGTCAATGTATGATCCTAATGAAATTGAGGAAGAACAGCAAGAGAGGGATAGGAAAAATAATATCAATATAGAGTTTCAAGGATTTGTCAATCCAGTAAGAGAGCTATGGGAGAAGCCTCATCTAAAAGATATTGAACTAGATTTTGATGTACCACTTAGAGAGCTTGTTTATCATGGAGTTCCTTTCAAAGCCTATGCTTTTATTGTTCCTACGGTAAACTATTCCTTGATGCCATCAATATTCGCTTGATGGCATTAAGGAATGGTTGAACTCCATGGATATAAAGTATTATGAAAGCATAATGAACTTGAACTGGCAGCCAATTTTGAAGACTATTACTGATGATCCAAATAAATTTATTGAAGATGGTGGTTGGGAATTTCTAAATATGGAAGCTAGTGATTCTGATTCTGCTTCTGATAATTCAGAAGATTCAGATCAAGGATATGAACCCTCTAATGTAGAAGAGGAATCAGAATCAGATGAGGAAGGTTCATAAGATGAATCTCTTGTGGAGTTAGATGAGGATGAAGAAGAAGAAGATTCTAAAGGGGAGGAAGGTAAAACATGGGATAAATTAGAAGTCAAAGACAGAAATGCAGATAAGGAAAAAGGAGACAAGTCTGGCAGTGAAGAGGAAAGGCAGCGACGAAAGGTAAAAGCTACAGGGAAGTCTCGAGCACCTGATATTAGAGATTCAAGAGGAATGCCTACCAAGAGGCATAAATTCAAATGAATTGATTTCATCTACATCCTTCTACTGTTTATTCATGCACATAAATTGTTCAGTTCTTTATGCAAATGATGCATATATGTTAACTTGATTAGTGTTGTTACTTTGGTGGTTTGACTTCTATGACAACCAGCCATTAGGCCATTCTATGTGGGAGCACGTTTGTGTTTTTAGTTAGCTTTTTTGCATAGCTCTACTTGGTGTTAAGGACATTCCATTTATCTTTTAATTGTTAAGAAGTCTAGTATTACACGCCTCTCTATGTTTATCAAATCAAGTTGCAGGTTTTTTACTATTGATTTCTTTATTTATCGAGTTTTTTTAACTTGGAAGACAGGAATTTACTACCTTTTTTTAACTAGATGGACAAATTAAGTGGTTGGTTAGCTATGCCAAGTGATGTAGACTACAAGGATGTGTTAGATCTATAGGATGCCTATCAAGATGCATCAAAAAATTCTTACATGTTAAAAGAATGGCAGCATCGTGAGGAAGGATGTCAAAGATGCATGTGGATCACTTAGTAGAATGGCAACATGAATTCAAGGAAGCACTCCTTGAGATATCATGTTTGAGAGAAAAGAAGATAAATCAAATCAACATGGGACTAAGTTATTCAAATGATACAACTCATAACTTAAATGAAGACACTTAAGAGATATTAAAAGACAATGGTCATTAATTAAAAGATGCAATAAAAATAAGGCATGAATGTCACCCACTACTCTTTAAGGCAAACGATATTTTTTTCCTCAACATGAAATAATGGGACAATTGAGTTGGATCTAAGGCCAACAGAGAAGCACTTTAGAACTCATCCTACACATCAACAAACAAATCAACACAACAATTGTGAATTGACATATTAACACAACAATATCCAACTAAGTTATTGAAAGTCAACTATTGATACCTCGTTCTTCATCCAGATTAAAAAATCGGCCCACTTTTTTCTTTGTAACTTTTCCTTTTCAAATTGCTTTGGATGTCGGCCGAATTTCTCCTCCTGTCAAAACATGGTACATGGACTAGTTAAACTAATTAATATGCAATCATTTACTTTTTCCTAGGGAATTAAAAAAAATATCATTTAACATATTAATATACTTACAAATTTACAGATCAAGGCCTGCAAACCTTTCTGGCCACTGTGATGTGTGGCATGAAGTTTTTGAAGCCCAACCTTGGAGGCCTTACCCTGAAACATATACTAATTCAATTTAACTATGCACAAAGAAAATTTAATAATCGTTTAATAAATTTGATATAATCTTATGAGAAAATTCAAATACCTACGTACTCTCATCATCGGACTTCCTCTGTGCTTCAAAATTCTCGTATGCTTTTACAAGTTCTTTCCATACTTTCACACTTACATCAATTGGCCCTTTTTTGAGCCTTAGCTTAGGAGGGACTTTTTTTATCTTCTTTGTTTGGTTGCACCGAAATCTCTTACAATTTTAAGACATTCGTAGCTTTACCTTCTTTACAGACCAACCTGTACCAAATTCAGTCTCCATGTCATTGATAACTGTTTTTTGTAGGTGTATGGGTATCTTTGAGAATAGAAAATGTAGATGGTCTTTGAACCATTGAAGGCATGATTCCTTCAACCTATTCACAAACCCTTTTCCAGCATATGTCATTCAGACTTCCCCTTAAACCACGCCGTATTCTATCTTGGTATTGTAGGTACCAATGCAAGATTGAAAACTTGGTGTAGTGGAAGAAGTTTGTATCTCAGGAGTGGGTGGGACAGTGTAATCCTCTACTCCCTATTCTACATTCCTAGAGTTTACTGTTATTGATTTCCTCCTAGATCTTTTTCTTGATCCAAGACTACTTGAGGAATCAATTGATTCCCTTTGACACAGTTGATTTGGTTGCAATGTTTGAGGGGCTTCACTAGATCGGTTTTCTATGTATCTGGAAAGCATTGTCTAGCATGCATCATCCAATTTGTTCACTACCTCTACCCCCAATATGGAATCCAATGCCTCTTTATCTTTGTCAGTCACATGTCCTTATATATATATAAAATAAATTTCTTCTTTTAAATTTAAGAAGTAAAAAGTAAAAAGTAAAAATGAAAGAAACAAAGGAAACATTTAAAAATTTATAAATTGACAATGAATTACCTCATTGTGGCTAGAATCTGCTCCCTTTGTTCTCTTCCCTCTATTGCTTGACATTTTGAGGCGACCTAGGGAAAATTATTTTCGTCCAGTCTATGGAGGCAAACGAGTACACACTGTCAGGTATGAAAGATTTTGTCCAGTTTGTGGTATGAAAGTTTTACCTTGAATGACTCTCTTTCTAGATTTAAATGCCTATGAATCAATTGCTTGTGCACTTGTATAGAATATATTTATATTTGAAAGGATATAAATATATGCAAAATGAAACAAATGTATTGTAAAAAAATCAACGCTTGCGCACCTATATAGAATGGTAATCTTTGGGGGATAAAAAGGGCGCGAAGTGTGTTTTTATTGAGAGTTAACACAGATAGGTCCTATGCTCAAGTCGCATCTATTGATTACAAAGAAAATGAATGTGTGGGCATAATCAATTTGAAACCACGAGCTCATTGTTTTGTAAAAGAACAAGTGAAAATTAGTAATAGCTAATTTAAGCTCGAAGGTCTCAAAAATTTGAGGAAATTATATATTATTGAGTTATCGTCTCAAAATCCCTATCTCCTCGTACTGTCTCGACCAACCTCTATTCCCACAGGACCTGGTTGTAGTGGGGCGGATGCAGTTTAACGAGTTGTCTTGAAAGCACTTGACCACTTTTTAGGAAGGAAGCGAGAAAGTTGTCTTCAAAGAAAGGTATAGAAGGAAGGTTTGAGAAATCGAACCAGAAACTGAAAGCTTGGGAAGGGAATGATAAGCGAACCAGAGCATTGGGGTTTCAAAAACATGTTCACTGCTCTTGAATGTGAAGGAAATAATGCAATATATACAATTTTACCCTCCTCCTTTGCAACCACATGAGACTTGAACAATTCGTGTGTAAACAAAACGATATTCACAACTTTTTTCTTCACAATCCTCTCCATTTAATCCAAACAAAAATATTTGTGGGAACGAAAAAACCAAATTGCAACCTTCCCTATGGTGTCACAAACTAAATCGAATTTATGATCTACTTGCTTGTAGCCCTCCTTCGCATCGTTTTTCCCTTTTTTCTCCTCTTCCTTCACATGGCTTTTTTCTCTTGTCATCTATTCCTTCTTGATGCGGGAAGTTTTAAATTTTTGTTCCTGATTTAGTAGTCAATGCTATAGTTGGCATACCAAAGTGCGCCTAATTTAGCGCCACCTTTCAACCAAAAATGTAATCTGTTTGAGATGCAAAAGGCGACACAAAGTGCACCTAATTTAGCACCTAGCAGTGCAAAATGATGTATTTTCCTTGGAATTTGATAAATAAATTGATCCTAAATTGACTTCATCTTCATATGTTCCAAGAGAGCAATCATGGTTCCCTATTTTATCTATTCCTTATCCCACGCCAATTTTGTGGGTGCAAAACTAATAGAGGTTAGATTTGTGAGCTCATAAATGACCCCTATACAACTAGATGAGTCATCTAAAGTGTGAAATATATGTCAAATATATGTCTAAAGTGAGGTTTTGTGTTGGATAGCATATTCATTGAAATGATGTAAGTGGTGTACTAAACATTATTTACTATGTTGTGTATTATAGGGGCAAGATGAGGCCATGGAAACAAATTGTGTCATGTCAAATGAGGACACAATGGCTGAAGAGAGGCATCAGGTACTTGAGTTTTGACTTAACTTAGGAAAAGAAATATGATGGCATTTTGTGATACGTCCATCTTTTTTCACAGTATTATTGAAATTTATAATGTATTATCCAATCTTGACATAAATTAATGCATGTTGATTATTTTAGATGGAGATTGGAGCAAATGCAAAGCCTATGTGTTCAACTAACAAAATAGGAAGATATGTGTGTGGATGTCGACCTAAAACTATTAAATCACATAGACGACAGTGGGTGCTCGAGAATATGACAATGGATCTTGCAGATACAACAAATGATTACATTAAACAATAGGTTGGTCAGGACTATAGTACATGGGATGAATACTTTGAGAAAATATATGACTAAAGTGAGGTTCTGTGTTGGATAGAATATTCATTGAAATGATATAATTGGTGTAGTAAACATTATTTACTATGTTGTGAATTATATGGGTGAGACAAGGCCATGGCAACAGATCGTGTCATATCAAATGAGAACAGAACGGATGAAGTGGTACATCAGATATTCAAATTTTGACTTAACTTAAGAAAAAATGATCTAATGGCATTTTGTGGTACGTCCATCTTTTTTCACAGTATTATTGAAATTTATAATGTATTATCCAATCTTGACATAGATTAATGCATGTTATTGATTATTTTAGATGGAGATTGGAGCAAATGCAGAGCCTAAGCGTTCAACTAGCAAACGAAGAAGATATGTACATGGACGTGGACCTAAAAATGTTAAATCATATAGATGACAATGGGTGGAAGAGGATATGACAATGGATCTTCCAAACACAATAGATGATTGCATTGAACAAGAGGTTGGTCAAGACTATAGTACATGGGATGAATACTTTGAGAAAATTATTGTTTGTGGATGTTTTGTATGTCGTGGAAAGAAACAATTCAAACGAGCAATTGTACAAAGACATTACATATATGATGAGCTTCAATTCAGTAGTATGCCTCCTACAATCAATTCAAATCCAATAGGAATTGTGGTAAGGAATTTTCCAATTTGATATAAATAACATGTATACTTCATTTAAACATTGTTTTATATTATTTAAATAACTAATTGTTTTCTCAATAGATACTTGCAGGATAAATTTATTGGTTTAAAGTTTCTTGGATCACTGACTTCTAGCCTAGAGGGTAATGATAATTTATTAGATGATACATCTAACAAAAATTGGAAGATAAAGAATTGATGAAAACAAGTCACAAAACAAGAACCGGTTTAAAGATGCATAATGTATTTAAAGACAGGGGGAAAGTGGACTACATAAGGTCTATGAGAATGAATGTGATAGAGATGATGACTTTCCCCTGAGTTTGAGATCAATTTACAAAGAGACATTTGATCATCGACTATATTGTGCTTGGCCTAGTGATCAACAACTACGTAGAGTGTACGAGGTGTTTAAATTTTGGGGATACATTACATGATACAACCCTCCAATATTCATGGAGTGAATCTTAGCCTCTTTATTGTCCAAAATGTGCATGTGGGATCTAAACATAGAAAAAAATTAGAACAAACCACTAGGAGATTAATGTCATATCCATCATATTACAGTGGTGAATGGAGAAGGCTAGCAGAATATAAGCCTAGCATGTCAGCATATGGTCTAAATTTGAATATGTATACACATTGTCTCCAATTGGAAAGTGGAAAAGAAATTAATAGAGTTCATCTTATGTATATAGATGGGCGTGCATACAAACACAAAAATATTGCAAGATTTATAAATAGTAGTAAGTGAAGGGACCCTAATGTAAGACTAAATTGTCAATTTGTTGAGGTTATAAATGATTAAGATGGAGATATGGAAAGAGAGGTTGATAGATTGATAATGGTTGAGGCTATTAAGGACCTTACCATTGGGGATGAGTTATTGACTGGTTACCCCTTCTTAAAATGCACTCCTGCATGAAAGAAAAGGGAAGAACAAGGTCTCCTTAAGGATGTTCTTAAGGGTAGAAAACCAAAGAATAATAAATGAGTGTGGACTAATGTTTTATAAACTATGTTGCCAAAATTGTGTTTTATTTAAATTATTGTATAAAAAAGGTAGTCTATAAAATAATGTTTCATTATTCAATTGATGTATATATGTTCATACAATTTTCATTTTTTTTTTTTTTTATCCATATTTTATTATATTTCTTTGAAATTGATACGTTTATGATTTATCTAATTGTTGGCAAACATTAAATAATGTTTGTGTTTGTTGATAGGTAGAATATGTTGATGAAACACATACTAATACCCATGATCCAACTGGGTTATTAAGATTTGGACGGGATAATCCAAACCATCCTTTAAAAAATACCAGGGCGAAAAGAGCAAGTTTGAAGAGATTACTACCACCTGAGAAATTTGAAGAGCTAATGAGATCAGCATACACTGATGAGATGTCACCTAGCCTTAATGATGATCATGATAGTGAAAATGCAGTGCATGAAGAAGGATTGAATGAAATGCTCACAGGTTTCTTTGGGGATGGAAACAATGATGACAATAATGATCATATGGCTGACTGTAACGATGATAGCAAGGGTAATTACCAGCAACTTAATGTTGATGATAACAACCTAAAAGACTCCATCAAGCAAGCAGAAAAGACACTCGTGTTCAAATCAAGTGTAAATAGAACCTCACAACTGGCATGCACATTAATATTATTAGAAATCAAGTCACTATTTGTTTGGTCAGACAAAGGATTCACTACCCTATTGAAGTGAGTTGAAATATATTTCTTACTTTGCACTGTTAATTGGTGTACACAATTCGTAAGCATTCATCGACTTCATTTATATTTCTTTAAGGGGATTTTAAAATCATATTTTTATATAAATAGTCCTAGTATAGATTGACATATCAAACATGTTCATTATAAGTCAAACATTCAATTGATTTAATCTCTAGCAATCTTATAGGGCACTAAAAACTAAAATATACCCTGAAGAGAATGTGTTGCAATCAACTTGTAGAGAGGCGCATATGTTGTTGGTTGAGTTGAGGATTGAATATAAGAAAATTCATTCATGTAAAAATTATTGTATTTTATACAGAGATAAATATCATAACAAGGTAGAATGTCATGCATGCAAAGACAAGAGATATCGTATAGATGTATAAGGTCCTACAGTTCCAAAGAAGGTTTTACGTTACATGCCAATTATACCTATACTTCAACGAATGTTTCGTTGCAAGTCACTTGCACAATTGATGGACTGGCATGCAAAGAATGGGATTAAAGATGGATTCATGTGAATTCCAGCTAACTCCAAAGTAATGAAACACAGAGTAAAAATGGCCAAGAAAATTCAAAGATGAACCTTGTAGTATCAGGTTTGGTCTTGCAATTGATGGAGTGTGCCCATTCTCTTTCCTAAACTTAAATTATAGTGTTTGTCTAGTTAGATTGATAGTATACAATATTCCCCCATGGATGAGTGTTAATAAGGAGCACCTTATGCTAACTCTCATTCTTCTAGAAAAACATCAAGTTAAAAACATGGATGTTTATCTTGTGCCTTTTATTGATGAGATGCAAATGCTATGGAAAGGCATAAGAATGTACGACATATCATGTCCTCCATCAAATAGGTCCTTCATGTTTTATAGTGTGCTATGTTGGACTATTCATGATTTCCCAGGACTTGGTGTTTGTTCTGGTAAGATAAAATATTTATGTATTTACACTCATAATTTATTTTCATCCCAACTTTCATACATAGTTTTATACTATTTTTTTATGCTATTAACATTACTTGTTGAATTACAGAGCTTCAAACAAAGGGGATATTTGCAGTCCAAGATGTGCAGAACAATTTCAAGGGCGGTATTCTAAAGATCTACAAAAATTTATCTACGCAAACAATCGGATTTTTTACCACTAGATCATAGGATTAGAAATCACCAAAAGAATCAATTTGATGGAAAAGTTGAAAATAGAGGCCCTCCCATGATTATGGGTCTAGGTGATTAGCTTAAGAAGTATGAAGATGTTGAATTGAAATCTTGGGAGGATTTTTTTGATCGAGGTGATTCAATTGAAGAACCAAAACAAGTTGTAGTTCATATGCCAAAAGGAATGAAAAGGAAATCCATATTTTATGAGCTCCCTTACTGGAAGGATCTATTAACATCTCACCTATTAGATCCTATGCACATCTTCAAAAATGTCCTAGATTCTATATTTCGACATATATTGGGAAAAGAGAAGGACACCTTGTCTTCAAAGAGAGATATTGCTCTTTCGCATTACCAAATTTGATAAAAAAACATTTGTGGCCAAGCAGGGAAAATGAAACATATGTAGAAGCTCCATGGATTTTGAAAAAAGAAAGAGCTATACCAACTAAAAAATGCCATCCATTCAATAAAGACACCTACTGGTTATGGTTCATCATTGGCTAAAGCTTTTACAATAGGGGGGATTCCTGTCTTACAGTTGACTTAAGGAATGCCATAAGTCGATTGTCAACATTTACAAGGTATGTGGTTATATGAAATGTTCATGTGTGAGAGACATAGAGATATTATATTGCATTTTAATTTATTAGTAAAGGTTCATACTAATTTACTATTCTTATATTAGGTGGGTGACCTCCAAGGAGATCCACGAATCTGAAGTGCCAAAGTGGAAGAAGGAAATTGGAGAAATTGTATGTGTATTTGAGAAGGAGCTCCCTACAAGTTTCATGGACCTACAAGTCCATTTACTTATACACCTAGTCGATGACATTGAATTTTGGGTGTTGTATCAACAAGGTGGATGTTTTTCTTTGAGAGCTATATGAAAACTCTTAAAAGATATGTCTGACAAAATGCACATCCAGAGGGTTGCATGGTTGAAGGGTATGTATTGAATGAAGCATTTTTCTTCCTCTATGAATTCCTTGGTAAGGATTTTGAAGATGGGCCATGCGTCTGGGATGAAGAATGATCATCATATATTATTGATGGAGAAAAACCACAATCTAATGGTGTTGAAGTAGAAATTAGCAAGTAAATTCACGATCACTATGGTTGTTTTTCTTGCAATCATTAATTTAATCTGTAATTTATTTGTCAAATTAATAACATGACATTTGGAGTTTGAAATAAACATGTTGACATGTAATAGGTGTAGACGAAATTTCTATACTCAATAAGTTCATTTTATACCACATGGACTTTATAAACAAATAGATTGATTTGTATGATGAAAAGAGACAAGTGTTAGAAGCAAGGAGACAGTTGAAGAGATCAAACCCAAAGAATACTCCACTTTCCCACTGATCTGCTTGGGGAATGGGGAAAAGATTGCACACTAGAATGGGTTACAGAACAAATTCAAAATCAAATAGAAGATGTCGGTATAGATTTAGACATAACTAAATATGAACTCAACATGTCTAGAGGATGTGAATGAAAGGTACAGTTGGAATTTTACAAAATGTTGTTTCCTTACAGTTTTAACACTATTAACTATTTTAATATTTGTCATTATATTTGTTTTCACTGAAATAAATGGTCTTTCACAAGCGAGGAAATATCCAATAATGTGGGCATATGGTCGACATTATCGTGTAGAAAGTGTAGATGTAAAGAGACGATCCTTCGATTGTGGCATCATGGTTGACTTCAAGCAATCCAGTCAATCAAACTCAAAAGAAAAATATAATTGAAGGAAATCTACAATATGTTGGGAAAATACAAGAAATTATTGAGTTGGATTATCACTCTTTTAAATGTTGTATTTTTTAAGTGTAGATGGTATGAAGGATTTGAGAGGACATGAAGACATGATACCCATAGTGGATTGTTTTCTATAGATTCCTCATGCTTCCTACTGGAGGATAAGGAGCCTTATGTTCTACCAATTCATTGTGAGCAGGTATTTCTTTAACTCAAAAAAGAAGCGGCAGTGATCATTAATCTATTAATTCATAGTTTATTGTGAATATATACATTTATTTATTAATCAATAAAACTGTTATAACATATGTCTAATATATGTATTTCGTTCATGTGCAAGTATTTCTCTATGAAGATATTTTGACCCAAAATGGATATTTGTCATACATTATGATTCAAGATTAAGGCATATATTTGACGAAACATTAGTGGATACTGAGCAAAACAATGATAGCGAACAAAATGAGAGAGAGGGATTAGAGAACATTGAAGAAATTGACATCCATGATGATGTTGAAGATGGTTATGTTCAGGCACAAGAAGACAATAATCCAGAGTTAGATGATGTTATGAAAGACAACAATATGGATGGTATAGAAAATGGTGATCCAAATACATCTTCTAACAATATAGATGGTGTACAGTCAAATTTCAATGATGATGAAGATGATGCAAGTCAAGATGAGGATGATGATAATATTAAATACTCAAAAGAACATATGAACATTGACAATGATACACTGGATGGCATTGTAGCAGACAATAATGTTAATGACCAAGACTTCTAGATTTTTAGAATTATTTGTAATCCATGCTTAAAAAAGGATGATTCTTATGGCCCAAACTTTGAAATGCTTCAGTAATATTATTTGCGTTGATACAAATTACCTATTGCAATATCCTTAGATTGTTCAATCTTTGGTATGAATTGTTGGCAGAAAAAATTAAGATTACTTGGATGCTTCTTCCATTCATTTTGTATCAACATATGTTCGTGAAGACACAAAAGTTAATAAAATATTAATGCACATAACTCACAATTATTTAAATAAGAAACTTTGTTAACTTTATTATTTTTAAATAGTTTCCATATTTATGTTGAACATAATTTTGAACATGTAACTAAAAACATCCACTGTAAATGCTTTACTATATTAACATATTCATTCACATAAGCACAATATTGAGGCTCAATAACTGATATTCATTCGAATATAAGAAGAAATAGTATGGAAAACATAAGAAAAAATGCAGAATGATAACACACTCATGGAGAATCTCTGATAATAATATGTTTTATTTCATTCATAAGCTCAAAATAATCACAATAACAGCAAATGTGCCCTAATAAATATTATGAATTTAAATAGCTTGAAGAAACCACTCTGGATACAACACAGTAATAGATAAGCATGAAATTTAACACAACAATTGAACACCAAAATAGATTACCAATTATGAGCAATCTTCTCCATTATGTCATTTCAAATATATATACATTTATAGGAAAAGTCTTTGATATGATATGGATGGGTGGAATGTGAAATCTATCTTCTTACTAATGCCTACTATAACGGAAATGAAAATGAAATATGATATGATGATCCTCTCAAAATTGTCCTTGGTTTCCTATTTATATAGGAATAAACAAGCTTCAGGCCTTTTACAAAATAGACAACCCTTCAAAACTACTTCTTTTACTAACAACTAATTAATTTGCATAATTGAAGAAATAACAAGGCTTAAGACACTTTAGACGTATGTTTCCTTTAATCAACGTAGAAAGCCTATGATCATCGATTTGGGAAAGCTTTCCTCTCCATGATAGATGTCTAGATGCCCTAGCCTTAGTGACCTACTCATCTGAAGACAAATAATTCTCTTCCCATTGATACACCGTAAAATATGATAGCCACTGATATTCTTGGGTCTTTGGTATGTTTGCAAGATGTTTTTTCCATCAACTATCTAGTTGTTCCTTTGTATCATTGACAAATTTCAAATATCCAACATCAAGAGAAATCAATCCATCCATGACCAAATTGAGCCTGTGAAGACCGGTCTCACTATCGCCCTGAACATGGGTTAAACACTTATGAATAACCTAACCAAATTCCTTCTTCCATTCATCCAATTCTTTTACTTCACCATCATCTTTCACAATTTCCAGTGTATACCATTGTTTTAAGGTATGGAATGAATCCATTTTTGCCACAATCCTCTTATCCTCCCCTTGTATATACTGAAATTCATCAACAATTATTTTTACTATTTTCTCAGTCGGTTTTAATGTCGTAGGATTATCAGAAATCCTTTGTAGAACTCTACATAACTTAGATAGAGTGTGGTGAATAGGCTACCACCTTTGAAACAGGGGGTCCAATACAAGCATATATGCTTTTATTTGATCAATTGCTGACTGAAGTGATTTATAATTATCATGCACACTATCCAATTTATCAATAACCAACTTTATTCTATACTCAAGAATCTTTTCCATAAATTCATAAACTTGCCTTTTTACTTCATCATGAGCCTCCTTCATTTCATCCACTCCCTTCTCGGGAGTCTTTGCTTGCTCAGCTGAAATGCTCTGTACAATATTTAACGGAGCACTAGGAGGCTTATATAACACTATCTCCTTGCTTTGTGAAGTTCCTCCTCCTTTCAACTATTCTTTCAATTTGGCATTCTCCATAAACAGTTTATTAACCTCATCATTTAAGAACTTTTGTTCCCTTTCATACTCCTTTAATTTTTGCCTCCAATCCCTTAACAATTGCATGAGTGAACATGGTTGAGTGCATGGTCATCGTGGTTTCCTCCAAAGGGGTGGTGTCTTGTATTGTTCTTACCATCGCTGCCCCTTTCATTCCATGTATTACATCCAACAGTTTAGGCTTCTGTGTATTTTTTTGCTTGATCCAAATGGCCAAGGTTTCAATTTTGGGGTTATACCGAGTTCCACTTACTCCTTCATCAGAGTCAAACTCTGCAACTAACATTAGATCTTCTTGAGCCCGTACTTGATAAGCAAAAACATTTTCTTTAATTCCAACCTAGGAAAAATGAGCATGTTTCTCTTCAAAATCATCTCTCTAGCCTTTTGAGGGCTAATGTCAATGTGGTCAACCCTTAATTCATTGAAGGTATGTGCCACCATTTGATTCTTTTCTGGTTCTTCAATTCCCACTTCATTTGACTCCATTTTCTCTTCAATTTCTTTTATCTTCATCTTTGTCTAGAAATCCCTAAACTCTAGAGTCTTGATGAACTCATCATCCTCTATAAACCTCTTGGCAGCAATTTCTCTCTCATCTTCATGTATCTCTACACTTATTTTTTTGCATCATCCATCCTTTCCTCATGCCTATAGGTGCTAGTCTCATGGATGGGATGATCAACCTCAATATCACTCTTTAATGATTGCAATACAGTTGCCACATATTTGATATCTCCCACCCCTTCTCTCTCCTCATAAGGTACCAATGGCTCAATTCTCTATGTCTTTTGTCTCTTGGGAGGCAATTGCTCTATGGGAGACTCCGATGTTGTATCTGGGGTGTGCTTTGTAGTTATCTTACCACCATGTTCTGGAAGATACACTTCTTTTTTACCATATAAATCCTCAAATTTATCAATTATCTGATTGATCCTCTTGATGGGGTCTTTTTCTTCAACGAAATAGCTAAGGAAAATTTTGTCATTTTGCTTGTTTGTGCATTACATCCTTTTCCATCCACATCATTTGCCACATAAATTCAAGAAATTATAATCTTAGGGGCATGAACTTTGGCAATATGTGTGGAGCACTAGGGCAGCCATAGATTCTTTTTATTGTAACTTCTAGGAAAAAGAACCAATCACCAAAATTATGTGTGTGACCCTTTTCTTGTCTCAGGGCCAAAGGTCTTAACAATTGCTGCATTTTGTTTTCCAATCTTGGCATTGAATAACCAAGAACTTGAAGAATTTTGTGCACAAAGTCTTCATAGAATATAGCAAAGCTTGATTTCTTGCACCGACTATCGCAAATATGGCACCACTTCTAGATAGATGTGGTGTTCCTTTGCTCATCCACTCTAGCCAAATCCATTAGTTTAGTCCAATGGTCCCGACTCTGGTATAGTATCAAATGGCACAGTAAGGAATAGTGTCTGAATGTAATCGGTGCTCTATCCTCTATGACTTGTGAGAATTCATCATCCAACGCCCTCTCAAGGTATGAAGCAAAGTCATACTCAATATTAGTCTCAGGGTTTTGAATTCTCATGGCCATCATCATCAGGCTTATTGGCATTTTATCTTGAGCATCCACCCCTAGTACTTGGCACAGAGCTAGATATGTATTCACAAAATAATATTGAAAATCTCTCACAATGAATGGTTCAATATTGGAATTAGAAATGGGAATCATTCTATTACTAATGGCTCTTTTCATATATAGGGGTAGCTCATCACTTCTATAAGTTCTTAACCTATTATAATCTTCCTCACTCTTATGTAGGTTTATTTTGGTCGAAGCCTACGTGTTTAAGCCAAAAGACTCAATGATAGTAGCTCTAGTTACCTCTTCCAATATTGAGCCATTTAGAAACCTAATTGTCTTGGTTGCAGAGTGATAATGCTTGGCTAGTAATTTGAAAAACTCCACATCAATAAACACATTAAGGAAAATTAACTTTGCTAAATCCAACATCCAAGGGTTTGACACTGGAATCTTCTCATTTCTCTTATTGTAAAAATACCAAAATAAGTCCCACTCAGATTTGGGAATGAGAGCATCCCTACAACCTTTTGTAGTATCTACGAGAAATTTCTTATTTCCCTCCTTGGTTGATCCTACAAGTATATTTATATAGACTGGTAGAGTAGTCTCCTCTTTACCTTAGGTTCTTCTTCCTTAATTTTGACCTTACTTTCTTTTACTTTTGATTGTTTTCTTTTAGGAGGCATATTTCAATTTTTCCTACTATGACTTCAAATAACTAAGCTCTACCAAATATTACACCAATCAAGATTCTTCATAGGATTATTCGTGCACTTACTCGAGTGCTCGTCATTCGTAGAGCTCCTTTTCTCAGCGTCCTCAGCTCCGTCCACAACAATGCATTTTGACTGAGCACAGTCTTAGGAAAATTCACTTGCTTTTGAGGGTGCAGTATTTAGTCATATCAGTATTAATGCCAATTCTTCACCAGATAGTTTCCCAACAAGCTCAAATCCTTGAAATTAATTTTGAAGCATGTGTGAGGGAATTTATTGCTGTAAATTGTAATGATGCCATGATTACCATACTATTGTCGTCTCTTATTATACCCGTTGTGGTATGGCGGTGTTTTACCCTTCTATTCTAATGTTTAATGCACTATCGCCTTGCTTCAGACCTCTTACTACAGGGTTGCGGTGTATACCACTCTACCGCAACCATATTATCCACCTCATGCGGTATTGCGGTGTCCACTTTTCTTCCATTCTTACCGCTCTACTACCTTGCTCAAGACTTCTTGTTGCTGGGTTGCGGTGTACACCGCTCTACCGCATATGTTTCTCATCCTCCTGGCGGTATAGCGGTGTATGCTTTATCTTCTTGTTGTTTACAGACATATCGCACTCCTTTAAATCACCTTATGTGGCATGGCTTAAACGTAAGTCAATTGAAAAATATTATGGCTCAGCTATAGGGAGCATTTAAACGATTAACCATATGTGATGATCAACTAACTTAGAACTCGGGGCTGGTACAAAGAATGATTTTAATGGCTCAACTCATGACTTAAATGATCAATAATCGGATGCAATAGGTCAACATGAAATTATAAGGATGGAGGTTTAAGATTCATTACTATGAAGCGATGGTTTTTGAACTAAAACCTTAAACCCTACTCATGGACACAAAAGCCAGAAAACCTCAAGAGGCAAAATTTTGAGCAGCACTACCAAATGGGACATGTTAGATTTTCTCCTCGACATGTCCAAGTCTCTTAGACATATCATTCTTTGGGCTGGTGAGAAGACATTTGAATATGTCTCTTAGACATTCGAGAGTCTCATAGATACATTTCATAGTAGCCCCTTTTGTTTGCATCGAAGAGACTATGATGAGACTCTCTTCGATATAGCATTGTCTTGGCGACATGCCATGTGCTATTATGGGAACACTTCAGATAGGGTATTCACTTTATTGCTATGACCAAGGGCCTTATTTGCTGGTTAATTTATATTAGTGTCAGCCGTTATGAAATAGAGATGGGACATATGGTGAGTGTGGGAAGATGGGTGAAAAGGGAAGTATGCAAAATAACCAAGGTGGATTTTTGGCTCCAAAAGGACCTTTAATATTATGAAACATTAGTGGTGCTTACTTAGTTATCAAATTTCATTAAAGGATAAGTTTTATTAATTTTAATCATTATGTATGTAAATAATGTTATGAATATTTTTGTCAAATAATGTTGTTCCTATTTTTAGTTAATTATATCTGTTAGGTCTCAAAAGTGCATGTTTTTAAACCATAAGGGGGTGCCAATCCCTTAATACACATTTGGCCCACAAACTAGGTAAACAAGATTGATTACCTTCTGCTCTTCAGGCTCTACTAGACCTAGGCGGGTATACCTGAACAATAAGGCAGATTTACAATTGGATATAGTTCCTAGATTGAGCAACCTACTCACTATGGCACGTGAAGATGGAGTAGATGTGGAGCTTTGATATCTAATTCCTATTGAAACCAGTTGAAAATTCAAGATTGTGAGTTGTATACTGTATGCAATATCCTAAGTATGACCAGTGCCTACTCCTATTGGGTGAACAGAGTGGATGAGTGAATAGTGAATAATGGAAAGGATACAGAGTTGTAAGATAGGTAATCCTATTGTGCAGTTTAACTCGAATTACTGGGCAATTGAGATGTTTGCACCTTATGCAAAGGTGCAAGTATGTTTATCATAGTGTTCTTCTTTAATAATCCCAGTGATATCTCCTCAAGCTACTATGAAAGTATGAGAGGATTTTTAATTCTTGAGTTAATGGCAACCAATCAAAACAACTTCTTTAAAAGGACTTTAACCCTGGGTAGAGATCAATTAAACTAAACTATCAGAAAGGGTTTAAATTCACATCAACTTAGAAACCAATCGACTCTTTCACACAGTAACATCAAATGTGCTCTGATAAATCAAATAGATTTAAATAACTTGAACATACCACTTTGGAGACAACAAAGTAATAAATGAGCATTAAAATCAACACAGTAATTGAACACTGAAAATGAATTATGATTTATGAATAGTTTGCTCTATTGTATTACTTCAAAATATAAGCATTATAGCATAATTCTTTGAAATATGGTATGGATGGGTGAATTATGCAATCTATTTTCTTACTAATGCTTACTCCAATGGAATGGAATGTGATGATGATGATATGATATCTCAAAATCAGGCCCCGGTTTCCCTATTTGTATGGGAAGCAACAAGCTCTAGACCTGTTACAAAAAGTCACATTGTTTCATAACTAAAACATAATTATAATAAACATAAAAATATTAAGATTTTGCTAGTGGATACATTGTAGTTCGTTAATCTCCAACAAGCACTCATGGTCATCTAAGACCTTTTCAAGGCTTGTGCACCATGATTGTGTATCCAAAACTATCAAAGTCTAGCCCCTGTCACTCCTCTCTTACTTGGTCCATGAAATGAACAAGTTGACCTTTGACAAATGCTCCATGTACCCACTTTTAGCATGATTTTTTGCATTATGTATGATGTCTTTCATAGCATACTCTAATTTGAATATTACCCCATGTTTTTGGTGCATCCTCTTAAGCACTTCCTCTTCATCATTAATCGCATCAAGAATAATTGGTAGATAGTCGGAAATTTTGTGCTTCCATGTATCCTGATCTTTCAATTTTGTTTCTTCAAAGAAATTGGGTAAGGCCATACTCAGTGGCTAACTGAAATCACTCAACTCCTTTGTCAGGATATTATGGAATTCCCTATGAGCTTTCATGAGTTCCTAGTATTCTTGCAGCATAGCAGAGTTATCTTCTTTCTTTGCAATGATTTGAGACTCTACCTCCTTCATCCTATCACTCAATCTGGTTTTTTCCAATATTGTTGCACATGCTTTATCATGAATTTACCAAACTTGTTCAACATGTTTGTACATATCTTTGAATCTCATGTGGACTATTTCTTATGCCATCTCAAAGGT
The DNA here is from genome assembly GCA_007115665.2 of Sequoiadendron giganteum. Lineage (NCBI taxonomy): Eukaryota > Viridiplantae > Streptophyta > Pinopsida > Cupressales > Cupressaceae > Sequoiadendron > Sequoiadendron giganteum. Next base: position 234,841,526 of record CM021107.1, on the reverse strand, counting down.
AGTGGTTTTGAGTTTTCCCTTTAACTCTTCCTATTCCTTCTACACTTTCTCATTTCTTCTTTTCCAATATGTTGTTTCTGACATTCCCTCAACTGAAAACTTGACACCACGAGCAAACACCTCTGGGATATCAAAAACCAAGAGAGTTTATTGTAGAGGGGCCCTATATGATCTTGTAGCCTCAAAAATATTGTTTGTAAGTGACATGGCTTTCAAATAATAGCTCGTCAAATATTGTTTCCCTTTTGCACTTTGGTCTCTTAAGAGACTTCACTGGTACAATGTAGCTCAGACTATTCCAACATGTTTGGGTGTGAAACAGGACCTTTCCTAGCATAAACTCACCCATCTAGATGTGTTAGAAGAGTTGGTTTGGTCATAAAATAAACAAAATGAAAGTTACACCACCTTACAACTTTACATTACAGGCATTTGACTCATTTTCTATCAACTAAAAACTCAACACCACGGGTAAACAACTTAGAGATATCAAAAACCAAGAGAGGTTATTGTAGAGGGTGTTATAAATTTGAAATAGATTGAATAACCCAATGGAGAATAGAGCCCTAAAGAAGAAGAAGGTAGTCTATCCCTGTAGCTGATCAACTCTTGTTTCAACCTTTCATTTTCTTCTATCAACCCCTGCTTATCCCTTACCAGTTGTTGAATCCGAGCCTTTGTGAATTTGGCCACATTCATATTCAAATCGGAAATTTCCATGGGATCTATTTCTCCTACTCTCTACACCAAAAGATGTCTTAAAATTTGATCATGATCAACTAGGGAAGGCTTTTTCCCCGATGGATAGAGTGCCTGTATCTGCAAGGTAGTATCGTCAGGATTACATCCTGATCCAGTGTAGATCTTATCACCAGCTTCATTTGTTAAGTGCAAGGTTTTATTTTTTCTTTTCAGAAACTATCAAATACAATGGTCAAGCTGATATCCCATCCTGGAAGGAGCATAACCCTAGCCTCTCTCAACAATGACCTTCCTCTCCCAACAGTCGTATGTTTCATTTCTCTATCAATTTCATGTTGAAGTTATTTTAATGCGTATGCTTCCTTCTCAAGGTCAATTTCCTTCAACCTCTCCCTTACCACCTTTCCTTTATATTCATATATGAAAGCTTTAAATTCAAGAGTCTAGACAAAGGCATCATCTATAATGAACTCTTGACTGGCTCGATGCCTCACATCATCAGATAGCTCATCAGAAGCTTCAAAGTTTACTACACTCCTTTCTAGTGGCATTTCATATGGAGGAATGACAAAATTATTGATCTTTGTGACTTCATCCTCCTCTTCAACATAATCTTCTACCATGATTGTTGTATTAACTGAAAAGCTTACCTCTGGAGTAGGTTGAGGTGACAAATGGTCTAATGGTGCTACATTTTCTGCTTTCCTCCCAGAGCCAACATTTCTTCTTCTCTCAAATGCCACCAAAGGTGCATCCTTTATTATCTCTTCTTCATGCAAAAGCAATTGTTCAACTCTCTCCATGGGATCCTGAATTTCATAAAAAGCTTCTACATAAGATGAATTAGTTTTCAATCTCCAGGCCTCAGCCATAACAATCCTATTGTATGTACTTGCTCTCATGATCGCCTGACTATCCTCACAATTCCTAACAACATCATCAACATCAAACTTATGCTCGTAGGTGCTAAGTTTGTGAGAAATTTTGACATCACTTATAAAGTGCTTAGGATCAAAATTCTTCCTCTTATTTCTAACCGGCAACCCATAATAATTTAACTTGCTTCCAAATAGGTCATACCCTGATTCAGCAATAATGGTGAAATCATCAAGCACAAAGTAGAAGGCATGAATGTCTTTCTTCCAAAGCTTTTCAAATGCACAAAGGTTGAATAAGACAATTGTCTTATAATCTCAAGATAAGCAGCTCTATTCGGCACAGTCTTAGGCAGCAAATATGGTTTTGCCTCAAATCCATAAAACCCTAATGAGAGTACAATCTGAAAAAGCATACCAATCTCCCCAATTATGGTTTATCTTTCCATCATGGCCTTTCTCCTTTGGTCAGAGAAACCTCTGTACTTAAAGGATAGATTATAATCACATTTACGACCAAGCAATTTATACAAGGGTTTGATAGAATACTCCTCAAAGTACAAGTAGTGGGATCTCCCACATCTACTATCCTAGACCGATGTCCACATTTGCATTGGTCTTGAATTACCATTGCTATCCAAATATTTTACTCTTAATTCTTCTCCCAGGATTTCCATCACCTGGCCCTCGTACATCATATGCATAAGAAGTGAATAGTGCTTGAAATTGATAGCTTCATTGTTATTCTTAATAGCATTAAGAGCACTATTAATGGCCTCCGATAGATACTCTACATAATCATAGGGCCTGGCATCTTGACTCTGAATTTCTGTGGCCAAAACCATGGGAGCTATAGTCATGTTGACAGGGGCCTCAATTCCCAACACTTGGCCAGTTGAATAGTATGTGTAATGATAATATTCTTCAAACAATTCTACAAAAAATGGGGGCTTTTCATTGCTAACAAGCCTCATAGGTTGATTTCCTAGACCCTTAGATCTGTGCAGAGGCAGATTCCACCTCTTGTAACTCATATCCATAGAGTGATACTCCTCCAGCAAATCTCTTAGCCGCAATTTTGTTTCCAAAGAAGTTTCCAATTGGAAAACCATGCAAATATAATCCCTCGTTATGATCATAAACTGTGACCCATCATTAAAATGAATTGCCCTTGTTTTGGGATTATAATTCTTTTCCAGTGCTCTAATTAACTCTACATTTACAAAAACATTTGGCATTACTAGCTTCCCTAAGTTCAAATTCCATGGGTTCGAGACTAGGCTATAGCTGTATTTCTTCCTATAATGATATATGAACAAATCGTAGCCTCTAAGTGGAGTCCATACATCTCCCAAATTCTTATCCTTGTCTTGTTGGGTCTCACATGATGGGTTAAATTGAGCAATTCTTCGTGCTTTAGGCCCAGACCCGAGACACAGATCTATTAAGTCTTGACTGAGAGGTCTAGTTTCAGTTTTTTGCCTTTTTCCTCGTCTTTTCTGGAGTTTTATCCATTCTAACCCTAACAATGTTTTACTTCAAGCTATATTCAAAAATTTATGTTCAGCTGAGCCAAGGTGTACTTACTTGAGCGAATGCCAGAATTTCTAAGCTGCTTGATTTCATCCAACTCCATCCTCTGGATACTTAGCCATAGTGTGTAGTGAATTTCTGTTTCTCAGAGGTTGTTTTTATCAAATTTTAGCATGCTTAAACTAGCTCTGGTTCATAAATGGCACTCGCGCTACCTTCCTATAAAACTTGTGTATTAATGGCAATTGTCTCTTTCATGACTTAATCCGTCAAATCAATCCAGTGACAATTATTTCATATTTTTTCGATGAGACTCTGATTACAACGTTTGTATCTCTCTTTGATATCCTTGGCCATCTTTTGAGAAATGTCTAAGAGACATTCACGATTCTCTCATCAATATCGCAATGTCTCTTCGATATTTACTTCTTAGTTATCTCCCTGATGATTTTCTTTTTTGTCAATGATACTGGTGGATTTCTCTTACTGACAAGCTTATGTCTCCTCAACATGTCTTTATTTTTTTCCTCAGTAGTAATAGTTTCTGATGATGTCTATGTGACTTTGTTACGTCGGGGAGACCCGAGGTCACCTCTCTCCGACATCCCTTAGTCTCATCGATATTTTGTGTCAGAATGTCAAGGAGAATTTTTCTAATGTCTTCTCAATATCTTTGTGTCTCCTTGACACATCGTTTTTAGGATGTTGATGAGACCTCATCCAATGTCTGTTCGATATTTTTGTGTCTTGTCGATACTTTGCTCCTTGAGTGTAGAAGAGACTTATTTGCTTCTCTCCTCGACATGCCAATGTCTGTTTGACATTGTTGTTTCATCAGTGCTTGTTCTGCCAGTTATTTACTATTTATTTTATGATAACCTCTCAGTGTCCGTGAGATTTTTTTTGTTTCCTGAATGTTGACACTCATATGATTTGTCGGTGAGACATGTTAGATTCTCTCCTCGACATGCCCAAGACTCTTAGACATGTCGCTCTTTAGGATGGCGGGAAGACATTTGAATATGTATTTTAGACATTCAGGAGTCTCATCTACATTTCTTATCATCCCTTTTTGCTTTTGTCGAAGAGACTATGGTGAGACTCTCTCTGATAAGGCATTATCTTGGCGACATGTCATGAGCTACTAGGAGAAAATTTCATGCAGGGACTTCACTTTATTGTAATGATCAAGGGCCTTATTTTGGTACATTATACTAATGTCAATTATTATGAAATGGAAATGGAGCATATGGTGGATATGGGAGGATAAGTGAAAATGGAGGTGTGCGGGACAACCAATGTGGATTTTTTAGCTCCAACAACATCAACACATACTTTTCTAAGATATGGGAATTGCTATGGAAATTTTATCTCCTAAGGCTCTCACATTATAGAAATTTTATCTCCTAAGGCTCCAGCAATGTCGTCCTGCATACCCAGTTTCGTATGCTAGGCCATCGTTAAAATTTGAGCTCAAAATGCCCTTCATTAATGCTCGTACTTATAAAAAGCCCATTAATGCTTGTACTTATAAAAAGCCCATATTTTATTTTATTTTATTCATTTGTAATTTGTAAAAAATAATTTCAAATAATCTCATATATATTACTTTCAAATAAAATTATAATGTAAAATAAATAATGTACATTATAATTCCCAATTATGGGAAAAACAATTCTCATAATTAAATAGTTTTAAAAATAAAATTAAAAACTCAACTAATATACTAAGAATGGGAATTATAACGTACTTCTTTTTTCATATACATATTGTTTTTGTTTAGTATTTTTTATTTATTTTTATTCAAACAATGCAAATAATACAAAAAGGAGGCAATAAAGGTTGCCAAAAGAGAGAAAAAGATTACAACCAAGCTAATAGCCAGCAATACAGTCACTTATGGCCACCAAAAATAGCAGAAAACTAGTATTTAATTTTTTTTTTGGTACGTAAGCAAGAGATTGTATTAATCAAAATTCAGAAAATTTCAGATTGTTTGCCATTACAGGAATATATTTCCAATAGATTTCCCAACCAACCAAAAACCCGAGCGAACAAGCTAGAACTATGATTTAGAATTTTTGGGCTACCCAAACCACCCATTTTGAGCCTCACCAGAGGCCAATACAACCACCAAAACACCACCGAAAAACTAACTAAGCCACCACCAGGAGCCACTAACGATCACAGAAGACAAAAAACCAGCACCATCCCACCACGAGCCTGAGGTCACAGGAAGCCATTGAGATGGGTGAAGTCATTGAATTCCTCCACCCACTCCAAATCCTCAGTCTCCACTAGCTCAAGATATTTTTTCAAATACTCCACCCCAATCGCAGCCACCATCAAATGCCTGAACAATGCCAATCCTTTCGGCTCCAATAGAAGCAGAAAAAATTGGACCACCACACCAAGAGTTTTGAGCATTTCCAAGTCTTTTGGACACGACACTCTGGAGCCAAGAATAGAGGTCGAAATAACCTCATCCATACCACCTAGGAGATTAGGCTTGAATAGCTTGCTCATCATTGTCTAAACCAAGTTTTTGGGGGTGCTTTGATCAAGCAAAGATGCCAAAAAATGAGAGGCTATGTGGGAATTAAGTCGAACTATTTCACTGTAGGCCACATGCTCTCAACCCAAAACCATTTTCACCGCGGCCACCATCAAGGGATCAAACTCTAGAAGAATTTGTTTGGGCCTCTGGTCCATGAGTTTTTTGAAACCCCTTGACTCATTGCAATCGAGGAAAATTATAGTGTCATGCCCAAAGACGGATAATTCCTCGGTCAATTTAAACACAGCATACTTCGCATCCTTCTCCATTATTCTTTCTCACCCAAGTGAAGCCTCTGGAAGCAAATGCAAAATGCAGAGATCAACACCTTCGTTGGATTAAAATGAATGCCACCCTTTCATGGCATTCATTTTAATGCGTATGTGCCACCCTTTGAGCTATCCAAAAGTCATGTCGAGACCACCAACCAGGAATGTCATACCCCTTGGTATAAATGAGGGTGATGTTCGATCATGTTTTAGTTTAGTATTTAATTAATTATAAGGATTTGTATTATTTTTATTTTCTTTTCCATTTTAATCTTTAGAATTAGTAAGTATAATTTTTATTTATATTAGGTATTTGAACAGTTTTAAAATTTTAAAAAAACTCAACTAATATTATCTAAAAAAATATATAATTACTAAATGTTCAATTTACCTATTCAAAATTTTTAAATGGAAAATAAAATAAAAAGAAGACAAATCCTTATAATTAAATACCAAAAAAAACAATCCAATCCTTATAATTAAATACTTAAAAAAACAATATGTATATGCATAGAGTATTTTGTTAACCAAGTGGTTTGTAAATTTATACCAAGCAAGGAGTAAAACGATAGAATAGTCAATTTAGTAGAATAAAAAGTAATTTCATCTAGCGCTTGTAATTTAGGGCTCACAAAACAAATAATATTTACATGCCTATAATTTTAGAAATTACCATTTGAGGAATAGATTTGTAAATGGTGATCAAGGTAATGCTAGCAACCTCCTCGTCAAATAATTCAGTGTATTTTGAATTCAAAAAAGGTGAATTTTTTAAAATAAAAAAAATTCCACAACACGAGCGCATTATAACGCACTCGCATCGAAATAGTGCTTAATTCTATGTGTTGACCTTAATTCTATAATGAATTGGAATCTTATCAGCATGGATTCCAGTGCATGAGAAGATGATCTATAAGACGAAAGAAAGGGCTGAAAGAATGTACTCATCCACAACAGACCGATGTGCCGATTTGATTAGCACCAGGTGGATGATCCAGCCCAAACCATCTCGTACAAAACTACCCAAACAGATAATCTCGGAGGACTTGAGACAGGAGTTTGGTGATCTGATTATGATGTTGAGCTTGAGTGCTTGCATGCAGGAGTTTGGAAGTGTGCTTCTGGGAGCTTTCCGAGTTTTCAGAGAGCTTCAGAATGGTGTAACATGCATCTCCATCTGACAACCTTTCCAGACACGTACTATTTTTAGTAAGTCATGTTGGCTTCCTGGTTTGTGCTTAGAAGGCGTTTGGAAACACTTACTATTTATAGTAAGTCATGATTACTGCTGCTAGAATGATACTGCTATAAATAGACTTACCAAATATAGTAAAATAAATAGCACTTTAACCACACACAGTACCAGATATTATGCAGCACGCACAAAAATAAATTATATGCAATCTATATAAGATATTATGCAGTGCGGGGCAGACTTTTGTAGGTAAAGTATTATTATAATGTGATAAATCAAGAAAAGTGTATCAATGGACCAAACAGTTTCAAGGGTCGGCAATATGATATATTCAACCATCGATTGGCAGTTTCATGTTTGTATTCTTCAAATAGGATACGCCTTCAGTGTAAAATATATAGCACCATCCTAATAAATAGTGCCAACTTTTTCAAAAAATTTGGAGAAAAATACATTAAACCCTTAATTAACCCTCAACCCTCAACCCTAGTTAAACCCTAATCCCTCATTACCCCTATACCCTCTACCCTATACATTGTACCCTCAACCCTAATCCATCAACCATATATGTACCCTCAACCTCTATAACCTCTACCAGCCTATACAATATTGGACCCTCAACCATTATTCATCAACCATTTACCCTCAACCCTCTACCCTCGACCCTAATCCCTCAACCCTAATCCTTCAACCCTAGTTAAACCCTTAAACCTAATTACTAAACTCTCTACCCTAATCCCTCAACCCTTAATTAACCCTCAACCCTCTACCCTCTACCCTCTACCCTCAACCCTCAATCCTAGTTAAACCCTAATCCGGCCTCAACCCCTATACCATCTACCCTATTCATTGGATCCTCAACCCTAGTAATCCCTCAACCTACATATACCCTCAACCCTAAACCCTCAAGCCTCAACCCTTAAACCCTCTTATACCCTCTACATCCCTCTAATCTATCATATACATTAAACCCTCAAGCCTCAAATCTCAACCCTCAACCCTAGTTAATCCCTCAACCCTCAACCCTTAAACCCTCAAGTACCCTCAACCCCTATACCCTCTACCCTCTACATTGGAACCTTAACGTCCCTAATCGACCTTCAACCATATTATACCCTCAAATGTCCTAGCTATACCCTAAACCCTCTACCCTCAACCCTTAACATCCCTCAAACGTAAATCATTAAACCCTAAACCAGCCTTAAACCTTCTACCCTCTACCCTCAACCCTAATCCCTCAATCGGCCTATACCCTCAACCCAATACCCTAAACCCTAAACTATTAAACCCTATGCATTCCTCTACCCTCAACCCAATACCCTAAACCCTAAACTATTAAACCCTATGCATTCCTCTACCCTCAACCAGCCAATATGTACCCTCTTATACCCTTGACCCTAATCCCTCAACCCTTAAACCCTTAAACCCAACTAAACTACTCTCTACCCTAATCCCTCAACCCTCAACCCTTAATCCCTCAACCCTTAAACCCTCGACTCTCTACCCTCTACCCTCAACCCTCAAATACCCTTAATTAACCCTAATCCCTCAACCCATATACCCTCTACCCTATACATTGGATCCTCAACCCTAATCCTTGAACCATATACCCTCTACCCTCTACCCTCTACCCTCAACCCTAGTTAAACCCTTACACACACCCTCTACCAGCTCTACCCTCTACCCTAGTATACATTAAACCGTCATCAACTCTTAATTATCAACCCTCAACCCTTAATCCATCCCTCCCTCTCTACCCTAATCCCTCAACCCTATACGCTCAACCTAATACCCTAAACCCTAAATTGTTAAACCATCTGCATCTCTCTACCCTCAATGTCCCAATACCCTCTACCCTAGTCAACCCTAGTAATCCCTCAACCCTTAAACCCAAGTAAACTCTCTTCCCTAATCCCTCAACCCTCAACCCTCTACCCTCAACCCTCAACCCTCAACCCTCAAGTACCCTTAAACCCTAATCCCTCATTAACCCCTATACCCTCTACCCTATACATTAGACCCTCAACCCTAATCCTTGAACCATATGCATCCCTCTACCCTCTACCCTTAACCTTAAGCCCTCTACCCTCTACCCTCTACCCTCAACCCTCTACCCTATAGATTAAACCACCCTTAACCCTCAATTCTCAACCCTCAACCCTTAATCCCTCAACCCTCAACCCTTAATCTACACAAAGTATTACAGTAAAGGCAAAATTTGCTTTGTTTATGATTATCTAGAGGAATAAATGGGTATATACAAAGGGAATCCTAGTGACAGTATGGATCTTGTCACACAAATTATTGCATTTCATGTTAAATACAATGAAAAATCAAAGGCAGTAAATATTTTGATGCAAGTAAAATGTAGGCAAGCAATTGAAGGCTAGTGAATATTGGCGAAGGATTTTTTGTTCTAACCTCTTAATCCCTACTAGATCAAAACAATTATGCACTAAATTAGGAGCTCCATTAGGCGCCAAAAAAGGCTCTAAAGCAGGTGCTAAAATAGGTGTTACTTCAGGCACTAATATGGGCGCTAACGTAGACGCTAATCTGGTTGCTCATTTCAGCGCTAATCTGGGCATTATCGTAGGCATAGTTTTTGGAACTAATCTAGGCGTTAATAAGGGTGTTACACTAGGCGTTAATATTGGCACTAATCTTGGTGCTAATTGTGCTAATTTCAGCACTAATGTCAATGCCAATTTGCACCTAAATAAGCATCTTCATGTTCTATTTGGCACAAAAAATGCCAAAAATAGTGCCATCCCAAAAAACTGGCATCAAATTTTCCCAAAAATGGAGAAAAATACATTAAAACAGTGAGTGGAAGCAAAAAAGGAGCAAAAAATGGAGCTAATCACAGGGATTTGTTGTAGTGATATGGTTGATTTAATACTATGTCATTCCTAGTAATACGATTTTTTGAAGGAGACCCATTTTTGTCTGTCCACTTACCATTGTTCTTCTTTGGACTTCCTTTATGCAAAGTTCTTCTACCATCCATTTTGGGTGATATGGTAATTCTTTGATGCTTAAGATCCAATCTTTCTGACCTGATATTTAATTTATTAGTCATATAATGATTTCAAAATTTGGTCGAGTCGCCACTCACTTTTCCAAAAGTGAGAAAAATGTGAATTTTATTCTTGGTTTTATCCCTAATGGAGCCCTCTATGAAGGTGTATTTATACAAATGTGAGATTTTAATGACTCTACAGTTGGTTTTTTTGGATTTAGAGTTAGCTAGGCTAAGTCCCCAGTAGAGTCGCCAATCTGTTAGTTCTCAAAAACACAAGCTGCAAACCTTGAGAGGATTCCAAGCTCTATGGTAACATTTTTGGCTAACAAACAGGGTTAATTGATGTGGTTAAGAACCCCCTAGACTTTAGGCTCTGCTAGACCTAGGCAGGTAAACCTACATAATTCATGCAGATTTAAAGGATGTGTGACTTAGTTGAAATTATGTATCTATCCACAGTGGCATACAAATGTGAGATAGATGTAAACTTAATAGCTACTCCTACTGCTAGATATTGAAATGTGAATGTATGAATAATATTTTATGAAATTTTGTAATGAAATGGGTATGACTAGTGCCTAATTCTATTGGGTAAATGGAGTCAAGATGTATATGATGTGTGTGACCTATTTTTGGCTGTATTCTAATTATTTGGAACTTTAGAGTTTATGGGTAGCATAAATGTGTAATGTAGTAATTGTGAGGCTCTTCTTATTGATCCAGATGATTTTCTCAGGCTACTGTGATTTATTTAAAAGGGTTTAATCTTTACTTGAAAGAACCAATTAAAAGGAATCACACAAGTACAACAACTATGTATTGACAAATTGAACACATACTTGATACATTCAATTCAAATAGCATGAAACAATCAAGTTCGAGACAACAACAGAATTTTTCACAGTAACATCAACAAATAATTGAAGTCAAACTTCAAGCACCAGCTTTAAACCTTCTTGTCCATTAATGTCATCAAAAATGATTTTATAATAATAACAGAAGTCTCTTGCATATGTAGTATTCTATATCCTGTGTCCCCAATGATTCTCATCTATCAAAATTAGGCCTTGTTTTCCCCTTTTTACAAGCTTCAAGACTTTACAAAACAAGATGTCTATCTAAGTTCACATCCTTTTACATTAACTAATCATATTTGTTAAAAAAAGCAATTAAACAATAAGCAATAACATGGGATTCGACAGGTATTCGTGATATACTTGATCCATTAATCAATGTAGAGAACTTGTGATTGTTGATCTGGCAAGGTCCTCCTCTCTTCGATTAAGTTTTCACATGCATCATTCATTTTTTTGCATTGGTGGTACTCCTAGCTCTAGCAATAAACAAAATTATTTTGGAAAAATGCTCTATCTATTTTTCCTTAAAATACGTATAAACATTTATGATGATATATTTCATGACATACTCCCTTAATGAAAGCATTCCTTCTAATTGCCTATGTGTATGCTCCAATACCATTGATTCATCACTAATTAGATTAAGTGCTCCTAGTAACACTTGAGCTAGTTCTTTCCAATTGTCCTGGTCTTGGAGTTCACCCGCATCATCGAAGGAGAGAAATGAAATGTCCAAAAGCCGGTCAAAGTCACTAAGTTTTGATGTGAACATATTGTGAAAGTCATTATGTGCATTGACCAATTCATTATAGTTTTCAAGTATTTGTCCATCTATATTCCCTTCACCTGTTAATTCATTTTCCTTCCCTGTTAGGCGGTGTTGTAAACTCTTATGTTCCTTGAAACCAACATGTGTCTTAACAAATATCATCCAGACTTGGTCAACTTGACCTATCACCTTCTGGAATCTCCTTTTAATTATCTCATAAGCAAGTTCAAATTTGGTAACCTCTATCTTCTTCTCAAATTCATCACACTTCTTTTGAGTTGCTTATATTCTACGTTTCCAATATATATTGTTAGACATGGCGTCAAATACTCTTTTTTCATTTTCCACCAATGGAGAATAAAGGCCTGAGGAAGAAGGTGACTTCTCTTTGTAGTGGGCCACCTCTTGTTTTATTATTCATTCTCAGAAATGGGTCTCTTATTGTCTCTTATCAACTTTTCAACTTGTTCTTTGTTTAATTTGGCAATATTGATGTTTATTTTAATTATTTTAATAGGTTCAGTATCTCCCACTCTCTACACTAAAAGATGGCCAAATACCTTATTAGGATCATCAATAATTATGGGCCTTTTCTCTCGTGGATATAGAGCCCAAATCTGTTAGGTGGCATTGTCTAGATTGTATCTTGAACCAGTGTGGATCTTATCACTTGCCTCATCAATTAATTGCAATCTCTTATTCCCTTTTTCTCAAACTATCAAAAACTATGGCTGAACTGATATCCCATCTTGGGAGAAGCATAACCCTAGCCTCTTGTAGTAATTATCGCCCCTTCTAGAAGTGATAGTCTCCATTTAATTGTCAACTTCCTCTTGTAGTTCTCTCGAGGTGTCAGTTTCTTGTTCTGGAGTAATTTCTTTCATCTTTTCTCTTATCACCTTGCCCTTATATTTATAGATGAATGATTTAAATTTTGGTGTTTGAACAAAAGAATTATCTGAAATAAACTCTTGACTAGCATGGTGCCTTACATCATCAGAGAGTTTATTTGAAGCTTCAAACAAGACAGCACTCCTTTCTAGTGGTAGCTCATATTGTGCGATGATAGGTTCTCTTACTTATGTGAATTCAACCTCCTCTTCAATGTCTTCTTCACATGTCATGGGAGTATCTACCAAGAAGAAAATATCTAAAGTGGGTTGTGGTGATGAATGGCATAGTGGAATTACATTTTCAACTTGCCTCCCATAACAAATATCCTTTTTTTTAAAGGCTACAAGAGGTATATCTTAGTGAATTCATCTTCATGCAATATTAATTGTTCAACTCTTTCCAAAGGGTCTTGTATCTCATGAAAGGCCTTTGTTTATGATGTATTATGATTCCTTCTCCATGCCTCTGCCATCATTATCCTATTATATGCAGCTCTCCTTTTGTAGCTTGAGATTCATCACAATTTTTTATTACATCATCAACAAAGAACTCATGTTCATACCTTTTCAATTTATGTTTCAACTTGGCATCATTAATAAAATACTCAAGATCAAACTGTTGAAATGCACAAGACAGCTGAGAGGGGGGGTGAATCGGTTGTAACCAATCTTATTCCTAAATCTCAAACAATTATCAACTCCACATTCACTTTAATCTATTATCAAGTATGACCATTAAAAGAAAATAACAGAAATCAATAACACAAGACACACTAGATTTGTGTGGAAAACCCAATGAGGGAAAAACCATTGTGAGGATTAACTCACAATATAATAGTAATGCAAAACTAGATACAAAAGGCTCACTGCCAGAGGGGCTCACTGTCCAATATAGGACTCATTGTCCAGGTACAAGGCTCATTGCCTACAGATAATACTCACTGTCCAGAAGGAGGCTCACTGCCTATAGATAAAGAAAGATAACAAAAAATACACCACAATAGTTTGCACACATTCACAGCCTTGAACAAAGAATTGTAGACACCATCGGCTCACTACTTTTAGGAGTCTAACACATTAAAGTATTGCTACCTTAATTCACTTTCTCACACTCTTTCACACCTACTTCGCTTCTCACAGTTCGCGCACTTGTCACACTTAATTCACAACATCTTGAATTGCATTTATACCATCTTTTATACCTTAGAAAATTTCTCCAAGGTCGGCTACACATTCTTTATTTTGCAAATTCAAATTAGGTCGGAAACTCAACATTCCCACAGTGGATAAGAATGAGTGGACCAAATACATACTTAACTAGGACCCAAACAACATCTTGGATCAATCACACGCTTCCTTAATTGATACTTATCCTTTGTGTAACGTGTAGACACCAGGTTGGCCAAACCTAATGAAAACACCAATCAACTTTGAAGTGCGCGCATCCACAACAAGATTAAAATGTGTGGACCATATAACACGCTTCACCATACACTGGAACACCTCTTAGATTCCTTCAAAAACATCTATAGCAACTGCAACAATCTTCATACACAGAACTCTTTTTACTAGCCCAACTGGATTGTACAGACACACATAGTAGCTCTATAACAAGTATTCTGGAGTACCAAACCACAAGCACTTTTTCCATAACATAGATAACACCATTATTAACCTTCTTGCATATCCGCAAGATTTGAGACAAACCATCAGAGGACTACAGAGTAGAAACATTTCTCCCAGTCCATAGAAAAACAACTCTAGCATACCAGTTCACAAACCAGTGAACACAACTTTCACTCTTCATCAACCTAGAAGTTATAACTCACGATATATCAACCAAAGATACCCATAAACAGCACTACAAATCCACACAAGCATAGAATCTACACATAAGAAATGTATAGCACACTACCAGAGCACATTCAGAACACACACACAATTCTATCTTCATTGTTTATTAAATTTCTCAAAAGCACTTGATAACTCATCATATCAGCACACTTGCAACATTATAAAAGATTGCTCCTTTTACTCGCAACATCTCTACAGTATCTCAACCATATATGTACCACCTGCAATCACATGATTCCTTTCTTTAGAACACCCTGAACTGTGTTGACATCAATGAAAACATTAATGAAAACACTACCATACTCGTTCATACTTGTAACACAAACTTCTTTCTCTTATTCCCTTTTGGCAGGTTATAGTGTCCTAACTTGCTATCAATAGGTTCATATCGTTTCTCAAAAATAACAAAAAAATCACCAAAACACAAAGTCCAAGGAATGAGAGATTGCTTGTTGTAACTATTGAGATGCATGTAGTCTGAGTGTGAAAACTTCCTCACTATTTCTAAGTAAGCAATTATGTCAAGAACTATTTTGGGTAGAAGAAATGGAGCTACTTCAAATCCATATACCCTAATCATAGTGCAATCATCATATGTGTACCTGTCTCCCCATTTGTCATTTAATTTTCTCATTTGATCCTTCTCCTTGGGTCTAAAGAATCTTTGTATTTCAGGTGACAAGTTATAGTCACAAGGATGACCAAGGAATTTATATAAGGGTTTCACAAAGTATTTTTCAAAGTATAAATAATGTGACCTCACACACCTACTATCCCAAATTGAGCTCCACATTTGCACTGGTCTTATATTTCCCTCCTCATCTAGGTCCTTGATCCTTAATTCTTCACCTCAAACCCCCATATTTTGTACTTCATACAAAATCATATGCATAAGCAACGAGTAATGCTTGAACCAGTGTCACATCCTCTGAGCTTCTTCACCATCAAAAAATTATGTGTTCTCCAATATTAGCTCTAACTCACGTATGCTTTGAGATTTTATAAGAAAGATCTGATCATGATTTAGCACACATCATCGGCTTTGATTCATAAATGTCATCCCTGCCAACTTTCCAATCAATGGTGGCATTAATGTTAATTTTCTCTTTAAAAACTTTGTTGGTCATGTCAGCAAGGCAGAGAGTACTTTTCATTGTATCGAAGGGACTATGATTTCGCTCCCACCAATATCTCCTTTTCCCTTTGATGTCCTTGTGGTTCTCTTTTTGGAGTTTCGAAGGGACATGTAATTATTTCCCTTCAATACCTCACAATCCCTTTGAAAACAATTCCTTAGTGCTACTTCATAAATATCTTTCCCTTTTTGTTATCAAAGCCATTGAAGGAACTCTCATTGTTATCCCCCCAATATATGCCTTTCTCTTTGATGTCCTTTTTTCAAGTGCTTTCGAAGTGTCGAAGGGACCTGTATATCACTTAGCCTGATACTCCAATATCTTCAAAATTATTGTTCCACTAACCATGTCTTGGATTTGACAGTTTTTCATTAATTATAATAATTGGTTATGTATGAGAGATTTTTTCTTTCTCGAATGTCGAAGTATTCTAACACACTTAAAATATTATGCCCTTTGGTTTCATGCATTTTTTTCTATCAAAAAAACACAATATCATTTACATTCGATAAGTTCAAGTCTCTTCGATATATCTTATTTCGAGTTGTCAAGGGGACACAAGAGTATGTCTCTTTGATACATGGTACCCCCTTCGATATTTTCATGTTGAGTTGTTTGATTAGCCCATCGAGGGGAGCAGGATAAAGCTCTCTTTGATATGATATTGTCCCATCAATATGTGTTTCTCTTATTTGTGGGCCTAAGGGTAGATGTATATTTACTAGGGTGGTGATTATGCGGAGGTGAAGATATAATTTTTGGATGATTTTGTTCAAATGGGATTATGGCTATGTTTTATTTTCTAGGGCTTAGAACTTCGTGATGAATTGAAGATTAATATGTGAGGGACATTTTGAAGAGTGATTCCCATGGTGTAAACTTAACTGGTTACAATGAGGTGATGAGAACTAGTGGAACAATTTAGGCTGATTTTCAATCCTAACAAAATCCATGTCATGCAAGTTGCAGACCTTCCAAGATCTCCATTACCAAGGTTCATTCAAGGGTTTGTTGGGTGGTAACATAGCATTGTTCATTCTTCATTCCCTCTTTCATGCTTTATTTCAATTCAAGGTTTGATTACCAAAATAGGATTTGACCAAAGAAAACCCCCATTCACTAAAAACAAATATTTTTTTCCTCTTGTGTGTGTGTTGTAGATTTAGGTTGAAGAAGAATTGAAGACCTCTTGAAGTGCAAGATTGGAAAATTTAAAGTTCCAAAAGTTGTCAAAGTTGTCAAAGTTGCAAAAGTTGTCAAAGTTGTAGTCAAATCACGAAATCTAGCCAAAAGATCTTATTTTGAATTTTTGACACTGGAACCTAGAGAAATTAGAAGCTACAGATCACCATCAAAGCCTCCCAAAAGATTTATGAGAACCCTGACAAAAGACCCATTTTCCTATGGGCGAATGAGTCCCATTTTTCCTTTAGAAAGTGACTTTTGGCGACTAGTAAACACCTTTCTACCCTTCTCAAATCTACAATTGGTTTTTTGGTTCTAGTAATATCGACTTTATATTGTTGTTTCAAGTTTGAATGAGCGTAATTTGGTTGATTTTCTATTTTTAGTTTCTCTCACAAAAGTTTTGTTTGAACCTAGCCCCTGTCCTTAAAGCATAAAGAAATATGAAGATTCTCACATTGAGTTGATTCACCTAAGGGTTGTTAGTCAATTCTTTGTGGTGATCTCATTTCCCAATGAAATAGAGGAAAATAGGTCCGTTGTTCATCAATCCATTTTTTGATCACACATGAACCTATTTTTCCCCGTTTCAATTGAGAATGATTTTTTGCATTCCATTCTTGTAGATAAAAATAAGAATGTATTAAAAATTATCATTTGAATATTAATATTATCTACAAAGTAGGATAAACATCATATATCACATATATAAATTGATAAAGATGTTTAATGAAATTTATTTTTTGAACAATTTTCTATTTGTATGCAAGGGTGGACTTAAATTATAAGTTATTTTTTAAGCTATGTGAATTTCATTCATCTCTCAAAGATTATCCCATATACCATATTATCATGTTTTCAAGAAATGAATAGAGCATTCTTTATAGTATCTAACATATATTATCTTATGAGAGTATATGATATACTTTCTTTTGCCTTCATATTATATTGTTCATTAAAAATTATCAATGATAGAACACAGATGTATTGCAATTTTTAAATCCCAAATTAGGTTTCATGTATTATGGAAATTTCTCCTTCCCTAATCTTACATAGGGTCAATTGACTTATTATACTTATAATATTTGGTTACATTTTGTTGCACCTTTGTGGTTGCACTTTAGTAATATAAATCGAGTAATTTAATAAGCATTACCAACATAAATATTGGACCTTTTAAATCTTGCTAAACATAAAGCTAGAAATTATGCTTAATCACTAGATGTTATGTTATATTTTTCTAACAAAAACATGAGCACTTTGCATTCTCCCCCTATTTGGAACTCTTAATATCTATTATTCAAAAAATAAGTTTAAAAAATAGATTTCAAGCACTGTGAATCTTGTTCTTTTTGTATCTTCAAATTTTGAGTATGGTTGTCTTCAATTTATCATCCCAAATAACTTTTTATTAATTTAAAAAAGAAATCTTCAATTTTGACCCCCTTTTCATCCCCCATTTCCATGAACATACCCTCATCTTTAATGGAACCCTAGAATGTTCATATTATTGATCACTAATATAAGTATTAAATAATTATTTTTCCATAGAAATTTTAAGATCAATGAGAAAAGACATAGGAGGTGAACTTCTAAAATCAAACCCGATGATGCTATTCCATGTCCTCTATCCTCTCTCCATCCATTTTGTGGTTGTTTGTAGTGTTGGTGAGGGAATTTCTCTTAGGGGCATGAGTGCGGCTCTACGTGATGTACTACCATCCTGACAAGATTCATGCCTCTAGAATCTACAAAGGCGTTACACTTCTCCATTGGAAATGAAGCATAATGCCTCTACCCCTTCGACTAACCTTGAATGGCTCTTTCGACTCCCATTTCATTTTTAAAAGACTATCTTATTCATTCAATTGATCTTCTAGAATCTAATTAAATCTCCTTCACACTTCTTGAGCATCCTACACTTCATTCACAACATTTTCACCATCTTTGAAGCTCCAATTTGGGACTCTATTGGTTTTTCTCCTCTCATTGTTGTGGCAACGTTAGCACTCATAAGCTTGTGAGCTCACATCTTCCTTCACGTTCCTTGAGAACATCTTGTTGGGAGGGGATATCCATTTATTTAGCATCGTTGTATTGATTTAGTAGCATATTGTTATTAGCATAGTGCATAATACTTCCATTTCAATACTTTCTTTACCATACTCTCTATATTGTTGCTATTTTGGTTGTCTATGGAGGTGGGAACATCGAAACGAGGGTTTGACTATGACAAACCTCAAAACAGCCACAACATTTCTCCTCGTTCTATTGTGTGTAGGTATTTCATTTGTTTGGAGCTTGTGGGAGGCTAGACCTACGATAAGTTGTATTTCTACCACCCTTGTTATTCCATTCTTAATCAACCTATCTTTCAAGTTAAAGTATTCTTGTTATTTTAGTAGCCTAGTTGTTTTCAGTTTTTGTTATTATATTAGACTGTACTTGTCGAGTCAATAGTAGGTTTTATAGTTTTTTAGACTGTACTTTGCGTTCTTTGTTTGTATGGATGCCAACACCCAACTAGGACGCCAGTACACCACGTTGTCATTTGTCTTTTGTGTTGGAGTCATTTGGTAGAGAGTTGCCTAAGTTACAATCTAGACTCTAGAAATCCACTCACCTGACTTCCTAAACTCTTTGGTTGATAGAAGGAGAGAGGCAAGTCAATTTCCCTTCCTTTTCACCCTCTTAAAACATCAAAATTATATTAAGCAATCCTTTAGGGTGAGATAGATCAAGGAAGTTAATTGTTCTAGACCCTCTCGTGACCTGGGGTCCTGAGAAATCGGTCCCCCTCTACATTTTGGTGAACCTAACATGAGTTGTTCTACTTTTGTTTCATACTATTGAAGGATTCTTCTCTCATGTTCTAGGTGTAATGTAGGTGTGTGTGTTGTAGGGTTCCTATCCTCACAGCCCAACCTACAACCCCTAGTGGCGTAGCTAGAAGAGTCCCTAAACATTGTGAAGCAAAACCTTGAATAGGTCATTGTCTAATTGTTAAACCCTTGGGGGCTTCTGATAAAGTCCTTTCTAGTGTACATAAGAGATGGCTTCTTTCATGCATCTTCCCATCCCATTTGTGCAGCCTGCGAGTGGGCCTCTTGCTATAACCTTTACCTCACACTATTTGTCGATGAATTCTATTAGGGAACCCTCTCCTTTGTACATTCTCACTCATATCAATGGGAATACTATAAGTGGTGTTCTCGTTGACCCTACATATCGGGTTAATGGTATCATAGAGGAGATCATGTTAATTAACTTCTTACATAAGGATGGACATGATGAGTCCAAAAGCATTATACATACACATGATGGGAGTTTTTCTCTTCCCATAGGTTTTATCACTTTATCAGTCCTAGTTGGGCCTAGGACTGTGAATGTCTTTTTTCATATTATCTCAAGGTTTGACTTGTTTAGAGTGAATCTAGGCATTCCTTGGCTAGTTTCCATGAACACAATCCCCTCAGTGATCCATAAATGTATAAAGCTCTCTCATGAGGGTTTTGTGCATGTAGTCCATGACACCAATTACAAACCTATGGTGGCACATGATGGCTACTCACTTGATCACTTATGTCCTACCCCTGTTGGTCTTCTCCCTCCCAGGATGGACTTGTTGTATCGCACTTACGTAAAATACAAGAATGGGGGCATAGCGTTGAAAGTGACCTATCCTCCTCCCTATGCTATTTCATTTAAGGCTTCCATGATAGTGCAACATAAGGTTGCCTCTACCACTTGAAAAAATGACAATAAGTCTGCTTCGAGGTCTTCTTCTTCTTCCTCTGTAGTTCCACTAGTCTCTGCTTCTCGCCCTATTGTGGCACCTTTTACTTCCACCCCTATGCATCCCTTGGGGAGTTCAATGGTGCCCACTTGGTTGAACTCCAAGCATCAAGTGTTTGACCTTCCTGTCTTTCCCACAGTGCCTTATCCTGTCTTATATGGCAAGGGCAAGGGTCCTCGTGGTGTCACCTCTACATCTCAGCCTTTGCAGCCTCCTCCTACTACTGCCCCTGGGTAGTGAAGGGGAAGAAGCCCATCACTGAGGTGCTTGAGTCTGCTTCTCCGCCTGTTACTGTCTCTTCTCTTGCATCTCTTCCTCTTGTTCATGTCCAGGAGTAACTCCCTCCGTCGAAAATGGCTATGATGGATACTCTGATAACTGAATAGGATCCTTTTGTTGCTTCTCAAGATGCTACTTTTAGCTCTTGGAGTCGTAGAAACCACCTTGCACATGCGTGTAAGCAGCGAAGGAAAGCTTTGGCCGCTTAGCAGGCTGCCCCGCAAAAGAAGGAAGGAAACCTAGTAGCTCCTATTTCGATGTCTTTTGTTGTGTCCTCCTCTTCCACCCCTTCTTCTTTAGTTCTCACCACCTCAATCTTGCTTTTGGCTCCCCCTACGAGCATGGATGATCCTCACCCTAAAAGGATGCAAGTGTTCATTTCTCCCTCGACTAAGCCTCCTCTCTGTTGGCAAGAGACACTACGAGGATCACTTGGTGTTGTCATTGATGGAAACTATAATCATCTATCAGGTCTGCACTCCATCATTTGCTCCTACCAGAAAGAAGACTCAGAAGTATCAAGCCAAAATAGCGTATCTGGTAACACAGTGTTCTTCGATCTGAAATATCATCTCCGGCTATTATTTTGCTTTACGCATTTCAATGAACGTTTCTTGGAATATTATCCTCATTTCTTCTAAAGTGCAATGGCTCGTACCAGATCATGTGAAAGTTAGAAGATACGGTAGTTGTGTTCTTAGGTTTTCTTGTATTAAGGTCAACTTCTTGAATGTACTAAGTTGTGGATGCATAAGAACGAAGTAATTAAGTATATCCATGTTTGTATATCATTGTTTGGATCCTAGCCAAGGTATGGCTGACCTTTGGGCGTACGCATTGTATATTTTTCATAATGTGAGCCGACAGTTGTAATTTTCTTGTGTTTTGCTGAAGCCGACAATATGTAAATAAATCCTATATTGCGGATATATATACTTGGTCCTTCGTATCATTTTGAATGATGTAAGAGTTGTGTTGTTGTCCAAACAGCAAGTTAGAGCAGAGAATAGGTGTGATGATGTGCAATTTCACTTTCGCATAGATGATCTATGTTGTGTATGAGCATAACCGAGCAGAATTACAAATTCAGTCTGTAGAAGAACAGATCCATTATTGTGCTTAACTTGGAATTGTGATCAAGAATTCTAGATGCTAACCTTTCAGTTCAAATCTTTAGATGGTTTTAATATGAACTCTTGTGCAACAAGCCCTTTCTTTCTTGAGCAGTGAGCTCTAGGCAGTGCGCCTGAATGCAAGTGCATTCCCTTGTAATCTTCACTTTTAAGTATACTCAGAATCATACTTGTGGATTGGCCATCCACTGTGGTTTTTCCCCTAATAGGGTTTCCATGTAAGAATATTGGTGTTATGGTGTTGTGTTCACTTTCTTGTTTATGCATTGTGAATGAATGTTATTGATGCTTTAAAGTTAAAGATTACTAAAGCTAGTTTTTGCATAGCACTGATTCACCCCTTTCCCCCCACCCCACCGCACCCCCTCTCAGTGTGGCTTGTTTCCAACAATTGGTATCAGAGCTAGTTCCTTTAAAGAAGAAGAAGTCTAACATCTTGGGGAGATCTTGGAAAATATGTCAATGGATTCAAGCAACCTTGAACAGCAGCTTCTGGTGGCCCTAGATGACCTTGATCAGTCAAAAGATAAAGTCCAAAAACTACAAGCAAATATCAAAGATGCAGAAAAATTCATTGAGTCCCTAAAAGACAAAATCAATAAGTCAAGAGAGAAGAGAAAGGAACTTTGTGATCAAATTCAACAGAATGATAACAAGAGCACTGAAGATGATCAATCTAGTAAAGATAAGATAGAGGAATGTGAAAAGCTTACTCAAGAGAATACAATTCTCAAGCTTGAAATGGAATCCATCATGATGAAGATGACAAAAGAAATTGAAGACATAAAGAAGAATGAAGAAAGTCTGGCTCAATCCCTGAAAGAAAAATCTGAGGTATGTAGTCGATTGAATGATGAATTTGAAGTATCTAGAAATAGTGAAGAAACACTTGAAAAATAGTTGGATGATGTCATAAATGAACTTGTTGATGCAAATGAATACAAGGAAAAGTTCAAATCCAACTCAACCATGCTCAATGAACTAATTGATAATCATAGAAATCATGGTGACAAAAGAGGTCTTGGATTTGAAGAAGGTGAAAGCTCAAATCAATGCAAAAGGATTTTGGACAAAGATAATTCAGGCAAAGAAACCAAATGAACAAACCTGGAAGGTATCCAGTAAGACAACCTAATGCTCAGAAATTTAGTGGATATTGTTTCAAATGGAATAAGTTAGGACATATGGCTTCTCAGTGTAGAAGTAGGATGAATCAAAGTGGTCCACATTTTTCAGACTAGTGTTTCAATTGTCATAAGATAGGTCATAAGTTAAATCAATACAGAAGCATGATAAATAAATTTCATAAAAAATGTCAGATGTTACACATGCATAGATTTGGTCATACTAGTAACCAGTGCAGAACAAGAGGAAATCAATGGAACAACTTGTCTGGAAAAAGAAATGTTGTTTGCTACTACTACAACAAATTTGGTCATATAGCAACATATTGCTGGAACAGAAAAGGTCTGGTAAACTGAAAGAGAAATGTGCAAAACGACAACAAAGGAAAAGGGAAAATCACTGCAGATACAATGAGGCAACAAATGCAGAAGAAATGGGTAAAGAAAGAACCTTCTACTAAAGAGAATGTGCCAGCACTAGAACCTGCTTTTGGTAATTCCTCCAAGAATTAGTCTCAGCATGTGGCCTAGGGGGAGCTGTCAAAAAAATCAGATGAACCCCCAACCGGAAAGTGACAGAGGATGTGGATGTGTTCAGTAGATGCATAATTGACCAACATATGCTATTGAACTCATTAGAGGAATCAATATCTCAAAATGGAGGTCCGCAAAAGCTTTGTTTGCCACTATGTACAGATACAGTATAACCAGATGTATTAGGGTTACAACATTTATTGCGACTAAAGTGTTAGGTGCGAAAAGGATAAATAGTCAATTCACACTTCATTTCTCACCTTGCAATTTGAAGAAAAGAAGTTTGGAAAGCTCACAAGCAATCTTTAGCAATTTGAAACGAAATCCAAGCGTCGGAAGAGATTCAGCATTTCAATTGCACTCCGGCGAAAAAGGTATTTTACAGAAACTCTACAAATTTGTGATTTTGGGAAAATGAGTACTCCCTTGGTAGTAGAATTCAAGGATCGTCCTTGACCGGAATTTAAATGGCATCCCTATAAATCTCTTGAGACTGACCCTTTAGGAGCCTTTTCATTGGTCCCGCATGGAGCTTTGCATACAAAAGATATTAGGGTTTATATTCATGTGAATATTGAAGAACTAGATAGCTCCCAACTTTTGAATCTGTATAGACACCACATTGTTGATGAAGAATTCCATGTAAAGCCAAAGCATAAGATTTTAGAAACAAAAAAAATTGTACATATGCCTAAATTTCTCGTGTTTATGGAATTAGAATGGATTCGATATGTTCTAATTCGAGTACACGATGAATTCATGTGGCTTACAATTCCATTCAAAATCACTAAGGAAGCCATCAGTGTCGTAACCGGTTTGAATTCTTCTAGTGGGTTGCCCATTCTCAAATCCGTGAAAAATCAAACTATCACAGATGCAACAGGATCGACTTACGACAGAAGGGCAATGACCATAGACAAAATCATTGATATAGATGTAAAATTTGCATCCATGGTCATTGGTTACAAAATCTATCGTTCAAGCTGAGAAAATTTTGTATCTACCACAACAATTTATACAACCTACTAGATGATTAAAGAAAATGTTGACTATGATCTATGTGAGTTGTTGAGGATCTAGCTAATGGAAAATCTAGCCAAAATAAAGTAGGACAAGAAAAACTCATTCAAATATGGTACCCTGCTTCTATGCTTGTTCTATTATTTCATGAATGAGATTCTGAGAATTGGTAAAGTTTAGTGGAGAAAAGACACTCCGGTAATAGAACAAATCAAAGATATGTTGTATAGTACCGAGGACACAAAATCAAGGAATATCGCTATGCGGGGATATTTCAAGGATTCCCAGGATATGATGCAAGCAAGAGAGAGGATTCCTACCTCTATTGTGGAAAAATATAAAGATTCTATCTATTTTATGGTGAGAATTGATCAGTGTATGATGGAGGCCGCTAATCCCAAAACGGTCTAGATTATGCCCATGGGTATGAAGTTGATGGAGCAGTCCTGGGCACATATGCTCAACACATCCTGAGTAAACCGATTGATCTGGCAGAAGAGAGATTCGGAACATATGCTGAAAAGAATAAATAGGTACATAGTGAGTTGAGAAATCCTATTGGCACTAAGCGTGTGAAAAAATAAGTTGAGATTTTCGCAGAAAGCATAGGAATATCTCCAGAATTAATCAAAAAGGGTAGACATAAAAGAGTTGAAGATGAAGCAGCAAGCCAAGCTGTCAGAGAGGCATCAAAATCCAAATCAATTGGTTTGACAGTGCCATCCGGCCAAACTAGGACTACAAGAAGCTCTATATCCCAATTAGTCCCTACAGAAAAGGTCACTCCCATAAAAACTGAGCCTAAAAGATCCAGAAAGGAAGGAAAGAAGAAAAGAAAAAGAATATATATGGCTATCTCAGATGATGAGGAGATAGAATCTAATAAAGAAATCAAGGAGGTCTGGAATCAAGGTACTAAAGTAGCTGCAGTCACATAAAGCAATCCTTCTGGTGAAGGTGAACAAGCCAAGAAGAAAGCAAAGACAAACGAATCAGGTATGCATGTGCAATCTATTGAGAAAGCTATGGTTCAGGATGGAAATTTAAAACTGCTTCATAAATGGTATGAATCTTTCAATTTTTCTGATAAAAGAATTTTGAAAGAGGCAACTATAAAACACATGAATACTTTCAATAAAGTTCTAATTGAAATAATGGATAGTTTGCCAAAAAAATTGTATGACATTCTGGAAGCTAGGAGGTTAAGTGCTAGAAATGAAGAAAAGAAAATGAGAGAAAGGATTCTAGCTGAACTATGTCCAGCTATGTCTCTAGATGAAATGAAGAGACTTCTACACAGATCACAAAAGAAGTTCAAGAGTAAAACAAGGATCAATCAACTTATGATTGGTGAAACAGAAGAAGTCACAAAGGAAACTAAGAAAATTCTAAGAGAAATATTGCTCAATAAAAAAGTTGATATTGTGACTAAGGAAACCCATGTTGATAATGTTTTACCTAATTCAGAAAATGAAGTAGGAGAAGGCAATGTTGATAAAAATGTTCATGATAATTCTGATGATAATATTGGTACTAATGCTAACACTGAAATTCCCATGGAAGTGGAGGCACCTAAAAATATTTCAATTGAAAAGGTAGAAATACCTGAAAACATTTCAGTTGAAAAATCTGAAGTCAATCCCACACCTTCAGCTGGGGAAACACTTGTTAAGGAGAAGGAAGAAGTTTTGATTGCTACAAGAGATGCTGTTGAAGTTGTTAAGCAATTTTTGGCTGCACAAAAGGAAGAAATGGATGCAAAATTGATCGAGGGTCCCATTCACGTATCCACCTTAAGCCTAGTTCAGAAGATGAGAGTAGCTACATTCGCTAAAGCTTGGGAAAGAGAGGAGCTACTAAAATCTCACATTAAGGACAACGAACTGTTAAATATGGCATCCGGAGTATTGGAGAAATTAATGCCATCCTATGTGAAAGATCCGGCTCTCATGAGCTAAAAAGGCTAATCAGCTCTATTGACACTCATTTTAAGTCATTTGAAAAATCAGCCATGACAAAAGTACAGAAAGAATTCAATGCTAAAAGATTTAGTAGCATGTTAGAATTGATTGATCAAGATAAAACACTCTTGACTACATGCACTAAGAATGTGAAGGATGCTATGTCTGAAGGCGGAAAAATTTACAAAGCATGCCTATCTTTCTCAAAATTTATAGAGGAAAATGAAAAGAAGTTCAAGGAGCTAGAACTCAAACTAAATGCTATCTCAGAAGAATTTGATCCAGTAACTAGTAGTGTTGGGAAAATAGGAGAAGTGATGTCTCTGCTCAGTAATATATAGGGGTTGAAACATGAAAATGAAAAAATTATTGCCAGAAGTTGTGAACTCTAGAGCATCATTTGTCCAAAACTTGACATATTGTCAAGTGCTCTCAAAGAAGGAGAGGAATCTTTAAAATTTGCAGACCCATCCAAGTTGGAGACCGCGGAGAATCAATCCTTTGTGATCTGTGGTCACATCACAATTTTGGAAAGTCTTAGAAGGATTTGGGACACAAATCTGATTTAGCTAAAGAAAGACTTGGATGATATTTTTCAGTTAATGTAAGTTACAATTTTTTGTGTATCAATACATTTTTGGCATTCGACACCTACCTTTTCCATTGATGCCAAAGGGGGAGAAGGAATAGAGTGAAAAATGTTTAAATCTTCTCAGGGGGAGAAATTGGAGAATTACATTTATTTTTTAATTTTTGATGAGCAGTACAATCTATCTTGGTATTGATCTGACACTTAGTCATTTTTCACTAAGTGTTGCCATCAATGCCAAAGGGGGAGATTGTTGGCAAGTGACACTGTGAGGATCACTTGGTGTTGTTATTGATGGTAACCATAATCATCTATTAGGTTCGCACTCATTCATTTGCTCCTACCGGAAAGAAGACTCAGAAGTATCAAGCGAGAACAGTGTATCCGGTAACACAGTGTTCTTCGATCTGAAAGATCATCTCGGGCTATTATTTTGCTTTACACATCTCAAGGAACTTTTGTTGGCATATCATCCTCATTTCTTCTAAAGTGCAGTGGCTCGTACCAGATCATGTGAAAGTTAGAAGATACGGTAGTTGTGTTCTCAGGTTTTCTTGTATTAAGGTCAACTTCTTGAATGTACTAAGTCACGGATGTGTAATAACGAAGTAATTAAGTATATCCATGTTTGTATATCATTGTTTGGGTCCTAGTCAAGGTATGGCCAACCTTTGGGGGTACGCATTGTATATTTCTCATAATGTGAGCCGACAATTGTAATTTTCTTGTGTTTTGTTGAAGCCAATAGTGTGTAAGTAAATCCTATATTGCAGATATATATACTTGGTCCTCTATATCATTTTGAATGATGTAAGAGTTGTGTTGTTGTCCGAACAGTGAGTTAGAGCAGAGAAGAGGTGTGATAATGTGCAATTTCACTTGCGCATAGATGATATGTGTTGTGTATGAGCATAACAAAGCAGAATTGCAAATTCGGTCTATAGAAGAATAGATACATTATTGTGCTTAAATTGGAACTATGATCAGGAATTCTAGATGCTAACCTTTCAGTTCAAATCATCAGATGGTTTTAATCTGAACTCTTGGGCAGCAAGCCCTTTCTTTCTTGAGCAGTGAGCTCTAGGAAGTACACCTGAATGCAAGTGCATTCCCTTGTAATCTTCACTTTTGACTATACTTAGAATCATACTTGTGGATTGGCCATCCACCGTGGTTTTTCCCCTAATAGGGTTTCCACGTAAAAATATTGGTGTTATGGTGTTGCGTTCACTTTCTTGTTTATGCATTGTGAATGAATGTTATTGATGCTTTAAATTTAAAGATTACTAAATCTAGTTTTTGCATAACAGTGATTCACCCCACCCCCCTCCGCCCCCTCTCAATGTGGCTTGTTTCCAAAACTCTCTTGATGTCCCTACCAAGTATCCCACATTTTCTCAAGTCCATGGACATGCGGAATACCTCAGTGGTGTCCGTTGCGGTTTTCTTTACTTCGTTCTCACCTTTTGCTTTGTCTATGGGCATCTCACATCCTTTGATGAAGTGTAAGTTGGAGGATGACCCTACTTCTAATGGGGTTCGGAAGAAGGGGTCACCTTCTTTAGAAGCTAGTTCTGCTTTGGCCTGTGTCATCCTAGTGATAGAGGCAGCCCCGATGTCCCCAGAGTTTATCACTACCCCCGAGTCTTTGAGTAAGGTTGGTAGTGGATTTTAGGCGCCTCCTTCATCGCTCGCTTAGTTCACACATGGCACTCTTGTCAAGTGCATTTTTAGCTTAGTAGATGATGTCCTAGCTCTGTAGATGATTTTTACAAAATCAATGACAGTTACCTCACAAGAGTTTAGCGAAGAAGACCTCAAGGGGCCCTCTTCCTTGGCTCTTATCGTAGGAGAGTCAGAGGGTGGTGTTGGGGGCATTTATGCCTCCCTTCCATGTTGACCCATTTTTTTTATTTTATTTTTTTCTGCACATAACTTTCTTCACATGGCCTGATATAGTAAGGGGTTGATGACAATTCATATGTATATTATATTATATTATATTTATCTATTTATATTTATGAGTAGCTCTAACCTTGAAATATCATATCCCCCTATCTGTTTTTTGTTATGTTGTTTATCCCTTTTTTTATCTTTACTTTGCTACCGTTGTGATGTTGTGGTGCTTATGTGTTGTCCCTCGCGTGTCTGACAACATTACCACAATTAGATCTCGTCATGTTCCATGGGCCACAACATCATTTTTATTCCTTCTTTTCTCTCCTTAGGATGCCACATGCCTCTCAGTTTAGTATGCACCATCCTAAGGGGGGCTATCATACTGCTTCGATTTTCAAAAGGGTGTATTCGGTGGCCAATGAATCCCTCGCTGAAAATCTTTTATTCTTCAAAAATTGCATTCTTCGACAAAGGATCCCTAGTGAAGTCTTTCTTTCATCACGGATTTGTAAGATAGAATCTGAAAACTTCCCTTCAAGCAGGGAGTACTTTTTTTTATGAAGAATTCGGAAAACCTACCCTTGTGAGGGAGTATTCTTTCTTTTGAGTTTCTTGATTAAATAAATCTTTCAAAAGGATTCCTT
Source organism: Sequoiadendron giganteum (assembly GCA_007115665.2). Classification (NCBI taxonomy): domain Eukaryota; kingdom Viridiplantae; phylum Streptophyta; class Pinopsida; order Cupressales; family Cupressaceae; genus Sequoiadendron; species Sequoiadendron giganteum. Next base: position 234,811,697 of record CM021107.1, on the reverse strand, counting down.
AATGCTAGAATCATTGGCAAAAAATGTTATCACTTTTTAAACTGGGTGTCCCTCAAGTGGGCCCATTTTTTTTTGAAGGGTTCCCAAGGAACCCCTTTGAAAACTTCTCCTTCAATTGTTGACTATCTATGTGATTGTCTGTCTACATGGCTTTTTGCTATCTAACATATTTTTTTGCAGATTAACATGTTGCTTTGCAAGGGCACCTGTGAAGCTACTTTTCAATCAACCTTGTAGGACCGAGCACCTGTAAGGGCCTATCAGACTTTGTGGAGCCTCTCATATCAAGATTCCCTTGGGACTACACTTGAGGTGCCTCATTTGCAAGTCTAAGACTTGTAAAGTGCTTTCATCATGTGGGATCTCTTTGTTTGACTCTGTAGGATCAAGCACTTGTAGAATCTTTTGCTCACTTTTCTATAGGTCTGCAGACCTATGGTGCATCTTGTTCAACTCTCCTCAAGACCAAGTACCTATGGAGCCATCTCATCTTCCTATGCTTTCAAGTGTGTCAGATTGTTGTCTTCTTCCTCAACGCTTCGGATATACTTTCTTTAAACTCTTTCGATCTACTTTACCTCACATTTGGTAGCACATACGCTCGTTAAAGTGGGGGCAATATGTAATGGTGTGAATTTGCACCCCTTGCAAGTTCCCCATTTACACCCCTTACCTTAGGAACATTAAACCCGATGATGCTATTCCACATCCTCTGTCCACTCTCCATCCATTTGGTGGTTGTTTGAAGTGTCGATGGGAGAATTTTTTGTTGATGATAAGCAGTCGCGGGCCTCTACTTCCAAGTGCAATTTTTCATGAAGAAAGATAAATTGAATATAGCCTTGGCTATTCAATTTATATATGCTCGATTCGAATTGAGAAGAGGTGCTTCTCAAATGATTATCAATAAATATGATTTACATTAATTAATAATTAATATTTGATTTATTAATTAAAGTAAACTTTTTGTGAAAGTCATGTCCTTCTAGAAAGGACGTATTTTATTCTTGAGGCCAACCTTCTTGGCGAAGGGTCACGTCCTTCTCTATTTGTGCATATATATGCTTTATAGTTATCATTCAAGGAAAAATCAAGTTAAGAAGTTTGCATTGTGTGAAGAAGAAGTTCACGCCCAACATAAGGAGAAATTTGATCTCAGCTAGAATACATTTAGTTGTAGTAGCAGATCGATTATAAGGAGAATCATTATTCATTGTATCAATTTGGCATTGTATTGTGCCTGAGTTGTAAGCAGATTTCTGATCTCATTTAATCAATATATAAGAGATATATTGGTTGGGTTTTTCTCCCTCAGATTGGAGGGTTTTCCTAGGGCATTTCTTGTGTTTCTAAGTCAATTTTGAATTAAAATATGTGCATTATATCTGATCATTAAAAACTAACATGGTATCAAACCGGGTTTGAAGAAGATCTTGATCAGATTTCTTATTACAGTGATACCCTTGTTCTCTTCTCCTTGTTGATTTCCTCTATCTCTTTTGTCAAGATGGTGAATAGTCTTAAGATTTAGGATAGGCATGAGGGAGCATCAAATTTCACTTCAAGGAGATTCAAAATTATGCTCACCTTGGAGAAAAGTTAGTAGGCAGAGTTTGTGGAGAGCACAACTCCTGAGTCTACAAATGAGGAATAAAAGGCTCTATGGAAGAAGAAAGATATTAAGGCGAAGAAGATGTTAGTTGATTCTGTAAAGGATAATATTGTTCCTATTGTCTCCAAGCTAAAGACGGCAAGAGAGAAGTTCAAAACCTTGGAGGAGATGTACGAAATCAATAACACAAGTTGGGCACTTGCACTAAAGCAACAACTCCATCATTTAAAGATGGCGAAAGGAGAATCTGTTACTGCTTACTTCAGGAGAATAATTGAGTTGACAGATCAGCTCTCTTCTATTGGGAATGTTGCTGATAGCGAGGACTTGACCATGTTGTATCTTAATGGTCTTCCTTCATCTCAGGAGTCTTACATTCAAGGAATTACTGGAAGATCGAAACTTCCCAAGTTTGATCGTTTGAGGACAGATTGCATTCAAGAAGAGTCGAGATTGGCTACGAGAGGTATTGGTCAAAGTTCCACTAATGAAGACATTCATGTTCTTGTCACTCAATCCTTCAAGAAGAAAGGGAAAGGTGGAAAGAAATGATATTTCAAGATGAATAGAGATAAAGAAGCTAATGGTGTTCCTGCGTTCAAGAAGAAGAGGGACCTCTCCAAAGTCGAATGTTTTCGATGTGACAAGTATGGTCATTTTGCAAAGGAATGTCCTACCAGGCCTAGGCATCAGGCCTCCATTGCAGATGTTAATGATGTCTCTCTGCAGAAGGATTCAAGTGAATACCTATTCTATTCAACCTTGTCAAGTAATGTAACCACTGACACCAACACTTGGCTGATTGATTGTGGTGCCTCTCACCACATCACCAGATTTAGGGAGCATCTATCTGATTTGGTAGAGAAATATTCTAGTGAACAAGTCATTATTGGAGATGATGCTAGTTACTCTGTGAAAGGAGTTGAGACCTCCTCTCTTCACTTGGAGTTTGGTGTTTCCTTGTAATTGAATGATGTGCTATTTATTCCAGGCATCAAGAGAAACCTTGTTTCCATCTCAGCCTTGGAAGACAAGGGTTACCAACTTGTATTTTCAGAAGGTAAAGTTCTTATATGGGCTAAGTACTCAAACATCAAGACTTCTTGGGTGATTGGAGTTAGACATGGGTGTCTCTACAGGCTATGCACTTGTCCTCTTCAAGCTCTAGTGCATGATTCTTCAAGTTTGTGTGAACTTTCGCATCGAAGATTGGCTCACCTTCACTTTCAAGCTCTACTCATCATGGAAAAGATGGTCATCGACCTTCCAAAACTCAACCAAGAGCATGAAGGTACTTGCAAAGGCTGCGCTTTGGGTAAGAATACAAAAATTCCATTTCATAGTAGTGAAAGTAGATCCAAATGTATTCTAGATCTTATTCATTCTAATTTATGTGGTCCAATGTCTGTTGCTTCTTCGAGTGGTTTCTTGTATTACATTAATTTTATTAACGACTACTCTAGAAAGACTTGGATTTATTTCTTGAAATCTAAAGAGGTATTAGAGAGATGCAAAGAATTCAAAGCTCAGGTGGAGAATTTGTCCAGGAAAAAGATCAAAGTCTTGAGATCCGATAATGGAGGAGAATATACTTTCATTAGCTTCTGTAACTTTTGCATTGAAGCTGGGATTAAGAGGGAGTTCATCATTCCTTATAATCCTCAACAAAACAGTGTTGCTAAAAGGAAAAATAGATCTATTGTGGCAGCAGTCAAAGCCGTGATTCATGACCAAGATCTGCAAATATCCCTTTGGGCTAAAGCATCCAAGACAGTTGTTTATGTTCAGAATAGAAGTCCCCGCTGAATCTTAGAGAACATAACTCTTGAAGAAGCATTCAGAGGGGTGAAACCTAAAACAAGTCATTTAAGGATCTTTGGATGTCCAATGTATGTTCATGTACCAAAGGACAAGAGGACAAAGTTGGAACCTTCTGACAAGAAAGGAATTTTGGTAGGTTACAGAGAGACATCAAAAGCCTACAGAATCTACATTTCGGGTAAGAAGTTAATTGAGATCAGTAGAGATGTCACATTTGAAGAGGATGTTGCATTCAGAAGATCCAAGGGCACTCATATGGAGATTGATGATGAAGAGTCTCCTCAGGATATGGAAGTTGACTATGTTCCTAAGAATCAGAGGGAGGCTTCAAAACCTAAAGAAGATGTTGATCCAATTGAGCCCTTGGAACCTACTGATGGGCCTACAAATATTGTGATTGGAAGAAAAAGACCTCTTTGGGCTAGGAAAACTATGCAGGAGGCAGAAAGTTTTGCAGCCCCAAGAGGAACCTTCAGAGAAAGTAAGATACCTAATAAGTTCTCCAGTTATGTAGCCTTGATGAGTCAGATTATTGAGTCTGAGCCTTCCAGTGTTGAGGAAGCTTCTAGTCAACAGGTTTGGAAAGTTGTTATGTCTGAAGAGTATCAATCCATTCTCAAGAATGATGTTTGGGACATCGTTCCTAGACCTGAAGGAAAATTTGCAATATCTTCTAAATGGCTCTTCAAGATCAAGCATGCGGCTGATGGGAGCATTGAGAAGTACAAGGCTAGATTCGTAGCCAGAGGGTTTTCACAAAAAGAGGGAGTTGACTATGAAGAAACCTTTGCTCCAATGGCTCATTATACTTTAGTCAGAACCACCATTTCTATTGTTGCATCTAGAGGATGGAAGATTCACCAAATGGATGTGAAGACAACCTTTCTGAGTGGTGTAATCGAGGAAGAGGTATATATTGAGCAACCTGATGGCTTTGAAGTGCATGGGAAGGAGTCCTATGTTTGCAGGCTGAAGAAGGCCTTGTATGGTCTTAAGCAAGCTCCTCGTGCTCGGTACGAAAGGATTGATCGTTACCTGTTAAGTTTGGGTTTCTCAAAGAATGTTGTTGATTCTAACCTGTATTTCAAGGTAATCAATGGTGAAGCATTGATTTTGGTTTTGTATGTTGATGATCTGATTATTACTGGAGAAGAACACCTCATTCTCAAATGCAAGGAGGAGTTAGCTTCTAAATTTGAAATGAAGAATCTTGGTCTTATGCATTACTTTCTTCGCTTAGAAGTTTGGAAAAAGCCAGATGAGATGATTTTAAGTCAAGGGAAGTATACCATTGACATTTTGAAGAGGTTTGGTATGATGGATTAAAAATCCATGTCTACAGGTATGGAGACCAACTTACATAAGTTGAAGGAGGTTGCAGCTAGTTCAAATTTGGTGGATCCCACGATGTACAGGCAGTTGATTGGTTCATTGATGTATCTAGTCAACACTACACCGGATATCTGCTATGTAGTGAGTGCACTCAATCAGTTCATGTGTGAACCAAGGCAGATACATCTTGTTGCAGCAAAACATATCCTGAGACACTTGTGTGGCACAGTTGGATATGGGTTGAGATATTCTTCAAGTGTGGATTTGAAGCTGCATGGTCTCACTGATTCTGATTGGGCAGGGTGTGTTACTGATCAGAAGAGTACCTCTGGATGATGCTTTAGTTTGGGGTCTGCGATGATATCCTAGTGCAGTAGGAAGTAGTCTTCAGTGGCATTGAGTACAGCAGAGGCCGAGTATATTGCAGCTTGTGTGGTAGCTTGAGAAGTAGTGTGGCTTTGAAAGCTCCTTGTAGGATTGTTTGGACAATCATTGGAGCCTACTATAATTCATTGTGATAACCCGAGTTGTGTGAAGCTTTCTGTCAATCCTATGTTTCATGACAAAACTAAACATGTTGAGATCAAATACCATTATATCAAAGATATGGTATTGAGGAAAGTAATTCAGTTGAGGTATATTAGCATTGATGAGTAGATGGCAGACATTCTCACCAAGCCTCTCTCCAGGATAAAGTTTGTGTACTTTCGAGATAATCTTGGTATGGTGGAGAATCAAGCCCTAGCTGAGAAGGAGTCTTAGTATTAGTGATCCTTTTTTAATGCATTTCTCTATTGAGAGATATTCGAGGTGCAAGCCCTTGATAATGCATTTCTCTTTGAGATTTGAGGTGAAAGCCCTTGTTTCCACCCTCTGGGAGAGCCATGGTGGATGTCATGTGTGTGACTCCATGACAACATCATGTGAGGGAGTCTGTGATGATTCACTTGTACTTGTGTTACACCCTCTGGGAGAGCCATGGTGAAACATCACGATGAGGTGACAACATCACGTTGAGTGATGAGAACTTACACATATCATACATGGGTGTAGCCATGATGGTTGATATCACAATGAGGTGATATTCTTTCACGATGAGGTGATAATCTCTTTTCACATGGGTGTAGCCATGTTGATTGACATCACGATGAGGTGATATGTTTTGTACAGTTGGAAGTATTCCTCCCTAGCTGAGAGGGAGTGTTGATGATAAGCAACCGCAAGCCTCTACTTCCAAGCATGATTTTTCATGAAGAAAGATAAATTGAATATAGCCTTGGCTATTCAATTTATATATGCTCGATTTGAATTGAGAAGAGGTGCTTCTCAAATGATTATCAATAAACATGATTTACATTAATTAATAATTAATATTTGATTTATTAATTAAAGTCGACTTTTTGTGAAAGTCACGTCCTTCTAGAAAGGACGTATTTTCTTCTTGAGGCCAACCTTCTTGGTGAAGGGTCACGTCCTTCTATATTTGTGCATATATATACTTCATAGTTATCATTCAAGGAAAAATCAAGTTAAGAAGTTTGAATTGTGTGAAGAAGAATAAGTTTGTGCCTAGCATAAGGAGAAATTCGAGCTCAGCCAAAAGACATTCAATTGTAGCAGCAGATCAATTATAAGGAGAATCATTATTCATTGTATCACTTTGGCATTGTATTGTGCCTGAGTTGTAAGCAGATTTCTGCTCTCATTTAATCAATATATAAGAGATATATTGGTTGGGTTTTTCTCCCTCAGGTTGGAGGGTTTTCCCAGGGTATTTGTTGTGTTTATGAGTCAATTTTGAATTAAAATATGTGCAATATATCTAATCATTAAAAACTAACATTTTTGTCAGGGATGTGAGCACGACGCACTGCCATCTTGATAAGATTCTTTCCTTTAGAATCTACAAAGGCATTACACTTCTCCATTGGCGAAAAAGAATAACACCTATGCCCCTTCGACCGACCTTGAATGGCTCCTATGGCTCCCATTTCATCTTCAAAAGAATTTTTTATAGTTAGTAGATTCTTTGAGTTCTTTAGAAAGGTTCAATTCTCTATTTATATGAGAAGCTAGCGTGTCCCTAAGACAACAACATGATTCACTATCATCCCATTCCCACGTAAACATTCTTTGGTCATGAGATTATCCTCTTGTCTCATAAATCTACGCAATCTTCTATTTTAGTTCTTGTAGTCTATCCATGATCATTCCAAAAACTTGTTTTAAGTACGTTTTGCAATCTCTTTCATCTTAAACATCTTCCACTTGAATTTGTGTCATTGAGGTGACCAAAGGCAATTCACTCCCTTTACACCCTATTCGTCTTGGGACTTAGGAGTAGTGAATCCCCTCCTTCACAATTATATACACATGTTCACATCATAACATAAACTAGAGAGATAATTATGTCAAAGAAGAAATATCGTAGCACAACGAACTATGATTCTTGAAAAGGAATGAGTGTCATGTGCATGCCACATAGACCCTAGATGCATAGCATAGATGTATTGTATTGACTAGTTATTTTAGAGGTGCAACATCTATAGACAATAATCCATATGCACTAGAACCATAAACGAAGATGATTATGTAAGGACCCAACCAATTAGCACTGAGTTTCCCCTTTTGGTTAGGTGGCGCATTTACATTTCTTTGATTATCATAGAGAACAAGATCACCTACCTTGAAAGTGCAAGAAAGAAACCTTTATTATAATGTTTATAAATGGATCTTTGATAATCTTGGAGGTGTTTGAGGGCTTACAATGGGTGCTCATTGAGAAACCCAAGCTAGTTTTGATGTTCAAAATGGTAACTATCATCATCAATTAACCCTTTAAGGGAAACTTGCAGAGACATAATTTGCAACTACAAAGGTATGATAGCCTCAACACCATACATGAGGTTGTATGGGGTTGTACCAATATCCATACAAACGCTCGTGCGATAGGCCCAAAAGGCATACGTTAATTGAGTATGCCAATTTTTACCATGTTTATTTACTATTTTATGAAGAATCAACTCGAAAGTTTTATTAGATGCTTTAGCTTTTCCATTAGACTGAAGATAATATGGTGTAGAAAATCAGTGTTGAATATGAAAATTTTCTAAGAATTGCTTCACCTCTTCATTCTTAAATGAAGTTACCATTGTTAGAAACAAGGGTAGAAGGCAATTTGAAATGAGAAATGATATTGTTTAGAAGAAAGCTAGAGATTGCTTCGGCATTAGTGGATTGAAGTGGAATAGATTTGACCCATTTCATAAAATAATCAATAGCTATGACGATGAAGGTGTGTCCTTTGGAAGGGAAGGTGATTTTTTTTAATAATATCAATCCCCATTTCAGGAATCACTAAGGAGAGGTCTAATTTTGAAGCTCTTGTACAAGAGCTCGGATTAGATTGTTGTGTTACTAACATTAAGGTTATTCCTTGATAAATTCAAAGGAATCTTGCTCCATTGTTTTCCAATATTATCCCATATGAATCAGCTTACTCACTAAGGATTTACCATCAAAGTGTCCACTCCTAGAGCCTAAATGAGCTTCTTGAAGGGCAAGGGGTATTTCAGCTTTAATGAGACATTAAAGAAGAAGAACATTATAAGATTTTCTATAAAGAACATCAGCAAAGATAATGTATCAGACTGAAATGTTTCATATCCAATTGCGAGCATTTTTAGTCACATCATCAGGAGAATTTCCAATCTTCAAATAATTTTAAATGTGGGAGTATCATCCCCCAAGTCTATGTGAGCACACACAAGACTATCAGGTTCAATTTGATCTGAGACAGCAAGAGAGCAAAGAACATGAACCACGGTACTTTTCTACACCACCATTCGAGGGTACAAGGGAGGTTGTGTTCACCATTACATTTGCATGGTGATTTTCTATCCTAGGGACACGGTTTATCGTGAAGAATCAAGCAAGGATAAAGCCAGATCCTGATATTGAGATAGCTTATTCCACTTTTCCTGATACACTCTTGTGAATTGCTTTACAATAAGTTAAAATTCGCCAGTTATGTGAATATGTTTAATGTTTAATGCTATCATGGCACATAAGCCAAAAATAAGGATTTCATACTCAAGGATGTTAGTAGTGCAGTGAAAGTCTAATCAAAAGGATAGAGTCATTTTTCCTTTGGGTGAGATTAAAATTAGACCTAACCCGAAGCTAGCTTGACATCTCGATCCATCAAAGTACATCTCCCATATAGATTTATTGTCCAATGTGAAGATATTTTCATTCAAAAATAAATCCAGATTAGGGAAGGAATGGGATGAGGCAGCTTCTACCAATTGATTGATGACAACTTGTCCTTTAATTACTTTTTGAGTTACAAACTTGATGTCGAACTCAAAGAGAAACATGAACCATTTTTTCAACCTTCCTAAAAGACCGGTTCTTGTAAACAAATGTTTAAGAATATCACATTTCACAATGACATGGGTTTCAACATGGAGAAGATAATTTTGTAACTTTTGTGTTGCAAAAATGAGAGAAAGACATTGTCTCTCCATGGAAGAATATTGAGTCTCATAATCAATTAGAATATGACTAATGTAATAGACCTCTCTTTCTTTACCATAATCATCATGTTAAGCTAATAAAGCTACTAAGGCATGAGGTGACATAGAAATATAAAGTAAAAAGGGTATATCCTTCATAGAAAACATTAATATAGGAGGATCAACCAAATAACTTTTTATTGACTCAAAATCATTTTCAAACCCATCATCCCATCTAAAATAGAAATATTTCTTCAACAAACACGTGAATGGAAGGGTATTATCAGCCAATTGAGATACGAATCTACAAATCACTTGAATCTTCCCTTGCAAATCACGTAGTCGAGAGATGTTTATAGGTGGTGGCATATCAATGATTGCATCAGTTTTATTTATGTTGACTTCAATAACATCCACACCAAAAATGTACTTAAGAGGATTTAGTCTCATCTTATAGAGTCAAAGTCTTTCAAAGATAAGACAAACATTTTCAAGATGATCTTGACAAGTTGTAGACTTAACCAAGATGTCATTGATGTCATCTTCTAAGGTATTGTGAATGAAATCATGAAAGATAAGATTCATCACCTATTTATAAATTGATCAGCATTCTTTAACCCAAATCCGATTATAGCTCAAGAAGCCATCCATAAAGGACAAAAAGGCATGGTTTGCAGTCGAGTCCACAATCATATCGATATTAGGCAATAAAAAATCATCCTTAAGAGAATCCTTATTGAGATCGTGAAAATCTATGAAAATATGAATATGGTCATCAGATTTACTAACAATAACTATATTTGATGTCCAAGGTGAATAGTAGATCGAACAAATAAATCCCACTTTTAAAAGATTCTCTATCGCAATCTTTACTAATAAAGCAACCTTGGGATTTATCTTATAGATCTTTTGTTTAATAGGATTGGCATCGAAACATAGGACGATATTGTGAACCACCACAAACTCATCAATACTAGGCATGTCCTCATGTGACCAAGCAAAAATATCAAGATGATAATGTAGTAAGTCAAAATGTTGTTTAGACTCTTCCTAGGAAAGACATTTTCCAATCTTAATTACCTTTTTAGAAAAAGTGGGATCCATGAAAATATCGTAAGTATCTCCTTTAGGGATATTACTATGGTCTTTAGAATGATGTAGAAAAGTATCATCATCCACATTAGATAAAGGAGCCTCCTCGTCAATAATCATGACGGATTCTCCAAAATATGCATGTTTGTTCAAGAAATAAGGGAATCCTTGTTTATGGTGATAAGAAGGTAAATGAGAATAGGCAACTAAGGATTCTTCTAAAACATCCCTTGAAGAGAATACATCTTGAGGAACTTCGTTAGAGTCTACCTTGTTTTCAATTAATTTGGGATGAACCAATTCAAGAGAGGGAGCCTCAGCGGAAATGATGTTGATATTCAACCATGGTTTCCTCTTAGACTTTGAGTGATGGTATCTGAGTCCAATATTATACCCACAATAATTGAATTCTATGGGAACTTTAATACCTTACTCATTATGTCCACAACTGTTACCTCCATAACCATATCTAGAAACAAGACTGAAACCAAGGGAATAACATGTTTTCAATTCTCGGGAAGGAAGAGGATCAACATAAAGAGAATCATTATAACTATAGGTTTCATACTCAAGAACATGATCAAATTCCTTCTTAATAGGAATATAGACTCTAGCCTCCTTAATAATAGCATGACTATCCTCCTTAGTAGAGGTGTGACTATTTTCCTTAGCAGGAGCATGATCATCTACCTTAGTAGGAGGCCAAACAATTTTCTTAATGGAAGTGTATGATATCGTAGGAATGTTTAGGTGGATAGGATCTACTTTGTACTCCCCAATAAATGATTCGATAAAGTCCAACGATCCCCAATCGTCACCAAGACATGTGTTCGATTCAGAGGAAGAAGTAGAAGTGAAAGGAGTAGACATAGAATTCTCTGCTTTGAGACAATCTTCCTCGGGGACATCCATCTCATCAGCAACCTTTTTGACAAGTGGTACAAGAGCATATGACAACACATTAGAAGATAATGAAGGAATAAAGTTTTTAAGAATAGGAGTAGCTGATGCTTAACCAGTAGCTACCATTTCACACAAGTGAATAGAATTAGGTTCATCCTTGATTATAATTACTTTGTTATTAGTAGCAAATTTCATGGAACGATGCAAGTTAGAAGTGACTTCTCCCAAAGCATGAATCTAGGGTCTTCCCAAGAGAATATTATAAGGTAAACGTCTTGGCATAACATAAAACAAGGTGGGCATGGTAACGAGTCCCAATCTCAAAGGTAAAATTATCATGCCTAGAGCTTGTCAACCAACATTATTGAATCCACGAATGTACAAAGAAGCAACAAGAGAAGAAGAATCAATTTTAAGTCTAGGTAATAAGTCAATGCTACATACATTGAGAGCCAAATCATTATCAACGAGAGAATGCCTAATACCAATATTAATAAAATTAATTATTATCATTAGAGGGTTCACTTTCTTCTGTACTTCGAGAGGTAGGAGCTCATATGGATAGAACGTAATATTCGAAAAATCTGCACGAATATGGTCTATCAACACATTAACATATGTAGGCCTAGCATAAGAATGCAAGAGGATATTTTGCAAGGAATCCTAAAGTATACTTTAATAAACTGGAATTGTTTTAAACAAGTCCCAATGTGAGATCTTGGCAAGAGTCATGCAAAGTTTCTCTACAAAATCATACCCACTAGGTGGCTTGACTGCAAATTTAGGTGCTTGAGGAAAAATTAGTTGAGAAGGTGGTAGAAAATTAGGTTGATTAATGTTTTGTTGATTCCTTCTATTATTATAAGTATGTGCTACCACTCTATAAGATGAAGCCTTAAATTGCATGAATCTCGTGTAAAGGTCTGACATATCTATGACAGGGACCCCATGAATAGAGTGAATTCCTTTAGGAGATAAGCGACTCGGAGTCACGTAAATGATGGGTCTCTTAGGCCTTTGAGGGGAAATGGAGGCCACAACTACATTCACAGACTCTTCGACCTATCAAGAAGAAGAAGGTTGTGATGAAGGAGTTTTTTATCAAATCTTTGGATAGAAGGATACACCTCTAAGAAATAATCTAGAGAATCATATAACATATAAAAACATTGTTTAGAGTACATTATCAAAAGCATTAAAGTTTTGAAGAAATAGATTCAACATGATTTCAATCACATCAAGTTCACCAAAATGTAAAAGAGGGGATTTGCTACTCTCGATTCCTCAAGATAAACAGATTATATAGGAAGTGAATAGTCTTGGATAACCTCTAAGTACAAAGCTAAAAAATAAATAATGCTTGAATAAATAGATCGAATGAATGCTATGATATTTAGTAAAAAGAATGATAAATTGCTAAATAATAGAAACTATAGATAAGATTACAAGATATAAATTATAGAATCAAAAACTAGAGAACTCATAGATTATGTTAAACAATACCTTCTAGGAAATGTAACACACAATTAGGGGACCTATTTCACTCTAGTTCGTTAAAGTAAACCCTAGAGATCTCAACCTAATGACTCAATTAGGAAAAGAGATTGCTACAAGGTCTCCTTAGGTGTGATTAAAGGGTTTCACAACTAAGCAAATGCTTGGAAAGAAGGAAATGGAAACAATATGTAAATCTAACTATGTAACCTAGAAAGTGTAGCTTGAAATTAGATTGATAAACAAAAAGATACAGAAAGGTACCTAGAAGATCAAAGATGACTAAGAAAGATCTGAAAATCCTGAATTTTGTTGTTTCTGAAGTGCACTGGGACTCATATGCCAGGCTAGGCGATTTAGTCCAAGCCTAGGGTTTTTGACTAAATCTGAAACTACAACTAGTAAACCAAGATCCACAAAAAATACTAAAAAGTGGTATATTGGGACTCATACACCCAAGGTGGTGATTTAGTCCTAGTATTAGGGTTTACCCAAAACTCTGGTATCCTCTAGTGATCTTTTGTAGCTTCTCCCTTGTCTGATCTCTGAGTTTAAAAACTTGAATTTTGACCTATAGGTGACTTTCCATGAAGATGACAACTTTCTTCAATCTTGCAACTTTGTCTTCAAAGGATCTTTAAACTCCAAATCACCTAGATCTGCAATCACACATGAAAAGAGAATAATTTTGATTTGTTAGTGGATAGGGGTTTCCTTGGTCAAACCCCATTTTGGTAATCAAACCTTGAAATGAAATAGAAAAGAATGAAGGAATGATGAATGAACAATATGCAATGTTGCAACTCACCAAACCCTTAGAATAAACATTGCAATCTTGTATGAAATGGCTAGCATGAATGTAGATCTTGACTCTTGATTGTTGGTATGAATCTTATCTTGAATGCTCGCTTGAATCATGAAAACCTGCATCACAAAGGTTAGCTCAAAAACACACATGATGCATGAAGACTTTGACATGATACTTGATTCTTGAATTGATGCTCCAAATGCTTGATAATCAGCTCTTGACTACTCTTGTAAACTCTTCAATTTACCTTAGGAATGTTCTCATAAAATTGCTTAGATAAATTGTAGACTTGCTAGATTGTTGTTAGGAGAAATTATGTGAAATAACCTTGTATTTATATTTGTTTATGCCAAATTTCTAGAAATTAGAACACTACAAACCGACATCAGATCTAGGAGAATAAAATCCTGCGAAGAATTCAATTCAAAGTAGGTCCAAGCTAAAGTACGACTCATATGCCAGTTGGGGCATATGAGTCCCAATAGCCTAAGCTCAAGACACAAATTTCAATAAATGTTAAGCTCTATGCAATATTCAGGATCAAGCCCCAAAACCTAGGTGGGACCCATATACCCAAGGTGGTGTATGAGTCCTAGATCACTTGATTTGGAACACACAACCCAAAAACATGAATTATGACTAGTCATTTATTTAATGTTGGGATCATCCTCAAAAAAATGCATTTAATAAGGCTTGTAGATGCAAAATAGGACCAAATAAGGCATAAAGAAGCCCAATTTTAATAAGGAGGGCCCAAATAAGTGTGAAAATGTAAAGGGATACATTTTTCTACTCTACAAATGCTTCTAGAAGGACAAATCCTTGACCACAGACAACATACCATAGGGACATTTGCACCCAACACTATCATCCCTATCATAACATGAAGTAGAACTATTAAATCTATGATATCCAAATCCTCAAATCTGAATGTTTGCACACAAAAAGGATGAGGAAAAATGTTGGGGTTATTTTGGGGTTTGCCTTAGTCAAACCCTCATTTTGGTATTTCCACCTCCACAGATAGCGAGATAGATAAAGATTGACAAAATGACATGAAATTAAAGATGTGTGATAGAAACAAACCTCATTGTGGACGAGAGCTCCTATCATAAATAAAATAGACAATACAAGTAGATAGTAGAAAATAGACGAGACAAATAGACAATAGAGAATTACCAATAGTCCATGGCTCCCCTCTTGGATTGATAGATGAGACGTGCTTTCTTGCAAGAGAGCCTTAACTATTGTTGTGACAAGAATCTAGTAGAGCTTCACTACTGTAATGTCCCCGTTTTGGAGGTAAAAAATGATTTAATTAATTTAATTAATTAATTTGTCCAAATTAATAATTTTTCTTGTGGATAACTTAGTTGATTATTTTAATTAAAAAGTATTAAGTTAATTATTTATAAAGTTATCAAATAAATTAAAATTAAAAGGTAACTTTAAATTTAATTGATTTTAATAAAGTGACTTAATAAAATATTAAATCCTAAAATCACTTAAATAAAATAATGTTCTAGAAGCTTCATGAAGGGCTGGAGAAAAAGAATAAATAGAGGAGTTGCCTAAGCTTCTAATCATCCAGATTTGATGTTGATGTTGGTGTTTGTCATTTCATCTTGTGGAGCCTAGGGTTTCTACAGATTGCTCTTTGTCATAGGAAACGAAAACTTGCTATTGATAGCAATTTTGAGGGTGTGAAATATCACTTGAATTATTGCAACAGATTGGAGGAGTTACTGCAGACTTTTCATTGCATTGAATTTGTGGCCAAGGGCCAAATTTGTGGAGATTCAATTTGGAGAACAATTGTTGATTGTGATTTATCATTTCATCATCTTTAGGAGTGATATTTTGTAAAGTTTCAATTGCATTTTCAGACCTTCATAATTTGTTGTCATGGACGTTGATCAGCCTATGTGAGTCTCATGTTTTTGCTCATATCTTTCGATTGAGGAGGCCAATCATTATGGGTATTGTTGCATTCAATCCCTATCATCGAGACAATCATTTTAGGGGCAAATTGGAAGGTATTTGGTGCTGCAATTAATTATCTAAACTTTTTCCAGGCAAGAACAGGGGTGGTAGCTTGAGCAATTCGATTTGAGCTTGGAAGGTGCCTATCACATTGGATTTTTATTATTTCTTCATCAACAACATTGGGTTCCAATATACAATCAGGTTCCTCTATGTTTTGTACATTATATCATTGCATTTAGATCAGATTTGAGTCTCAGCTATAGGTGTGCATTTTTACAAGCATTATCATATTTTGCAATCAATGTAAATGCCAAGAGTCTTGGCCACATTTCATGGGAATTGTATTAAACATTTTATTGCAAAGAAAGAGATATAAGTTGCTGGTCAAATACTATTGTAATTGAGCTTGTTTATATCATTCATGATCAACTTATTAGTTTGCATGCCAATTGTTTGACAAAATGTCACTTGGCTGTAGGTGCATATTTTGCATATAGAAATCATATAAGTACATTTCAAAGGATAGAAGTAAGTCATTTATGCATCTAGATGATAGTTTAAATATTGTAGTTTGGAATTGCAAGAATTTGGAGTCTTCTTTTATCATTTATCAAGCATACAATCAGACTGAAATTCTGTACCAGCAAGACCAAACTTTGCATGTGAATTGTTTGACAATATTCCTTGAAGGTTAGAGTAGAAATTATATATTAGAGCTTGCAAGTGATATTACAACTACAAAGATCAAGAGAGAAAAGATGTAGAAGAAGAATAGAGAAAGAGAGCAAGATTGAATGAGAAGAGGTGAGAATGAATGAGAGAAAGAGTGAAAATAGGAGCTTTTTGAGGTCAAATGGGTGGGAAGAGTCGTTCCACTCACATTCTTGCAATAATGATGCATGTCATAGCCAAAGGACATGATATTCCCTCATTTGAAACTCAAAAAGTTCAGGGGCGCTAGTATTTTGCGCAGACGTCCACACATAGTGCAATAGTCCACACATCGCGCAATTGTCCTACTCAAAACTTTACAAGAAATGACGTATATAGACTATTAACGCTTCATCATTGTCCCCTATTATATTAGAATTGTGAAATTTTGACTCATAGGGTTTTTATATTAATGCAGTGGGGTGCCAGAAATGCAACAGGCTAAATGTGCAATTGTGAAATTTGCACGAGGTACAATTTTACGACCCTACACATCTATTACATGAAATTATGGTTGAGCCACCCTTTCCTCTTTCATATTTGGTATATTCCTAAGGTGAGAGTTTCCAAATGAAATTAAGTTTATATTCCAAAGAAAGTTTTATTGCCTTTACCTCTTGTAACAACACAACATCATTGGCTATGTCTAGATTTAGATATCTCATAACTATATATTTCCTATCTAGCGATTCTAATGCCCTTATATTCGAACTTGAGCAGTTACAAAACATCAGACTCTATTTTTTGTGGTTCCTCTTCACTTTTCCTAAACCTACCAAAGCATTTAGGAATCTTATTTCTTTCTCCCTTTTCTTTGGGTAAGTTTCACCTATTCCTTTTCTACTTTGTTTTATTTTTTCTCATTTTGTTTTAGCCCATTATTTTCATTGAGAGAGCTCCCTTTCATCATTGGGTGTATTTTTTCCCCTTAGTGGGGAGATATTTTCCTCATGTAACATCTTCTCCTATGTGATCTCCTTGTTTGTTAATTTCCTTGTCGCCCCTTCTAGGTCCTCTTTTTTAAACCATACCCACTTTTCAATTCTTTTGTCAAACGCTAATCCATTGGCAATTGTTTCTTGTCTAGGGATAGAGTTGGACAAGAATAACATATTTGGGACTAGCCTCCTCATTAGATTAGATATTTTTATACTATTCCAGCATACTTTGTTTTTCTCTTTTATTTTCCCTAGCTCATTCTTGTCTAAGGCTAATTTTTTAGCAAGTTTAGTTTGCTCATTATTAGTCTTAGGCACCAAGACCGGCTTGATACTTCTTACTCTCTCTATTGATGCCTTGTTGGGGAACCAAACTTTTTGGTTTGAAACATTACTAACATTGTTGCAACTAGTTGCCTCCTCCAATGGTGTTTTGTTTCCTACTTCTTCCTTCTTATCATTAAACTAATATTCCCTATTGGAAATATATTCTATGACGTTTGAATGGTTTTCTATATTATTTTGAGCAATCCTCTACTTAATTTTGTCCACTAATAGTTCTTAGGAATTATCTATGTTCCTTAGATTATTACTAAGTTGGTCAATTAGAATGATTTTTTGTAAAAATTTGGGGGATCCTCCTCGAGAAGTTGGTTTTGATTCTCTGTTTGAGAACAACTTTTATCAGCTACCTTGTCTATAATCATTGAATTTTCAATTTTATCTTTAATTCTAGTTTTGTTTTGATTAGCCACTATTTCTTCTTTTTTTGGATTTTTGAATATTTCACCACTAGTAATTGGCTCTATATTTTCTTTATTAGGGATAACTAGTTCCTTCTCTTGATTTTTTTAGATCGATTATCTTGCTTGGTTTAGAAATCTCTTTATCAAATTATTCTATATTATCCTTCCTTTTAATGACCTCGAGATTAGAGTTTGACTCATTTTCCTTATTTTTAGGGTCATCAATTTTTCCATTAATTTTTGGGCAATCTCCTTACATGCCCTTCCAACTTGCAAATAAAAAAAGCATTAAGGCCCTCCAGCATCTCAATCCTACATGATATTTTCTTTCTAAGGGTTTCAACTTCTACTACTTCAATGATATCCACCCCTAGAGTTAAAGAGACAAGGATTCTTGCATCCATATGCAATAGAGTTATTTTGGATTCTTCTACCCTCAAGACATTTCCTAGAGAAGAAAGTAGTTGAGGTAGAAAAGCCCAAAATTGGGGGTAACATTTTTAACTATAAAACATCTAGGATATGAAACTACCAATATTTCCTTATTTAGCATCTCTAGAGACCATTTTATTGCTTGAAACATAGAGTTTCCTATATTCCATAACCCTTTGGAATCTACTTTCTCATACATTTCATTGTTTTAAAGAAAATCAAGAACAACCTCATTTGGACCATCCTACAAAATGATATATGGATTCCTAGTTTATTTTGCCACATATTTTTGTATTCATTCATTTAAATATTTTCTAGCAGACAATTTATTGCAGTCAAGGAAAACAAATAAAATAGCTACTTTTAACTGATTTCCCTCTCTAACCAAAGCATTTATCATTTTAGGGTTTGGAATTACAACCAATTTCCTAGGATCTTTCAAGGAGCACTTATTGTCTCCATCGTAATTTTGTTGCTCCCCTTGACACCCTCCATCTCCCACCGCCACAAAATTTGTTGTTCTTGGAAACTTATCTTTGCCAACAATTACAGTAATATCCCTAAATAATTTTTCCTTCACCACATTAATGAACAAATCCCCACTTACCCTATTTATTGCATCAAGGGGATCCTTGAAGGCCATGTTACCCCCTTCCATTAATGATTGTGAACTCCAAGGTACCCCCACCACCAAACCATTAAATACAAAGAAAGAGGATACAATTCTAAATATAAATAATTTAAACTTTTAAACTCGGATCTTTATTTAAAATGAAAATGTATAAAGAGAAATGAGTTTCAAGAGAGACAAATCTAAGGAAAAAAGAGAGTGACCAGGTTCAAAACCCAAACTATTAATTACCTACGACCATTTCTCCAACTTGTAGTCTTATCTTGTTCACCATTTTTCCATGCACTCCAATATCCTTCTTAACCTATTATACGAACCTAGGCTCAAACCCACAACTCCTATGATTATGTTTGTGTATTTCCTTTTGTTTTCAAAGTAGAGATGTAACTGACCTCAAATATTTCTTGAGAGAAACCCAAATCTATTAGAGTCAAACCCTTTCCACGCAATGGAAAAATCAATCCACCTCATTTCTCTCCTCATGCAGATAACACCTACCTAAGATAATCCCCAAAACCATCCAAGAGAAAAACAAAGAGAAAATTCAAGTATATCATCATTCTCTTCTTTGAAAAACCCTAGTTAACAGATGTTGAATATACTTTAGGGTTTAGGAACACTACAAATCATACTTACAAACTTCAATTGACATAAACTTTGGATTTTTTTTGTTAATGAAAGAGTTTTCTTATTTGTGTGCTTATCGTCTATTAACATAGACTTCCTTCAATAGAATTTGTTGCAGGTAATTGACATCCCTCAGATGCATCACCCAAATTTCCTTTCTTCCTACTTTTACTTTGTAAAATCAATGCCTCACATATTTTGTCCAAGTTCTTATTAGAATTTTATAATTTTATAATTAAATAATTATATTTATTATTTTTGAAAAAGAAAAAGATCATAGATTTCTTATCTTTAGTTTTTAATTAGAAAATTCTAATATTTGTTTTTCTAAATATTTAATATTTCAAATGGTGAATGGAAAATATTATTTAAGTATAATTTTTTATTTAATTGAAATAAATTATTAGTTTATATGTTATTCTTATGTTTAGTGAGAGCATGCTTTAGGGTTAAGAAATAAAATATAAAAATAAAATCTATTATTAGGATTGTACTTTTGAAGTTCAAATGGATTCATTATTCATTCATGAATCAATTTTTAATATTGCATTCAAAACAAGAGAATTAGGAAAAGATTTGTTAGACTAATCAGTAATTAACTAATAATTAATTAATCATTAGTTAATTATTAGGCTTATTTCACTTTATTCACTTAAGCTAAACATTAGGAGTATTTTTTATTAGATCGGGCTATTATTAGATCATATTGTCTCATTACATAGGATGATGACACGTCATGATCTAAATTTTTTTCTCATCTAGTGTTTTCTCTTATAAGAATTATCCTTCATTATATTCATTCATTCTGTAAGTTTTTTCCTTTTGAGAAAATAGAAAATATTTTCTTGTAGCTCTCCTACATGGAAAGTCATTTTTTATTTAATCTTAATTTTTTTGTGTTTCACAATTTCAACATGATATCAAAGTGTGGATTCAACAAACCCCTTCTCCAATTTGGAGGGTTTTCTTCAACTATGGTTACAAAAGAATCAAATCTAGAATCTTCATCTTTTTTATAGGTTTTGGATTTGAGCATTTTTTGGCGTGTGTTGGAGCAAAATGGACCTTGCCATTGTGTTCATGAGGGAAAATAGACAAATTATGATTATAAATTTGTCCAAATTTTCTATCAAGAGCTTCTGAGGATTGTTTTATCATAGACACCATATGACCCCCATATAGTTCTACCATATGGCTCTATTTAATAAATAAATATTTGTGCACATAACATAGTTCACTACTTAATAATCATTGGTGTTATATTAAGTTCTCTACTTAGCCAAGTAGCCTGCAACCAATGCTCAAAGTCAATGATGCCAACATTTCTCAGCTTATTTAGCAACATTGACACCTCGCCACGGTTGCTTAGCCCCAACCTATGGTGTTGACACCAATGCCACCCATGCACCACTTATATGCCACTCAACCTTGCAGTTGGTTGCCCATGTGACCAAGGTTTATCTTGTTTAGCCCCCAACTTGTTTTTAGAGAAAATTGAGCAAATTTGGTAAATTGACTATAACTTTGACATACGAAGTCCCCTTCTGAAAAAAAAGATACCATTGCAAAGATGATTCCAAGCCCTATCCAGTGGTGTAGCTATTTTTTCCATATTTTCTCCTAGAATTTTCTATAGGTTTTTGAAGATAAATCTACCTATTTGTGCTTTTGGGGTCATAACTTGGGCATATGAACCCCATACTTTTGTAAATGAATAGGTATTGAAAATGTGTTTCAATGATCTATATATATTTATAGCCTATTTTTATAGAAAATTCACTAAGTACACAAAGATTAATCTAAAGTGATTTTCCTTCTTTTGAGTTTTTCTACTCTCAAAGTTGAACTAGGGTTTGATTTTTCTTCTTATGGGGGCGTAAAATTTTCTCTTTTAGTATCTATATATATCAAAAAACAAAAATCATTTCCCATACAAATTTTGAAAACATTAAACACAATGGCACCTATACCTTTTCAATTAAATCGCTTACACCACACAACTATCATATCTAGAAAACTTATATGACTAGATTACTCGTGTCTAAGGGTTTATGGTCCATATTGGATGAACTAAAACCTACATTGACTTTCCAATTTAAGATATTTCAACATAGGAACAAGATAGATGAGTCCATGGGATTGATTTCACTACATGTTTTAGACAATCTCATATTTCATATAGATTCTTGCACCACTCCTAGGGATATGTAGGAAAAATTAAAAGAGATTTTTGGAGCCATTAATGAGTTTTGGGAACTTCATCTCTACGTAGAATATACTTCACTTAAACTAATTCTTTCCCCTCCATTGAGGACTTCTTGATGAAGTTTAAGTCTCTTAGGTCACTGTTTCAAGGTTGTGGAAAGAATAAAACTAACAAAGAATGTGATTTGCTAATATTGTCTAAGATTAAAGGGGCATTTAAATTCTTCTCTTCCACTTTATACTCTATTATGGATGCATTGGGAAATGGTTTTACCATGCTCTCTTTTGAGGTTTTTTGTGAGCATTTGACTCAAACAAGAAAATTTGACTTATTTTGACTATCTTTCCACTTCCATTAACTAAGGATTGGTAGCACATACATCAAAGGGAAAATAAAATAAG
This sequence comes from Sequoiadendron giganteum, assembly GCA_007115665.2. NCBI lineage: Eukaryota > Viridiplantae > Streptophyta > Pinopsida > Cupressales > Cupressaceae > Sequoiadendron > Sequoiadendron giganteum. The sequence continues at coordinate 234,789,440 of CM021107.1, read as the reverse complement.
AAACAAAATCGTAAGACATATACTTCATCAAGTAGTGAGTGTTCCTCCAAACCATCTCAAAATTTTAAAAGAAAAACCTCAAACCACTCTTCAGTATGACAAATATTCAACCTAATGAGTATTTCTCCAAGAAAAAGAAGAAATCAAGTGAACCTTACAATTTTTGTGGAAAAGAGTGTTATCCAATCACTATATGTTGGAAGAGATTAGAGGCTTTAGAGGAATCCATGTAGCAACATAGTATCTCAGACCCTAAGTCTTCTTCCTCCTATACAAGTAAAGGTCAAGTTCTTTATACATAGGCCTTATCTTCTGCAGCTATTTGGATACTTGATTCCAATACTTGACACATCACATGACTCATTCTCAAGATTCGGTCACCGCTTTTAGATTATAGAACTTCATAAATTGTAGTAGGGGATTCTACACAACTTTCAATTTTGGGCTTAGGTATTATTCCACTTGAGGGTGGATTTCTTCAATATGTTCTTATTGTTCTTGATATCTCCACCAATCTTCTTTCAATGTATCATATTTTCCTATATAGCACTAGTAGGATAGTTGATTTTATCCCACGTGATGTAGATACTTGTGACCTTCATGATCTTGATATTATTGTGGTTATTGGGAGTGTTGATTCTTCCTCTTGTTTATATTGATTTAATGGTTTTGAGAGTTTGATTAGTTCATGTTCATCTTTCATATCACATCAAACTCTGAGTAATATTTGGCATGAACAATTTGGTCATGTCAATTATAGGTGTGGAGCCAACTCTAATGCCTAATTAACTTTGTGCTACTAGGTATGCACACAGTTTAGAGGACATGAGGATCCCTAACTAAACAATTCATCATTCACAAGAAGGCTGCATTAAATCATCAACTAAGGAGTCGTAAAACTTTAGATGGTGTTGATGAAATATATGCATTCATGGATTCTAGATATCATATATCAATGGAGTATAGGAGAATAAACACATGCAAATATAGTAAAAGCTTGAAATCAGAATAAACTACTAATTCACAAAATAGGTTAAGGGAATATAAATAACCTCTTGTTATGGATACCTAATGTTGAAGACTGTAACTATTAACTGTCAAATTTTAGTGTGTGCCCTAACTTAGCTAATCTCTGAAGTATGAAACAAAACATTAAGCTACAAAATCTAATTCATTCATCAACATATAACTGAAAAACTACCAATTGAGTTCACAATTCATCATCTAATCTAATAACTAAAATTAAAGTGGTTAAACAGTACCTCAAGTGGCCCTTACTTGAATTGTTTCTTCCATAGGAACTTGCCAATCAATTACTTACTCAGCGAATCATAATATCAAATCAATTCTCTTTTATTGCATTCTAGAGACACGGAATTGTTACACAAAATCTAACCGGAAATCTATTGAAGATCTTTGTTCAAAAACATGTATTCTATATTCTCATAATATTGTTGTTACTATTAGTACTACTGCTAGATATCCTCCTTGACAGAGGATCCTACTATATAGGGCATGTGAGGGAGTCTCACTATTCATGAACTAAAAATAAATGTCAACTCTTCCTCAATAATAAGAAGAGGACTGAGTTTCAAAACAAAAAATAGTAATTACTGAAACTCTAGATAGAAAGCAAACAAGGATTTTATGTCTAACAAACTTAACCATTTATAATAACAAAAAAATGCTTTAGTGGAATAATTATGACTGTAAGTATCTTAATTAAATTGATCAAATAACATAAAATGAATCGATTACACTAAGAAAACGATCAATAAAAATCAATACTCCAATGAAATTCAATTGACAACTCTAAGAATGTTCAATTAAAAAACATTAAACACAATTCAAAGCAATTGAATCTAAACTAGTGTGCAAACCTCCCCAATCCATTGTAGATTTGAATTAAGTTAAGTGATATGGGATGTGGATTGCTCAAATTTTCTTAATCCATGTTGTTTGCAAAAGCTTGATGATAATTGATGAAGGTTGATTCACACAAAAATCTCTCAAATTTCTCAAAGACTAGCTATGAATTTGAGAGAGTAATTTTGCATAAAAATGTGTGTTGAATTAACATGAAATTAGCTTGGTATTTATAGATTTTTGAGATATTGATCAATAGTCATGATTTGAAATGCTAATCAATGGATGAAATTAAATTGAGGATGAAGACATGGATCAAGAAATGATCAAGTGGCTGACAATCCATGAGGCATGGATCAAGGATCCTTGATCCATGCCTCATAATCCATTAGAGATTCAACAATATCCCTTAACTTTAGGAATTGTGTTGGAGATATTTTGAATTGGAGGGAAGAATTTGAATTTGAAAAAGGAATATTCTTTATGCAAGTTGGAGGTTTGGAGGAAAATTAGTCAATTTCACAATTCATGAAAAATATTTAACTGTGCAAGTTAGAAGAATTAGGATGCTTTAATTAAAAAATTAAGAATTATTTAATCAAGTGGGATTTATTAGTATTTAATTAAATAACATTGCATTATTTAATCAAAAGGGGAGATGATGAATTATGATGAATTAATCAAATACCTTAATTATTTGATTAATACAAGAATAAAGTGAATTTAACTAAATAATTGGATATTATTTAATTAAATAGAGGAATAAGGTGAATTATGTGAGAAATGGTGTTAATAAGAGAAATCAAGTGTGTGATATGCTTATGAAATTTTTAGGTCTCCACATTTAACCCCTCTTTGAAGTGAGGTACATGTTGCATTTCTTCAAAGAACTGATACTGCTCAAATAAAATAAAAAATCATGATGCCCTAATATGCACCAACAGACGAAGGAAGGCTAGTGTGTTTCCCCCTCGAGAGATCGAGCAGAAAAAATGACTTTCAGGTTGATATCTTGGCATGGCAACTAGAGTGGTTCTCCTGCATAGAGTACGAAAAATAGGTCCTACAAAATCTCAGATACTGACTTGGGTGCACAAAAGGTTAGAAAAATGAGTTTTAGGGTCAAAACCCTAGGATTAGGGGGTATATAAGCTCATTTGAAGAAATTTCCATATCATTTGCACACATTTCTTTGGAAAAACTTGAGTCCTTGAGAGCTTCCCTTGGAGAGTTGCTACGGAGACCTTATGACAATGGAGTTCATTATTCACACCAAACACCGAGCTAATCGAGTTCGTGAGTTCCAACACCCTCCTAGTTTAGATGGTCGAGTATGTACTTCATTAAACCTTCTTTGCATGCTTTTCTAAATAGTGAAATATAGCTTGGAAATTAGACAAACAAAAGCATAGAATTTTTTTTCAATGCACCTTTGTCATCGATATCGTGCTTTTGTACAAAATCATGGAAGCTCTACAAAGGCACGATTTTTCTGAACCCTACCTACGCTATTGTAATATCTTGGTGTTATTGTTATGCACTTTTGTAAAAACCCTACACTTTTTTTCTACACAATGGCACGCTTCTACAAAAGCGTTATGCTTTTGTAGTAAAGCAGTGCTTTTTTTAATTGAAAGTTGGGTGTTTTTGTATAAAGGCATGCTTTTGTTCCTTTTATTTTTCTGACTTAGATTTTTTGTTAAATTTTTTAAACTTGATGTTGTGTGCATTGTGCATGTAGGTCGAATTACATCTACTAACTTCTTGAGAGCGTAGACTATAAGGCCCAACTAATGCTTAGTCAACTTGGTGATTCACACAATTCAAAGGGGGTACCTAACTAAATAGTCCACTAAACCCTTATAAAGACTCCATTTAATTATCAACCAAGGATAACGTAAGCTTGTGATGATGTGGGCACTGTATGTGCATTCAAAGACTCTTGTACTACCTATATCATTTTAGTATAGGGGTTTACACATGTAAGGAAAATATAAACTGCATAACAGTAAAACAATTGAATCTGGAACTATTTCTATGGGTACTTAAAGCTAAAGACTGTGACTAGCTCACTGTCAAAATTAAATTTTCTAACTAATTGTTGCTAACTTTGACTCACTCTGAAGGATTTAATGCATTGAGACAAACAAAGCATGAAATACAAGACAAGATCTTATTCATGATTTCATTCACATTCACAATCATGAAGAATCTTATTAAGACAATGCAATAAGGAAGGTAACTACTGTAACAACATAAATAAGTGAGCAAAAATTAAAGTGGGGAAATGTTAGCTTGAGTGGACCTTGCTCAAATGACAGTATCCATAGGATAAACTCAATCTAGCTTCTCAAATCAATTAACCATAATGATAACTGAAAACCTCTTCATTGCATAACCTCAAGATTTCATAATCTAATAAGAATCTTTAGGGATATCTTATTCATAAAACATAACCAGAAATAAGTATTGTCTATGTAACAACATAAAACTATCAGAACATATCTATATGTTATATTTTCAATGCTTTTTATTCTCCTCGACCACCAAACCATATATACGTAAGTGTAGGGGATTCTTACTAAAACAAGGACTCAAAACAAAAATCTAAATGCAACTCACCACTCTCCTATGAAATAGAGTCTGACAAAGTCTAAAACATAATTGAAAAGATGGAAGAATTTGATTAGGATTGCAACTCTACTGCAATGGTAAAACTAGAACATGGACTATGGAAACAGTCACGTTGGATCACCAATCATAGCAGGTTTCTTCTCCTTCAGTAGTCTTATTAAATGACATGGTGACTCACAATCATCTTGATAAACAAATGCCTCAAATTCTACAACTGGTGTGTTCTTATTCTGGAACTTCCCCTGCATCATTGTCTGAAACTCCTTTGGTTGTGGGTTGCACTCCTTAGTTGTTGCGAGCTACAATCTACTTGCTCTGGCTTCTTGGTTGCAAAGAGTTAGTTCATTGAAACAAATACACAATCCTAATAACCATAATTTAAACATAGTTATACACTACATCCCATACACATTCACACATTGTAACTATGAAATTATTAACATACCATATTCATATTTCTATATACTAAAACCAGGTTCAAGTTGCTTGATGATTATAAAAAGATAGTAAAGTTTAGGAATTGTATGAAATGAGTATCTGGAAATGTCTAAAATTATGTACTAAACAACAAAAAACTAGGTAATAATTGGCCTCATCATTCCCCCCCCACTACACATTTGCTTGTCCTCAAGCAAAGCAGTTTGAAGACTGGAGGTTATACTATAAGTTCATCTCCTTGAGATCTATTATCATATCTACTCGTTTCAGTTGCTTCATATAAAAACCTTCATAACATGAAAGTCTTGCATATCTAGCATTCTCAACTTCTTCACATTCTTCATTCTCTTGTCCAATGTGGCACTGGATAGAGAAGCATGGGTGGAGAGAAGGTAACAGGTACCCATGTAAGTCCCTTGTCTTTGGAAATGTCGATGTACCTACGGGTCCTTTCAAGAATGGCTATGAAGTTGTATACAGAGTAGGGTTCCTCTTTTTGCAATTCAGGGGTCAAACTTTCCCATCTTTCTTGCACAAAATAAAAAGAATGATGGATAAGACCTACAGTTAGTCTTTTCATCTTGTCATAATCATTTAGTCTTGAATTCATAATTTTCTTGCCTACACTCTTGTACCTCAGAAGTTTTTTCCATTCTTAGATATTATTGCACTAGGGTTTTGTTGGCCTTGTTGTTGCACCAAAAGATCAACCTGTTAATGCCTGATACAAGCTTCAGTTAAGATCCACGGGAGGTGGTTAAACCATGTTGCGAACCCGAAGGGAGATTGTGGCGGTTAGTCCAACAATCCCCCCTCAGTGTCACTCGAGGGGTTCGAACCCGTGACCGGCTTTGATACCAATTGTCGGCCTTGTCGTTGCACTAAAATATTGACCTGTTAATGCCTGATACAAGCTTCAGTTAAGATCCATGAGAGGCGGTTAAACCATGTCGTGAACCCGAAGGGAGATGCTGGCAGTTAGTCCAATAGGTTCTTGAATTCTTTTCTGACCTGGAGAGCAATTGACTTCTCTCTTTTAACATAACCCTGCATAATTCCACCCCTTTGTGTCTCATTTCTAAAGTAGGAAGATAATGCCCTAATCTGTAAATCACCCACAAACATCAATGGGTTACATTCTGTATTGTCTAGCATAGCATAGTTATGTAAATAAAATTCACACAAGTGATCTTGCATATCAGGTGTAGAATCAGCAAAAAGATGTAAAAATTCAAACTTCCTGCTCATGGAAATTGGCAATTTATTGATCAGTTGACTAAATCAAAAAATCAAAAAAATATCCTATAAAATAAAGCATAAATTTTAGCAAGAGGACTACATTTGATTATTTGTTTTCCAATACTCTGTTATGGTTTGAAATCGTCTTTTCCTTTTCCTTCTCCCACTCGTCTCTTTGGTTGGAGAATTCTTGAGTTGTTTTCCATAACTAATATCCTAAGGAAATTGTAGTGTGATAAGTTGGAGTTCTTGTAAAAGGGGGTCTTTTTCTTTCAACTGCAATCTCTATATTTCCTACCTTCACTATGGAAAGTTGTGTAAGTAAGTCTAGTTTAGACCCATGCCCATATGTTTGAAGCTTATCGTCCAACTCCTTAATTTTTAAGTCTCTTTTTTTGTCTCTTTGTACCAATTCCTCTAATTGCTTGATTCTATCTAATGCTTCCCGCAACTCTTTCTTGGCATTCCTCTGAAGTCTATAAACAAATTTTCATCCTTCTATAAAAACTAATCATCATCACCCATAGTATAATCACAACCCTCACTATTAAGGCTTTATGGTGTTCTCTCCCTTGTCTCAATAGTAACAAAAACATCCTCTGAGTCAAATTCAGAGGTGGTTGAGATATACCATTTTCTTTTAATTGGTGTATGAACATTCCCAAAAACTTTTTTTTAAGTTTTGAATTTGTTTCCACTTTCACAGTATTTTCTTTCTCCTACTTCTTGATCGAACCCCTCATAACACCCTTCTTTTTTAGGTGATGTGAATTCCTTGGTTGGGTGGGCTTCTTCTTCTATACTTTCTTGGGTGTAGAGGAAGATCCACCTTTCCTCTTTCTAGTTCTTGGTGTTTTGGAAGAAGTTGGGGTTTCTTGGATATCCTCTATTGCATGTTGCTCAGAGCTTACAGGTGGTAAATTTACATACTTTTCTCCTCTAGTTCACCTCTGTTGCAAGAAGGTGAAGTAGCAGGTGAACCAGAGGGCATTTCCCTCACTGATGCAGCAAGTGATTCCAAATTTTCTAGGATAGTTGGTTCTTCAAGAATGTGGTTGATATGATTACAAATTAAGAAGCTTTCTAATAAAACATGTGCATGGTGAACCCTTAAACTTTTTTTTACCAATAAGGAAACTAAATAATAATGTGACAATTTTGTATTGTTTCTCTTTCTTTTATATTCAGAAATTTGTTTCAATAGGTTATACAAAAAATTGGGAACATTAACCCTCCTATTATGAAAAAGGTGGCTCAAAAGATTGAAATGTATTGTGTATAAAAGAGAAGTTTCCTACCATCACATGTAAGATATTTAATAATGTATGCAATAACAGAAGCACATACCCATGGAAAAGATAACCTTTTACTACCTTGGGATGTTGAGTCGAGGTTATCTCCATGTTCCTTGAATTCATCTTTGGCAACTATAGAATTTTCTCAAACTGGGAATTCATCTCCTTCACTTGGCAAGCTAAACACTTATGTAATTGTAGCTTCTAAAGCATCAATCTTTAACCCTCGAACAGTGGCTTCATCATTTTAAAGTGTTTCCAAACATTTCTCATATCCTCACAATATTCTATCAACTTTAAGAAATAATGTAACCATCTTGATTGTCTCAAAATAGGAAAAACCAGCCTATCTTCCAATATTTATTGATGTGCAGATGATTCTCTGTGAATTATATCTTTGCCCATGATGGTAAATTGCTCTGTTTTTGCTCAAATTTTCTATTTACAACTTCAACCACATTAATCCTTCCTATCTATATACTTAGGTTCTTCAAATTCAACTACTTATTTCTCTCTAAACTTGAAATAGCTTGAATTATGGCTTGGAAAAGGGGGAAAAAATGACAAATGGTTACACAAAGGTTTTTGGTGGCTTGATTTTGGCTTAATACTCACACAAGAAAATTTTGAAAACCAAGAAAATGTACTCTCCCCCAACTTAAGGTGTTAAGTGACCTCACTTAATTGTACTTTCGGCGGCTGAGGGTATTATGACATGTAGTGGAAATATGATGATGAATACAAAGCATGCAAAATTAAAATTGTAAACATGTTGAAAAATAATGACTATCTATGCTAATTATGGCAAAGTAGTATGTGTACATTTCAAAGTGGAGCAAACTAAACGTAGCTCATGTGAAGACAATTAGGAGTGTCCACAGTGTGAGTATGATTTGGTCGTTACTTAATTGCAATTGGTGATATATGAAATGACAACTTGGCACATGGTAAAGGAAACATTGCAAAATATACAACTTATGGGATATGAATTGATCTATTGAATGCATATAAATTGAGGAATTTGATGTGGGATATGATGGGGTAGGTTGTGTGTAAGGAAATGATAGTTATACGGTTGTATATATGTACGAAAAAAATGAAGTGTATGTTGATGAAATGCAATTGAGTTTGCGGATGAATTTGAAATTTCTAATAGGTGAGTGTTGTCGGTACCTTCAACAACAGGTCCCTCTAAATGTTGTCAACCTTTTTATTGATGAAGCTATAGGTCCCTACTGCATCATGGAGTGTACTTTTAAAACCTGATTGTTGATCATTTCACCTGTGCAATGTGTACATGTGAAGGGTGATAAAAAATCATACCTGGTTAGCCTCAATAGGAAAACTTGTAGCTCATCTACTGAGGCACATGTACAACTTGTAGTATGTGTTGCTATATCTTTGTTGTTCGTTACAATGTCTTTATTAGGATTATTGCCTAGTTCAATTTCTTTGTCATGATCACTATCTAATTCAATGTTTGTAGCAAAAGCATTGTTTGGTCCATATTGTTGCATCAATGAAAGAATGAAGTTATCCTTCTATAATAGATTTTTGTAAATTTTCAATCTATGGCCATTAACCAGTAGTGAAAATTTGACTACATCAATGGTTTGTAACTTGACTGCTCCATTTGGGAAAATGCTCTATTTCATATGGTCCTAACTACTGTGTTTGTAGTTTTCCTTTATAATCTTTATACCCGGAGTCATATAGCAAAACCCAATCTCCCACACTAAACTCCTTTGTTTTGATATATTGATCATGTCATTTGACTCTCTATTTCTAAAAAATCTCAGTGTGGTCCATGGCCTCCATTCTTATCTCATCTAATCCATTTAGATTGTGTAGTCTTTCTTTTTGTGTTGTTGTCAAGTCCATATCTAGTTCAATTGTTGTTTTGAGTGTCTTTTATTCAAATTCAATGGGCAATATTGTTGTTTTACCATACACCAACTCATAAGGTGCAAATCCTATTGTAGTCTTCCAAGTTGTCCTATAGGCCCATACTGTCTCAAGAAACTTGGATGCCCAATATTTTTTGTGAATTTGCACTATTTTGGTTGGGATATTTTTAATCTCCCTGTTTGTTACTTCAACTTGCTCATTGGCTTGAGGGCGATGGGTGTTGATTTCCTATGCCTTATTTCATATTCCTAGACCAAATTGGTAATCATCTCTTATGTGAATTGGGGACCCTGATCTGTCACAATTTATCTAGTACTCCATACCTTGTAAATATGTATTCATACATGAATTTGGCTACATTTAAATCCCTAGTAAATTGTAATTCTTTGATTTCAACCCACTTTGTTAGATAATCTATGCAAACTAGGATATACTCCTTATTATTAGATATTGTTGATATTGGGCCAATCAAGTCTAGCCCCCATTTATCAAATGGTGCTAGTGCCAACACAAGTTGCAAAGCCATCTCATCTATTTTAGTTGTCCTACCCATTCTCTGACACCTATCACATCCCCTTGTATATTTCATTGAATCCTTATGAAGAGTTGGCTAGTAATAGCCAATGGTGAGAATCTTGAGTGATGCCCTCTTTGTTGCAAAGTGTCCCCCATAGGGTTCATCATGGTAGGATTTTAGGATATCATAGGCCTCATCCTCTCTTATGCATCTCCTCATAATATTATCTAGTCTTGTGTAAAATAAATAAGCAACTACCTAGGAATAGGGAAAAAATTTATGCACCAATTCTCTTTTCCCTAGAGGAGAAATGAGGTGGTATATATCTTGTTACTAGATAATTAGCAATATCAGCAAACCAAGGTGTGTGCAAAGTTAGAGCAAACAAGTTGTCATCTAGAAAAGAATCATGAACACCTTTTGCTAATTGAGTTGGTAATCTAGATAGAAAATTTGCCACCACATTTGCTTTCCTAGGCTTATCCATTATGGTGATGTCAAATTCCTACAATAATAATAGCCATCTGACAAGTCTACCACTAACCACAAGTTTATTCATTAAGTACCTTATTATAATGTGATAAATATGGATAAAGACTAGATGCCATATGACGTAATGTGTAAACTTGTTAATTACATAAACAACTACCAACATCTCTTTTTTGTGACTGTGTAGTTGAGTTATGCCCCTTGTAAGTTCTTGCTAATGTAGTATATGGCATACCCCTTAGTACCTTCTATCCAAGTAGTGCTCCTATAACAAAATCAAAAGCATCTATGTGTATGTGGAAAGGAAAAGTCGGATTTGGTCCTTTCAAAACAGGTGCTTTGGTCAATGGTGTCTTGAGTGCTTCAAAAGAGTGTTGGCATTCTATGGTCCACTCAAATTTGATATCCTTTTTGAGTAAAATAAATAAAGGTGTTGCAATTTGCTAAAGTCCTAAATAAATCTTCTATAGTAGCCAGCATGTCCTAGAAAACTCCTAACATCTCTTTTTTTTTTTGTGGCATGGGGAGTGTGGAGATTATCTTAATCTTATTTGGATCCACTTGAATCCCTTCACGGAATACAAAATGTCCAAGCACAATCCCTTAGGTCATCACCATGAAACACTTCTCACGACTTAGGGATAGATTGTGTTCTTGAAACCTCTTTAAGACCTTCTCTAGATTATTAAGTGCTTCATCATATGTTTCTCCATAGGTTGTGAAGTCATCCATGTAGATTTCCATGGAGTCATGTGTAAAATTTGAGAAAATACTTAGCACTGCCCTTTAGAAAGTGGTTGGAGCATTACATAGCCCAAAGGGAAGAATAGAATAAGAATATGTGCCCCAAGGGCATGTAAAGGTGGTTTTATCCTAGTCCTCTAGAGCTATTCTAATCTAGTTATAGCCACTAATTCCATCTAGAAAGGAGTACTTTTTACTTGCTACAGATTCAAGCACTTGATCAATGAAATGCAGTGGAAAGTGGTCTTTTCTAGTGGTTGAATTTAATTCTATATAATCCATGCACACTCTCCATTTCCCTCCTTTCTTTGGGACAATAACTAGAGGTGACACCCATTGGCTATTAAAAATAGGGTAAATGAAACCTGCATCAAGTAATTTTTGTAATTCAACTTTGACTATGTCTCTTAGTGCAGGGTTCATTCTCCTCTGGGGTTGTCTAATTGGTTTAAACCATCACTAATGTATATTTTTTGCATTCATAGGTTTGAATCAATCCCCTTCATGTCATGGTAATCTCATGCAAATGTTGCTACGTGTTCCTTCAAAACAGTGGTTAGGGATATCTGTTGTTCGATAATTTATTCACTTCTAACATTTTACATTTTACATGGCATGATTTCTAAAGTCTTGGATGTTGATTGTACAAATGAAAGGTTTGGTCCCACTATGTCTAGGACACATTTTTGTGACAATAAAGAATGGAAAATTTGGTATATTGACTCTGATGAATTGACAAGTATAATATTTTGCAGAGGATCCTACAGAGATGACAAAAAATCATGTTGTTATGGGTTCCTATCGTAGTTATTTTATATAATGTGCGCTATTAAATCATCCTCATCTTAGTTTATCAACAAGGGGTTATGTTCAATAGTCATGAGAGTCTATAGGGAATATTGATCTTCCTCATCTAGGGTAGGCTAAATAGTTTGCTCTAAACCTGCATGAGTTTAGGCTAGTGGATAAAGGACCAACTTCTTGGTCACATGAATTCCATTTGAGATAATCATGTTTCCAGACTTACAATCTATAAATTTTATCAAGTGTTGCTAACCATGGTCTTCATATAATAAGGGGATAGCCTAAAAGATTGGCCTTTGGCTGCAGTACTATGAAATTTGCAAGGTACTCCCATGAATCCAATTCTATGACCAAGTCCTCAATGATGCCCTCAGGTTCCACTCTTGACTTGTCTACCAACTATAGAATAGTTGGTGTAGGTCTAAGGTTTATTAACTACAATATATGAATTGTTTCCTTAGTCATCACATTAATGGTTACCCCCAAGTCAATCAAGGTATTTTTACTGAGGGTACCATTTATCTTAACATCTATCACTGGACTTCCAGGATCTGTATACTTAGGGATAGTTGTGTTTCCTAACATAATGTCAGCAAGATTCCCTAAGACATGGATAGTTTGAGGGTCTTTTCTTTTTCTCCTTGTCTTTATAAGACAAAGGTCTCTCACTATTTTTATGTAAATGGGAATATCATTGATGGCTTGGATGAGGGGTATCTTTATACACATATCCTGAAGTTGTCCTAATAGGTCAATTTCAGCTTGGTTCTAGTGTTTTTGAGTAGCTAATCATTCACGGAATGGAAGCTCTGGACTTGAATTAGTTTGGTTGACCTGATTTGACTCGAGCTCCGATGGTGGGTTGTACAAGGTCTCTGTTAAGGGTCCCTCATCTACAAACTTAGTGATTTGAGTGGATGAAGGCCTAGCCAATGTTTTCCCTAATCTGAGGTGGACATCACTCACCTCTACCCCATAAGTAGGGTATTTAATAGCCTCGTTAGTATAGGCTTGTTTAATAGGCTTGTGTTATTTGGGTTAGGTGAAGGGTTGGGCTAGTAGTTGAGGTTCCCTTCATCGTTAGAATGATGGATTTGTTGGATTGGGCATGAAGGCTTGTTGATGTGGTTGCAAAGGCTCTTGTGGTTGCCGGTAATTTAGATTTTGGTTTTGCCATTGATGGCCTTTTTTTCATTGAGGTTGTCATTGGTTTTGTTGTAGTGGCCATTAGGAGTTGTAGTTAGGTCCTTGGAAGTTTTATTGTGGCCACATGTTTTGTTGTTGCTAGTTCCAGATTGGTTGAGGATTTTTCCATTGGTTCTATGTGTTTTCCCAAGGTTGAGAGTTCCAACTAGAGAATCTTTGATTGCTAACCGGAAATGGTGTATTGAAATTAAGAGGATCTTGAGGCATACCTTGTTGGGTTGCTATGGCCTCCTTTGTGCAATGTAGAAAAATTGTCCATCTTCGCCCTCTAAAGCTTAAAAATCTAGTTTCCCTAGTATGTCTTCTAAAACACTTGCTACTTTTTTGCACTTGCAATTAGCTTTCCTCTATCTGCAGTTAGGGTAGTATTTAGTAAGGATTTCCTTTGTCTCCTCTCATTTTTTCTTAACATGTAGAGTGTCTAATTGGGTAGCCAAATGGCTTATGATGTCTTCTTTCATGTTTGATAGCATGTTACTCAGTTCCACTCTAGAAATTCTATCAGATATCTTGTTGATGGAAGATGTTCTATCCCCTCTAGTCCTTTTAGTAAAGGTCCTTGAATAGTTCCTACAAACCTTGCAGATTGTTTCAAAAGGCAATTGTGATACATCTCATGAACCAATAAGGTTAGGGGCATCCATGCAATCATCATTGACTCCTCTTAAAAACACTAACTTTAGAGATTATATTTGAAAGCTTGTTTTATGGATTCTTCTTTAAGCAGAATTGGAACCTTTCTACATAGTCCTTCAATGGTTCATCTTATTTTTGAGACATTCTGAAAATGTCATATCTTCTTCTGTCAATTCCTCTACAATAGTCTCGGTATTTCTCCAAGAAATTTTCCTTCATAGTGTCCTTATCTGGAACAACATCTCTGCCCAAACCACTAAACCATCTTAAGGTAGCATCTTTCAAGGTTGTTGGGAATAGTTTGGGCCTATGTGCATCTATTGTGTAATCACAACTTCTATGCAAGACATCAAAATCAAACAAGAAAGTATTTGGATCCTCAATAACCAAACCATAGAAGTCTAGTAAAGTTGAAGGAGGTATATTCTTCAATGCAGTTGCCCTCTCCTAGTTGGCAATGAGGAACTCAAAAGTTACATGTTTCAGTGAGTCCTCCACCACTACATCAGCCATGGTTTGGAAGGTCTCCTTTGTATTTGTAGTGGATGTTGGTGAAAGGGAAAATTCTTATTCACAAATACCCTCGCTTTGATCACTATGATCACCAATATCTTCTTTAGCTTTGTGTGAAGAGGGGAGAAATATTCTTAAGGCATCTTGATGCCTCCACATACAATACGCATGACTTTGTGTATCAATGGCTCTTGCACAATGATACTAAAATGTTTTGGTATTGATGAAATAAAACCTAATTATAATGTTGAAAACAAAATACTTAAACTAAGAAATCTTGAAATAACATAGATGAATCTTTGAATGTAGCTTCATCCTTGACAACACAATTCAAAGGGGGTACCTAACTGAACAGTCCACTAAACCCTTATAAAGACTCCATTTAATTATCAACCATGGCTAATGTAAGCTTGTGATGATGTTGGCACTGTATGAGCATTCAAAGACTCTTATACTACGTATATCATCCTAGTATAGGTATTTACACATGTAAGCAAAACATAAACTACATAACAGTAAAAAGAATTGAATCTGGAACTATTGCTATAGCTACTTACAACTAAAGACTATGACTAGTTCACTATCAAAACTAAACTTTGTAACTAGAATTGTTGCTAACTTTGACTCACTCTGAAGGGTAATGCATTGAGGCAAACAAAGCATGAAATACAAGACAAGATCTCGTTCATGATTTCATTCACATTCACAATCATGAAGAATCTAATTAAGACAATACAATAATGAATGTAACTACTGTAACAACATAAATAAATATGCAAAAATTAAACTAGGGAACAATTACCTTGAGTGGCCCTTGCTCAAGTGACTGTCACCATAGGATAAACTCAATCTAGCTTCTCAAATCAGTTAACCATAACGATAACTGAAAACCTCTTCATTGCATAATTCAATATTTCACAATCTAATAAGAATCGTCAGGGATATCTTATTCATAAAATATAATTGGAAACAAGCATTGTCTGTGTAACAACAAAAAACTATTTGAACCATCCTCGAGCACTGAACCATATATACATAGGTGTGGGAGAGTCTTATTGAAACAAGGACTCAAAACAATAATCTAAATGAAACTCACCACTCTCCTATAAAATAGAGTTTGACAAAGTCTAAAACATAACTGATAAGGTAGAAGAAGTTCGTTGGGACTACAATGTTAAAACTGAAACGTGGACTATGGAAATAGTCATGTTGGATCCCCAATCATAGCAGGTTTCTTCTCCTTCAGTAGTCTTATTAAATGACATGGTGACTCACAATCATCTTTATAGACACCTTGAATTTTGCAACTATTGTGTTATTATTCTAGAACTTCCCGTACATCGTTGTCTGACACTCTTTTGGCTATGGCTTGCACTCCTTAGTTGATGTGAGCTATAGTTTTTTTGCTCTATCTTCTTGGTTGCAAAGAGTTAGTTCATCAAAACATATACACAATACTAATAACCATAATTTAAACATAGTTATACACTGCATCCCATACACGTTCACACATTTTAACCATGCAATTACTAACATACCATAATCATATTTCCATATACTAAAACTAGGCTCAAGTTGCATGATGATTATAAAAGATAGTTAAGTTTAGGAATATGCATGAAATGAGTATCCAGAAATGTCTAAAAGTATGTACTAAACAACCAAAAACTAGCTAATAATTGGCTTCATCATATACCAACTATCTTGGAGAAAATGTCTACCTTCAATCTTGAGGAGATTACCTTTTTTCATGCTTTGGACCTGTTCCACGTCCTATGCATGTCTGAGATTCATGATCATTATGCATTGATCACTATCGTTGTGGAGTGATGGCATTATGAGACATCGTCATTTCATTTTCTGACTAGTGAGGCTACCATCACCATGGTGGATGTAAAGCGCATCCCCAGGGTACCCATTCATGGTCCCCGAGTTACATATGATATTGTTCAAGGTGGTCAAGCCCTTCTTCAGTACTGAGGGTGGAGGATTGATTTGATTGATGGTCAAGTGGAAGATTGAGATAGAGGATGCACAAATTGTTGGCCCATAGTTGTCGTTGCACCAAAAGATCAACCTGTTAATGCCCGATACAACTCCTAGAGTTAACAAATCCACAGGAGGCGGTTAGTCCATGTCACGAATCTCGAGGGGAGCGTTGACCATCTACCAACAAACTCCCCCTCAGCATTACCCAAAGGGATTCGAACCCGACACCTTTGGCTCTGATACCACTTGTTAGCTTAGAGTTGTCGTTGCACCAAAAGATCGACCTATTAATGCTCGATACAACTCCTAGAGCTAACAGATCCACTAGAGGTAGTTAGTCCATGTCACGAATCCCAAGGGGAGCGTTGACCATCTGCCAACACAAATAATAGATAAAGGAGGTGATGCAGACAATTAATGGAGAGAGGGGGATAGATAGGATGGAGATAGATAGAGATAGAGATGGATAGAGACAATTAATGGAGAGAGGGATAGAGAGGATGGAGATAGCGTTACATATGATACTGTTCAAGTTGGTCAAGCCCTTCTTCGAGTACTAAGGGTGGAGAAGATTGATTTTATTGATGGTCAAGTGGAAGATTGAGATAGAGGATGCACAAATAACAGATAAAGGAGGTAATGGAGACAATTAATGGATAGAGAGGGATAGAGAGGATGGAGATGGATAGAGATAGGGAGGTAGAAACAAGGAGTGTGTGAGAGAGAGAGATAGAGAGATAAAGATAAGGAGGAATAAATAGGGAGTAAATACGATAGACATATAGATATAGATGTTAAGCGACATTCATTATATGGTCTAAATATTACCCATGAGAAAAAAGAAGCTTGTGATGACACTGAAAAATGTCACTGATTTGACATATATGGTTCAGATGCATTCTTAAACTATAGATAAACAATATCTCTAAAATTATCAACCGCTTTAAGTTCTAAAAAAATGAACCTTTTAAGCCCTTGAGGACCACAAAGTAAACTTGTTGATCATAGACATTGGCCTCGTCAAAGGCTTTAATGAAAATACCTTGTCCCAGAGCTACGCAAACAACTTTGTGAACCTAAGAGCAACAACAAAAGAGTCCAAAGCAATGATCAGCTGACTTGTTTTCCCCTTCTTTCCAACTGTGGATGAAATATTTTGCGATCGTACTAGGGTTTCCAACTACAGAAAACATTATGGTGAGCCTAAGTCAGATTGTAATAACTTTTGCAAAGATGAGATATTGGTCACTGAAGATTCATCGATGGATACTTTAATACACATGTGATTTGGGGTGTCTAGAGATTGAAATCCACTAATAAGTAAATACTTTGGATAACAAGTGCATGTGTCATTACTTCCATAGCTAAACCATAAACAATTACAATTATCCATACAGAGATTTTTGCACTCCAATAATGACATACCATCTCTTTTAAAATAACCATAACCATATTAATCGGTGCATGGAATCTAAATAATTAGAGCATGATTTGCATCGCGAGTGAGTTGCTTGAGTAGTTGACGTCCTTTGACCAACCATTTAAATCCACCCTTTCAAAACTAGGCAAGCACATGCATATGGGCTCTGGTGTATATGAGCACATATTGTAAGGACAACACAAACCATGAATTTAACACTATTATAACCTTGCAATCCATGAGATTTTTCAGCTGTGGTTTTGCAAATTGAGGCTTTTATAATCTCAAGATATTGTCACTATCCAGTATCAATCTTATAAGGGCCCTTCACCATAGTCCCACACATTGAAACTAAACTGGTCGCTTGATTTGAATCCAGTAGGTCCATCTAGAATTACTATGAGTAATATTAAAAGTGTTTCTACTATTACCAACCAGAGTTTTCCATGGATTAGGCCAATACTTGCTAGACACGTTCAACCCTTCGTAAATGAGATAGAAATTGTTAAGCGGAATTCATTGTACAATTCGGATATTACCCGTAGTGAAAAAGAAGCCTACAATAACACTTTAAAACATTAACCCTTCACAACATCACTAATTTGACATTTATGATTTAGATGCATTCAATCATCTTGCATTGCAAGCGAATCATATCAACCATTCATCAATAAAATTAGCTTGATTAATTTCATATAAGATACACCTTCGACGTAAATTAGATATTTCTTATAAGAAAAACCTACCTAAACTTTTAAAAATCCACATATACTATTTTTTAATTTAAAAAATTATGATAATACAATTATAAAATAAAGATGCAAGACTATAATTCATCTAACAAACAATTTTATTAACTTATAAATTTTTTTATCATATATATTTTCTAGTTCTAAAATTTATACCATTCATCCTTACATATCTTATTTACCTATTGATTAAAGCTCTAAAAAACCATTTCCAATGATAATAATAAAATAGCTCATTTCAAATCATACACGTATTATCTACTTTGTTAATATAATACAATATACACTCTAGAGAATCCATCTTCTTTACATATTGATTAAAAGTAACATCGAACTTCATAAACTATACCTGAAATTATACTCGTGTTATTTTAAATAGATCACAAGAATAAACTATTATACTAAGCATAAATAGTTCCGCTTTTCTCCCTTGAATAGAAATATAATTTTGACATTGGATGTAAATTTTTTCTAGAATCAAGTGAGTATATAGTCTTTGGTGTATGAGAAATTAGAGGAATGAAGTCTAATAAGACATTGAACGACCCTAAAAGTTTTAGTCACGTTTCCATCGTTTTGTTTAAAGGAAAAAACTTAGAAGTCTTGAGCCAAACACACTTAGACGTAAAGTATCGAAGAGATTTGCTTCAAAGTCATCTCTCTTCAAGTGCATGTCATTTAAATATATAAAATTATGTATTGAAATTTATGGATTTGCTCTTACAAATAAAATAACAAAACACTTAATTTCTTTTAGAGAATAGCACTAACTGTTTTAAGTAGCACTAAATGTTTTAAGAGATTACATACATAATCAATATACGTGAAAAAATAAAATTTAGAAAAATAATTTGAAAAAAATATAAATAATTTTTTTTAAAATTAGTATAAATATTTTAAATAAAACTATTTATACATATTATTTATTTATGAGTTATTTTATTTTATTTTAAAAATATTTATTATATATGTGAATACATCAATTTTATTTTATCTATATTGTTTATTTTTATTTTTTATTTTTGAAAAAGTTACAATTCATTAGTTTGGTTTCTTATATATTTTGAAAAGTAAAATAAATATTATATACATATATGTAACTGTTAAATTATGTTATTATGCTTTTAGTTTTATTGTTTTATTTATTTTTAATATATGTTGGTTGTGTTTTGATTTTTATGTACATGGTCATGAAATGAGACTCCATGCCCTAGTATCATTATAGAAGACCTCCTAACATAGTAAAAAGTGCAAGGATTACAAAAAATACATCATAGAAGAGGGGAATCAAAATGGTAAGAATACAATTCAAAATGATAAGAATATTATAAATACAAATCAAAATACATCATAGAAGAGGGAAATCAAAATGATAAGAATATTATTATAACTTCTATTGAAGAGAAATTTAACTTTTTATATGAATATTAAATTCTAATATATATTTAAACTACCGAGATATGCATTGATACATCAATAGGTAAAAAAATAGCTGAAAAAAGATAGTGAGATATTTTATTATACTTCAAAACTATTTTATTTACTACATATACGTATGCACACATAAATTTTTAACTTTAATTTTTAATTAATATTTTTTTTATGAATAAATATCTATATTACTATTAAGAAGTGATATTATATATATTCACAAAAAAAGTGGTTGGATGAGATCACACTCCAAAGTCCAAATGAAGCTAAGCTTGGAAAGTAAAGTATAATGAAAAATTTGATAGGTGGTGAGAGCTATACCACTAGACAATGGGGGTACCTATCATCCACTTTTCCCTATACATCAACAAGGTCTAGGTCATATAGGATAGACTTCTAACAAAAAATAGCACCCTCTTGTTTTTCTTCCTTCAATGTATAAGTATCATAAGCAAGTGAAATAGCTAGAGCTAGCTGAGGAAACTTACCAAGATCTATCCATCAAATAAACCCATGGTTATAGCCCTAGAGAGAGGAAAAATAGGAGTAGTGGGTGAGACCGCCTACAAATAGTCTTATCCCTAGTTCTACTTGCAATGGGCTAAGAAGCATGTGAGTGAGCATCCCAATTACCACAAGCAATTTGGCTACATCCATGACAATGACCATGAGGAAGAGAGTAACACTTGCTAGAGGCTAGAGTAAATGGAACTCTAAAAACCATAAAAGGGGCACCACCCCCATGAGCAATAAGCACATGTAGATGTGTTATTTAAAGTGTAGCTTTATATGGATTTCACATGAATCTGCTTAAGCATAGTAGAACATATCATATCCACAATGTGTATCAACAAAAAATAATAAAAATAACAAAATTCATATCCTTTCAAAATTCTAGAAAGAATGTTTTCCCTAAAAGCATGTCAAATCTAGGTAAAATTGGCAAGATTTTTAAGCCAGCCCTCGAATGTGACCATATTCCATAATAGATTTTTAGACCTCAAAGGCTTAGAAAATTTATGAATCTAATTACATGAATTTTGAGCTTTAGGATAAAACTAGAAAGAGTATTTGAGGGTCTCTTACTAACTATAGAATGGGATATGAGGATCCCTAACACCTAGATGAGGCAATCTGACACCAATAGGGATACCCTAATTAATAATGCACTAGATGAAGTGGGCCAACTTTGGCTCATGAATAGTCAACCAAACAATTTAGAACTCAAATTGCCAAGAGCTCAATAAAGACTGGAGAAGTTATCTCTAATTCAATGTGGGTACCATATGAAGGCAAGGAGAGAGTTATGCATAGCCTTTATGAGGCTTGTAAGAGAAAATTGGTGTATCATGACACCATTTCTAGAATCCTTCCACCAAGTCTTGAAGCTTCTAACCCCAATTTCATGAATCATATTAGGAGGCATTGATTCAATAATAATGTAGCAAGGTTTAAATCTTAGTTAGATAATGTATATTTATCTTTAGTTTCTAGTGAAGAAATAATATTTCTAGTCACCTTATAAAAGAGGTTTACAAAGGTTTAGATTCTCTTTAAAAAATTCTAACACAAGAACCCTAGGAGTCTGAGCAAGAGGGTGATCTTTGCAAGATATAATTAGATACGACCAAATAGACTATTGGTCAATGGATAGCTCCTTGTAGTAGTCATTTTAATCTCATATAAGTCAAATTATAATGGCTTCCTAATATTTCCATGTGTTTGTCACCATAAAAGTACCTTAAATATGAATAGGGTCCTTCGTGGTATGAAGAGTGTGAAAACCAAGACCCTTCTAAGCTTGTTGCTCATATTGGGTACTAGAAGAAATACAATGATAGAGAAAAAAAAATCAATTATCATCACCTTCAAGGGCTCTAATAGTCCATTTAGCACATAAGGCTAAGAACTAACATTAAGTAGAAAGTAATCCTTGTCCTCCAAAACCATGTGGAAGGAAACAAAAATTGAAAGACACGTAAAGAAATCCTTTATTATTATCAAAAGAAACCCAAAGTAAGTCCCTAATAATCTTTTTAATCTTCAAGTAGAAGGAATTAGATAAGATCCATCAAGAAGTATAATAAACATATGTGGTAGCCAAAATTTTAGAACATAGTTAAAATTTCTATAATAGGGAAAGAGGCTTAATAATCAAGTAGGCTAATGTTTTTTTCAAATTTGAAAATAACTACCCACCATAATGAAGATTGGGAAGCTTGAAACGCACTAAATATATCCCCATGAGCAATCCACTTCTAACCATAAACATTAAGGCAAGTAGGGTTATGAGATAAAGATTGCATGTAAAATTATTATTTTTGTCTTTGAATACTCAAGCAAAGGATTTAAAAAACGTTATCCAAAAATTGCAAGACTATTTGATATTGTTTTCTTCCCCTACGAGTGTAACAAAATAGTCATATGGAAAATGCCCATTCACTAATTTGTGGAATTCAACAAAGAAGTAAGTTTGACCAAATTCTAGGAGACAACATGAACCAAAATATATCAATAGCCTTTGATAACAAACGCATAGAGAGCAAGAGCCAAAGAACAACCTTGGAAAATTGATTGAAAAAACCCAAAGGATTTGGATTGATGGCCATTAATGGTGAGGCAAGCAAAGGCATCAATATAGAGCATTTTGATTGAGCATACAAATTAAGGGTCAAGCCTAAGATATGAAGCATTTAACAAGGATGAAAGGACACTCGATGGGGTCATAAACTTTTGAAAAAATATTTATAATGAAAATAGCCTACTAGTGTGAGCATTGGCCCCAGTACAACCCTTTCTAGATAGTCATAGTATTATCAAGAATAGATCTATATTTAATGAAAATAGTATGTTTATGATGCACAATTTGAGGAAGACAATGGTGCAACTTTAGAGTAAGATCTTGGAGATAAATTTTAGAGATATTGAGCAAGTTAATTGATCTCTAGTTGCAAATATTTCCCAAAACTCCCAAATTAGGCATGAATTTAATACTTTATTTATTGATTAATTTTCCTAAAGAATTAAAATTAAAAGCTTCCTAGTGAATTTTATGAAAATCCTCTCCAACTAATTCCTAAAGTGCACTTTATAGAATTAAAAATGAAATTAATCACAACTAAGGGCCTTGTCATTGGCTACCAAAAATTGTTTTGACTAAACATACAAATCGAGGGCCAAAGCCTAAGGCTTGAAGTATAACAAGGATGGAAGGCTATTGAATACAATCATGATCTTTTGCAAAATCAATCTTAATGAAAATAGCCTATCGGTGTGAGCATCAGACATATTCCATCCCTTCCAAATGGTAAATTATTATCAAGAATATATTTAGATTTTATGAAACTAATATGTTAAGGACACAATTTGAGGAAGAAGGTGACACAATTTCAAAGCAAGAAACTTGGCAATAATTTTATAGGAGACATTAAGCAAGGTAATCAATCTCCAATTGCAAATGCCTTTCAGATCTCCCAACTTAAGTATGAATTTAATATTTCATTTATTAATTAGTTTTCATAAAGAATTAAAATGAAAATTCTCCAAGTAAACTTTATGAAGGTCGTCTCTAACTAATTCTCGGAGTGCTTTATAAAATTCAAGGAAAGTGAGGCGATGGGCCTTTGTCTCGATTGACTAAAGCATCATATTATAGGCAAGAGGTCACAAGGTCTAGTCTGCCCCCTATCCCTATGGTACCATAGGGTGTGTCACACTAGCATCACTGGGTACATGAAAAAAGTTTAACAGGTGCATTGCAATTTATAGGGGGGCTACCCAATTCCTGTAGTCTTAAAAAAAATCACAAGGAAAGCCATCATAACCAAGGGCCTTATCATTGGCCATTAAAAAATATCCTCACAATGATAGAAATATTGAGAAGATCATCTCAAAAGACTCATTGAAAAGGGGAGATTCAATAGGGAGCATCCTAAAGTAGTGTCATAAAACATTATCTCATCTAGGGGAATTCTCCTAAGCTATGGAAACCTACTCATGATGATGAACAAAATCCTATAAAATATTAGGAAGTTCAATCAAGAGCTATTGGCCTTTTATTTATTTTAAGAGCTATTATATTTTATCTATATTATTTATTTTATTTTTACTTGTTTTTTTTTTGGTTGGTAAGCACAATGTTTTTAGCCTAGCCTAAGTCTAAGTGAGACCACAAACATGGACCTCATCCCCCTCATGAACGCACAACAACTCGAATAGTCCAGAGTCATGAGCATAGTAGCTTAGCAGAGACACAAAGCCCATGAGCACACTAGCCCAACAAGAGTCTGGAGCATAATCTAGAGCACTAAGGTGCTTGGCATGAATGCCAACATCATCAACGCAAAGGTTCAAACTCACGAGCACACTAGATCAACGAGAGAACAAAGCCCACAGTTGCAATAGCCCAATGAAGATTTAAACCTTGGTGGCAACAACAACAACATCACAACTTAACCATCACACAATGGGATGAACCCCTAAAAAAATAGTATTTTTGATAATACAATTATTTTGCTTTTATTTTGAGAATATAATTTTATATTTGCATCTAATTTTTTATTCTATTTTTTTGAAAAATCATCATTCATTATTTCCCTTTCTTTTGTATTGTTTTTAATTTGATTTGAAAAATGTAACAAATATTATATATTTATATGTAAGACTTAAATTTGATGATTGAATAGCCATATTTATTTAATTTAAATATGATTGTATCAATTGAAAAGATTTTATTTAGATATATTTATAATTTTTTAATAATTTCATTTGTAAATATTATATATATTAAATTATTATTATTTTTAAATTATTGAATAATAAATTAAAAAGTTTAATTTAGATTAAAATAAAAGATATACAAGATTATTTTGTACTTTAATTTGATAGGATAACCACTAAATCTTATTTTCTATTCACTTTATATTAATTTAATATGTATGGTGTAACAATAAATTACCCAGAAATGTAAGCCGCAAACTCACTGGTTCAAATCTCACCAATGTCCTAATACAATAAAACAAAAAGTAAAATCCTTTAATGGAAAGGCATGTAATCCAAATAATCATTTAAAACCAGGCTCACGAAGCTCAATTAGAAAAACATAATTATAGATACTTGAAATGCAGAGTATTGGCGAAATTTAACTGGGATTTGCTTCCTGAAATTGAAGTTTATTTATTTCAATTGATCTTAAAACGACTCCTATACTGCGAGTAATTCGTCAGCATATATTTATCTTCCATTAAAACCTGAAAATGTCACAATTAAGCGCTCGAATCAAAGCCAATTGACCAGTCTAACAATACGGAATAAGGTTTTACAATCTACATTTTGTCTCAGCTGAAGAAGACGCGACATGAGACACAAAATGGAAAATAAAGAAATTTCTGAGGGCCGTGCAATCAAATGGAGCGAAGAAGCCAGAGAGTACAGCGAGGGCGATGAGCGTCAAGATGACAATTTTCTTCTTCATCATCTGGCGGAGGAAGGTTCAGGTCTAGGCCGACCTTGCCAGGCACGGCTGTCTCAATCACGGCGGTCAAAGATGAACCGCAATCACTGGCTAGGGTTTTTAGGGTTTCTAGGGTTTCAACTTCTTTATAGCTACTATTCCCTGTGGCAACGCTCGATTGCGGCGGTTTCGGCTGAAGCTTGGCCCTGTTGCTCAGACAAGCACGGGTGGCTGATCTGGCAAACAAGTTTGATCCTTGGCTTTCTCTTCCGTTGTAGAGAAGAGGGAAATTCGTTTTAGCCTTGGCGCCTCTGAGAAATGTAGCGGCCCTGTCATAAGCAAGGGCCGCCTCCACCTCTGTGTCAAAGGTTCCCAGCCAAACGCGGCGCTTCTTCGTCGGGTCCCTAATTTCCGCCGCAAATCTACCCCATGGCCGTTGCCGTACACCCCTGTAACGGAGTCGCTTGGCAGAGCCTTGGACTTGAGTGCAGGCCATTTTGCCACTAATTAAGTTGTCTGAAATTGTTTACAGAGAGTAGTCTAAAGGAAGTAGGAGGAAGAGAGTGCCTACAGGTTGCTTTTACCTTACAGGATGGCACTCTACTTAAAGATCAAATGGTTTAACAATCAAACAATTAGTCACAATTTTGTATCATCTGTAAACGAGTAATTGACCTAACACGAAGCAGACATCATTAGAAATTTTACATCATCTACAGGCAAAACCCTTAATCTAAACAGCAGTCATCATCGGCAAGTTTACATCATCTACAAGTAAATGTGATAGAATTAACCACTTAACTTCATAAAAGTAAACATCAGGCATGTTATTTTGGTGTGAATTTGGTTATTGCTCCATCAAAGTGTTCACAATCTGTCAACCGTTTGATGTTTTAAGTCTTCCCCTGTATTCACACCATTTAAATGTACCAAGAAAAAAGAACAGAACATTGAATGTAGGCCTAGTTGATACCTGATATTTAGCAGCCGCTTAGACGCCTTTCCTTGATTGGATGGTTACAGGTCCGTAGCGTGATTTGTCTTGGTTCAATGTACACGTTGCTTATACTTCCGACTCGGTGGAACATTCCTCAGAGCCTCTTCTGGAGTTTTAAACACACGAGTCTCTGTGAAGTCGTCAATCAAAATTTCTACACGAGAATATCGTGCCTTTGAGAAGAAATTATAAGTTGCAGGTAGTTTCCAAAGTAAGCGTTGTTTTCTACGCCCATGAACTTTCCGTAATTTACCACCTAAACCCTTGGTTTCAATAACCTGTATATTGCATGTAGTATTAATGAAAATAATTAGGAATATATAGATGTAAGGGGAAGGAATTGATGGTGGGTAGGGTGATGTTGAGCGAGGGGTTCACCTCAGCAGCGTTGGAGGCGATCAAAACAAATTCACACGCTCCCATACAGTTCAGTTGGCACTCTCCCATTTTTCCCTGACAAAAATTGCACACGTTTATCAATGTTTTCGGATCATTTTTCAATAACTACAAAAAAGAGCCAAAATGTGTCATCGACCAATAGTGAGTCACTAAGTCATGTATTATTGGTATGCTAATGTGGCATCACATGATTGGTCAGTTTGTGTACTTTTTGAATTAAAGTGATTTGCAATTGGATATTAAGTGCAAATTTATTAGATCTTTTATTGCCCAAAAGTGGACCCCAAGCTGTCCAAAACTTTACCCACCATATGTCTTATGCCCACGATCGGCTCATCTCCCTTAGTGTTTTTGTTTTTTAATACTTAATTAAATATTATGAGTGAGTTTATATTTAAATCTAAAGTTAAGTTTGAGTAAGTTGTTATGATTAGGGGAATTTAGTTTGTGGTGTTGAATCTAGTCTAATCACACCCAAAAAAAAAAAGAATCTAAGGGGATGATGTAATTAAAAAATAAACTATCATTATCATTAAATTCAACTAATTCAACAATCCTTCTATAAATTTAAACTTATAGATAATTTGAATTGTTAAAATTTTCCCTTTAAACCATAAAATTTTCATATATATAAATTTATCATCTAAAATATATTCCTTGTTGACAAAGAGGGGGCATAGAGCAAAGTTTGACACTTATGCTCTTTAGAATTGTATTTATACCCTGATGTGAAAGATAAAAAAAGAACTAGAACTTATGTGACGAATTATAGACTAGTGTAGTAGAGTAACTAAATCAAAATATACACACTTCTACCTTCATCTCATACACATAGTATAAAACATTATATATTCATCATATTAAATATGACATACAATCATAAGTATCTTAATTTACCTTCACTCATTATACAATATTCCTCTCAATTGCATGTCTATCTCATATTCTTTTCTCATCTCTCTCTTTCTCCCACGTATATTTTCTCTTTCTAATCTATATCATATATTCCTATGTCCTCTTGTGTTACATTATGTTACCTTATGTTTTATGTTCATACACACTATACATATATATGAATGAATGAGTATATGGATGTCTCCCTCTTCATTGATATGCCTCTTTGTACTTTGAATGTTGACTATATGTGTCACATTTGGCTTGTAGTGACTTTATCTTTTTATATCCTACTTGGGGTGAGTTATTTGTGTTGATAGCCTTTGGCACCCTTGTAAGTTTTCATGGTTGGCCTCCATTAAGCTACCCTTTTAGATTTTCAACCTAATGGGAGTGGCACAACTATAAATTCTACCAATCATCTCCCAACTAAACCCATGTTTTGTCCTCGAGACATGTTGGCTTTGTTTGTTAGTGTGCCAAAATGATAGAGGATATCAAAGTCCCCAAAATTATGTAACATAGTTGTTAAAATTTAGCCATATCACTTATGTCTATAGTAGAATGTTATTGTAGATACTCGTGTTTTAGTGAATGTGTTATTCTATTATAGAATCTAGTTTTAGTAGATGGATATGCCCCTTGATTTTAACTATTGTTGATCCACCTTTAATGATAGACTCCATAATTTCAAGAAATCTACTATTTTCCTTGCATAAACTAAAATTCTTATTAAGTATTTTGCCACAAATTTACCACTTCTCTCAATTGTTTTGTTTAATCTCTTAAACTCTCTTTTTGTTCATGTGTTTTTTTTCTATTGAATATACAAGATTTTCATCTATACTTTGATGCTACCATCAAAATCATCCATTGTATTATATGAGGTTGAGGCTTGTGTGATTTGATTTTTCTAGGTGTCTAGTTAAAGTTTCAATGCCTTAGTGGATGCAAGCCAACCTAAACAAAACTAATATAATGTGTAAACATTATTGTAGGTTCTATTCATATTATTAATTTCTATCTCTAATTTTGTTTGTGTAGTGGTTCATTTTATTCTAATTACTTATTTTCTTGATCTACCAAGAATTATGTGTTGAACAATCTCAGATACTGAGAGGGGGGATGAATTAGTATCTATAAAAACTTAAACCCTTCAACAATATGTAAATACAAACTTTAATAAGATCAACAATTTAATCAATTTAATCAACAACAATGAAAGATAAGACAATGAACACGCATGCACAAGATAACACCATATTCACGTGGAAACCCAAGAAGGGAAAAATCATGGTGAGAAATCTCACAATATAGGAAGTTCATTTCTTACAGAATTACAATTTCTTTTAAGGCTCACTTCTTAAGGAATCACACTGCTCCCAGAAGGACTTGCAGGCTAAGGCACACAAGCTTAGGGAAAGATACAAAGGACTTGTAAAACTGAGGCACACAACTCGAGGGTAAGATACAAACTATAGAGACCTACTAAAGAGACTCACTTTCTGATAGTAGGATACATGAAAATTTGAATTGCATATGTCAACAATACACTCTACTGACTGAGGCATTAAAGCACATCTAACTCTTCTTCTTCTCAACTCACTTCACCAATCTATACTTGCACACCACCACTCACTCACTCACTTTGCAACTAATATGTTCTTTCATTTATATCCTCTGCAAGCTCACAAAACACCAACTAGGTCATCCAAAACAAAAGATAAACAATAACCTCAACAAATCAGCCACAAAAGCATAACGGGGTCCTATCCAAGAGATAGAGAGGATCAAAAATAATATTATTACATCTTCCAATGTGATCCCAAACATTAAACATGCTAGAGTACAACATCCCAAGTCAGTAACAAGGAAACATGTAGATGAAACGTGTAGCACATTACCAGTCGGCCCAAAAACATATTTTCAACTAAAATTACTCAATGTGGTTATCAACAAGATAGGTCAAGACCCAAATACATTTAACACAAACTCAAATGTTGGTGCAGACCCCCAAGCACATAGTGCAAGCAAGAAAACAAGCCCTGTCAGCCAGACATCCTCAAATTTCCCAAAAAACCAACTCAAAATAATATGTGGTACCAAAGAGAACAATCATTAATGTGCAAACCATAAAGAGATGTTCCATGAACATCCAAAAAAAATTCCAGACACTTCTTTCACACTATCATGCCAAAAAACAACCACCACAAACCGAACATAAGCAATACACTTCATCCCAGAAGCACAAAATGCACAACCATGAGATGGAACATTAATAAACCAACTTGTGGTAAACACTACCACATAAAACCTGAACTGAGACACTTCACAAACACTAAGAGCACGTCCACCAAGATGCAAGAGAAAAAACATCAATGTGGAGAAATGTGGAGTATTTTTTGAACCAACCCTGACAATCAACAGAAACTACCAACCCACTATAATTACCAAAAACCTCCTCGACAGAGACCATCAGCAACATCTCTCCACCATTAGCATCACTTTTAATCCTCATCTTAATTCTTCTAATCCTCATATTAATACTTCTAATCCTCATCTTAATATATCATCATTGCTAACAATAACCATACTCAATACAACTTTACTTGAAATCAAACAAGGCATGACATCGAACCATGAACATTAGCAACTCATCTAAACACGGCATGACTACATTCGACCATGAAAATCCATGAACATCAACAACTCCACCGTGAGCACAACATCAATGACAACCAATGCCAACAATCTCTCCCATTGGCATTGATGGCAATACATAACTACACATTCTCCCCATTTCGTCCACCAAGGACAAAGGGCCATGGTCTTCAATTAAATCATCAGCACATTCTCCTCCTTTGAGTGAATGCACAAATTTACAAGCTCAACATTTGCATAGCTTCTTCAAAAACATATACAAGCTCCCCCTATTAGTAGCAACCAACCAACTACCTACTCCCCTTGAGAGGTAGCACCCATCAATCCAAGAGAAAAGGATATGACCTAAATTTCTCCCCCCGGATAGATGCACCATTTATGCATCTAGTTAGAAAACGGAGAGGCAATAACACCTAGCTTCCATCGGAGATACTAAAAAGTATCCTTTGAAAGCACCTTAGTGAATATATCTGCAATATGATCTTTAGTAGGTACATACTTCAATCTGACTTCTTATTTTGCAGCCTCTTCCCTTAGAAAGTGATACCAGATAGAAATGTGTTTGGCCCTTGAATGTATCACCGAATTCTTCAAAATGTTAAGTGCACTAGTATCATCAGATAATATAGGAATGGGTTCATCATATACCACCTTTATATCCTTTAAAGTTTGATTCATCCAAAACACCTAGATGCAACAAGATGTTGCAGTAATATACTTAGCTTTTGTTGTGGATAAGGACACTGAGTCCTAGTTCTTATTGAACCAAGAGACCAATTTATCTCCCAAGAAAAATGCACTTCCACTGGTGCTTCTCCGATCATCCACACATCCTACCCAATCAGTATCAATATAATAACTCAAAGAAAAATTATCATCCTTCTTATACCACAAACCATAATCTGAAGTTCCCTTCAAATATCTGAATATTCTTTTTACTGCTTTCTTATGAGTTTTCTTAGGATTAGCTTGATATCTAGAAACCAAACCTACTGCATGTATAATATTAGGTCTAGAAGAAGTCAAGTACAATAAACCTCCAATCATAGACCTATAAAGAGCCTGATCAACCTCAAGGGACTCAGTTTTTCTCAAGTAACAATCAATGACCATGGGAGTACTTACTAGTTTGGAATCAAGTGATCCCACAAAGTTGGTTTACAATTTCTGAGAGGAACTGATTTTTGCTAAAATCACATTTTTTTAAAAATATAATGATTTAAGCCTTTAAAAGTTCCATTTTAAGGATTCCAATTGTACGAGGGTTTGATCAAACCACCTTAGATCAAACCCCCTTGGATAAAACCTAGCTAGTTTTAAACCTTACCTATAAATGGGTCTCCTTTACACCTATCAAAATGATAAAAAAATAACTTTTGATTTACCTTTTTGGGGATCAAATGAATTCATTTCAAATTTATTTCAAATGATTATGGTAGTCCTCAGAACAAGTTATCCAATGAATATAATTTTAATATGTTTTGGTTTTATTATGTATTTGTTTTTTTAGTTTTATTAAACATAGGTTTTTCATCGAAAATGAAGTTCTATGTTCTGCACATGTGGAAAAATAGCAGATTATCAAAAAAAAAAATTAAAATATGAGTGCACCAGATATTGAAGTCCTTGATCATATTAAAAAAAAATTGAATTTCGATATATACAAAAAAATTTACGCGTTATACGGTCATGCTATGTCTGAATTGTAATTGGTTTGGCTTTGAAACTTGATTAAAGAAAAAAATATTCAATAAAAAACTATCTAACCAAGTGGAAGCACTAGATATCAGAGTTACAAATCTAAATTCGAAAGAATTAGAATTTTATCCTTCATGGAAAAAAAGTTATGCGTTATACAGTGTGCGTCACTTTTTTAAAATGTTGTTTTTGAAAAAAAATTAGTTTTTGTGGGAGATGGAAAAAGAAGTGAAATCTGATTCCAAAATTTTTTAAATTTTTTTTTTAGAATCTGCAGAAAAAATGTGACGAGACTCTAGTTTGTATCTTTTTCAAATTCCTCATGGTTTAGCCGCTATAGGTGCCCGAATGTGAAGATTTAGTTAAAAATAATAATTTCAGTGTCCAGTTTGCCCAAAAATTGTAAACCACTATTGTGGGATCATCCAATCCTCCATGCCAAACTTCTTCAACATCTCTTTAATATACTTAGTCTGAGAAATAAAGATACCATCATTTATTTGCATAATTTGAATCCCAAGGAAGAAACAAACTCACCAATTATAGACATCTCAAACTCTTTTTGCATCTCTTTTGTAAACCTCTTACACATATTATCATCTCCGCAAAATATGATATCATCAAGATATACAACAACTATGAAAATCTTGTCTTCCTCAAACTTAATATAAATATTACTATCTGCAATACCTTTCTTGAAACCTTGTTGAAGTAAGTACTTATCCTTGACCGAGCATACCAAGCTCTACAAGCTATCTTGAGTCTATACAAAGCTTTCTTGAGTTTGCACACCATGTCTAGATCTTTTGATAGATAGAAACCATTTGATTGCTCAATATATACTTATTCCTCTAAATGACCATTCAAGAAGGATGACTTCACATCCATCTGATAAAGTTTGAAATTCTTGTGAGCAGCAAAAGCAAGAAACATCTTAATTGCCTCCATTCTAGCAACTAGGGAAAAAGTATCCTCAAAATCAATACCTTCAACTTGTGAATAACCCTTACAGACCAATTTGGCCTTATTCCTCACAACTTCACCATCTTCATTCAGCTTGTTCCAAAAAACCTGGTAATGTTATGGCTAATAGCAGGATCTACAGGTTGAGGAAGTTATTCATGGATGAAATTGGGAATAAAATTCAAAATGGAAAAGAGAGTGGAAAAGTAGAATTTGATGAAACTCTTGCAAAATTCAAGATAATGACTGATGCTTTTGTTCATTGTTATGATGAGAAGATTCTGAGCAGTCTTCCCGGAATAAAGGATTTTACTGTGATTTTGAGAGCATCTTCTATACAACAAGTTGTCTTAGATCAAATAAATGAAGCAAATAATTGTGAAAGAGCTAGCAATTTTGAATTTGAAATAATGGTGTCTTATGTATAGACTCCCCCTATGATTTGTTCATAGAATAAGGTATAGCAATTTTGAATTAGAAACAATGGTATATGAACAACTATTTAGCCTATATGTTATGCTACAATAATTAGCTACATGTTAGAACATATCCATATCAGCATAAAATAACAGGTGCAATTCACCTCAAACTATGTTGTGGTAATTGCTTTATAAGGAAGTTTGAACCCCTCCATGAACATTATATGTGTACATCAGTATGTTGGTTATTATCCTGATCTCCTTTGTGATCAAAAGAACAATGAAGTTCATTGAATAACTCATGACCATTTTGTAGTGCTATGATCCAATTCTCCTTTACTTATTACTCATTGTCTTCTCAATCACCATGTGAAAATGACTTAGAGGACATATCTTTGTCACCATTTGACAGTAAATTTCATTGTTTTTTGGATTGTTTGTTATGATTCAATCATTGTTTGACAATGTTATTCCTTTCTTATTCCTATAGGATAGAGTACAATTCACAGTTTGCAACTCTCTAACAATGATATTCCTTTCAGTGATCTCAGTCACCTAATTCAATGTGTTATCTTCTTCATTTCTCAGTGCTAACAATGCCTACACAATGTTTTCTCAGTCATAGTTACAGTGCTCCTTCATTTGAAGATACTATGTTGCTTAGACAATAATGTTTTAGTGAATTCATATATTTTGTCTTGGAAACATCTTGTTGCACTTATAGAGTTTTGTTGCACATAATACGTAGTCAAGATGCCTTCAAATGGAGCTCTTTTGCAAAGGCAGTAGGATAATGGTGTCAATAAAATAACAATGTTAGTGAGAGGTATGATAGTAGATACAATAAGAATGGAAGGTATAATGTTTTGAAGGTAAAAGAATCATTTATTTGCCACCATGGTGAAAATTTAGAAATTGCATTTGGTTTTTTAAACATGGCCTCTAGTACAACTATTAGAGTTGTTAAGAACCTTTGAGTATGTTCTGATTTTCACACTGCATCTAAATTCATCTCCAAGATTGTTGCAAGAGAAATTATTCTAAGAGATGTGAACCATTTCCATCATTTTAAACAGGGACAATGATTGTGTGGGGAATATTGGTGATGCTAAATGAAACAATCTGAAAAATAGGCTTGCACTATAATAATGTGCACTACATCAAATATCCAGCCAGTAATAATGAAGGGACATCCATCAAAGCATAATAGTAGGGATTTTTTTTTTATATGTTGTAGTTACAAGTGCCCTGCTAGGCATACATGAAAATGTGGAAGCATAGACAAGGCAAACAAATTGTTTCAAAAAATGCCTCAAAGAAATGTGATATCATGGAATGTCGTGATTAAAGGATATGTTCAAAATGGTTTTTTCTAAAAATTCCTTAGAAAATTTTAAGAAAATGCAACCAATGGGTGTAAATCCAAACTCCTCAACCTTTGAAAGCGTCCTTCCTGCCTGTGTGTGAATTGCAGCTTTGGATGAAGATATGAACATCCATCAAAAGCATATTTGGAAGTGGATTTTTATCAAATATTGTAGTTGCAAGTTCCACTTCGGATCACCAAAGCCTTCACAAAACCTTCTGCACAACCACCGCAACACCACACGATTACTGTTGGGCCTTCATGGTGATGTGGGGTGCTTACCTTGCATCACTATGAAGGCCCAACAACAACTGAGCGGTGTTGCGGTGATCTTCTGCACAACTCCTGCAATATAGTCACATCCTTTATGTTTCAAGCATGAAGTAATAAATAGATAATCTTTGATTGAATATCATTCAACTATATTTTTTCAACTCAATAGAATATCAAACGAGTCCATCAAAATGTTATAGGTTTCTCCAAAGGCATTAAGATAGTAATGATACATAACACGATCTCTTTGCTCAAAGCATCGATACAGTGATGTGACATTATTCCTTGTCTCTGTCTCACACATTTTATCTATTGCATATCGTGTGTGGAGTTGTTAGTTATATTGCATAAGATCATGGAAGGCACCCACTCTCCCACAAACTCTTTAAGTCATGCCAGCGGTGATGTCGAAAAGCCTAACTTCAGGCTTTCCCGCATCACTACAAAGGCTAGCAAAAAACTGTGTGGTGTTGCAGTGGAGGCATACATTGACACTTTCAAAGGTTGAGGAGTTGGGCTTTACACCCACTAGTTGCATTTTCTTAAAAATTTCTAAGGACTTTTTAGAAAAACCCATTTTGAACATATCCTTTAATCACGACATTCCATGATATCACACTTCTTTGAGGAATTTTTTGAAATAGTTTGTTTGCCTTGTCGATGCTTCCACATTTTCATGTATGTCTAGCAGGGCACTTGTAACTACAAAATATGACAAAAAAATCCCTACTGTTATGCTTTGATGGATGTCCCTTTGTTATTACTAGATATCTGATGTAGTGCACATTATTATAGTGCAAGCCTATTTTTCAGATTATTTCATTTAGCATCACCAATATTCTCCACAAGAACATTGTCCCTATTTAAAATGATGGAAATGGTTCACATCTCTCAAAACAATTTCTCTTGCATCAATCTTGGAGATGAATTTAGATGCAGTGTGAAAATCATAACATACTCAAACGTTATTAATGACTCTATTAGTTGTACTAGGGGCCATGTTTAACAAACCAAATGCAATTGTTAACTTTTCACTATGGTGGCAGATAAATGATTCTTTTTTCTTCTATTCCACAGCATTAAGTAAAAGTCTTGAATCTGGAAATACCCTGTTGCCTTCATTTGCCAAGCCAATTTCTCCAATTTTGCATAGCTCTCCAATGTTTGTGGATGTGATCTATTTCCTACACAAAAAAAGCATGTACCATTTTATGCCCTTCAATCCAACTACATGCAAGTATCTTTTTAATTCCTCTGTCTTTCATCAATCTCCTTACTATTTGAACCTCACCACACTTGCTCACTTTTGCATAGACAAATTAGAGAAGAACATAAGTTGCGGCATTTTTAGGATATGAATAAAAAAGCAGTGTTGTTGGAATACTCAACCTATATTCATACATGCATGCACCAAAGGTTTGACTGGCATCTTAGTAATAATGTTTAGTGTGTCCTCAAGATAGCCAACATGGGCACGAAGTTCAACCATGCACACCTAATGATCAAATATATATGTAATGCAATAAGGGTTACTAACGTGTGAAGTATGTGCAGACCTCATCCACTAAACCTGCATGACTGCATGCATCTATAACACAAGAAAAGCTTAGAATGTCGGTATTCTAGAGTGCTTCATTAACTCAAATATTTTGAGAGCTTCCTTGCAAAATCCATTTTGTGCATATTTTGCAATCATATCATTTCATTCCATGAGATGACATCTCTTTGAGGCATTTTGTAAAACAATTCATTTTGTACTATATTTTGGTGTCAAACTTTTGGTAATTATGGTTAGTTACATTACATTCAATTTCTGAATTCTAGGAAATTATATATAGTAAATAGATTGAGGGTTGTTTTGGTAGTGAAATTAGATCTCTTAGAAATTAACTTAAATATCTTGTCTTGAAATATCTAGAAGGATTATTTTAATTAAAGAGGATTTTATGGTTATTTTTGTAACAATGATTTTACAATGCAACTAGCTTGTTATTTTCTTTCGAGATACAAGTCATCAAATTCAAGCACATACCAAGAAGATGGTACTCTACTTCAAACCCGCAACCTCACTTAGTTTATTTTGCTTACATGGGGATATTAAGGAAGATGCCAAACAATTAATATATATCATTTGTTGTTTGTGAAGGAGAATCCTGTCAGATCAAATATGGCAGTGGATCAATATATGGTTTCTTAAGTAAAGATGATGTCACAGTTGGGAAACTTGTTGTGAAACATCAGGTTAGTAATTTTTGGATGTCAAGGCTTCCCAGTTGGATATCAAATATCTTTTCTCGTCAACTTAATTTGGAATTTATGTATAAATGGATTCTTTCATGGTGTGGGTCTTTACTGAGACAACACATGAACCAGGGTTGACATTTTTGTTGTCTAAGTTTGATGGCATTATTGGGCTTGGTTTCCAGGAAATTTTTGTTGATAATTTTTTTCTAGACTGGTTAGTGTTGATAGCCTTCATTCTATAATGTCAACTTCATTCTATAATCTGAGTGTATCACCTTTCTTAAACTTTGAACAAGGTTCTGAAATCAAGGGTTCAATATGCATATTCCAGGCCTATGTTGAACACTCAGTTTAAGGAATTTGTTGACAAGGCTACAGTTTTTAAATTGATTTCTCTTCCTGATGTTTTTGGACTTACTTTTGTAAAATTGCAATATACAATGCACTTTTATTCTTTCTAAATTGAGACTAATAGTAATTTTGTTGGTTGTATTGAGGCACAACTTCATTCATGGTGGAAAAGGCAACACCCTATTGCTCATCTCAGATGGCATGTTGCATATAAAGGAGAAAATATTCTAGGGCTATTGTTGGTTGCATTGAAGGAAAGAGCTTCATATATGGGACACGATCAACACTCTCCTTCTTGGATTCTACACGTTGCAGCTTGCTCCAAGAAGATTTCCCATGTTGTAAAAGTTTTAAGAGATGAAAGGGGCATGTGCTTGCATTTAAGGGCTCCAAGCATGTGTTTCCATCATTGCATAAGTTTTTTGGAGAAGTTTCTTTCATGTCCTTTATGTGCATTGTAACTCAGATTTTTAGTCTTGTGATTGAAAATGAAAATTTTAATACTCTATTTCTAAGCATTTTTCAAGCAAGATAATATTTCAGACTTGTGCAGGTTGTAAGAACACCTTTCTTTTAATAAATTTCAGCGATTTTTCCTTCTTAATGGTTGAATTATTGTGTGCAATTGATGATTGATGTTCATTTTTGTGTTTTATTTTTAAATCTTCAAATATCAGCAAATTAAAATGACTAAATATACTAATAATTGATGTCAATTAATAATTAAATTGACTAAATATACTACCAATTGACCAAAATTAGTTAATGCAAATGACTAAATATACTACCAATTGATGACAATTAATTATTACAATAACTAAATAAATGACTACCATGACTAAATAAATCACCAATTAACAATAATCGGTGACTAAATATACTACCAAATGTACTACCAAATTAACAACTAAATATACTACCAAATTGATCAATCAAAATAACCAATAAATGACTAAAAATGGTTTATTCATCAATTTGGTCACGTTATAAATGACTCGCAATAAACTACTAATGGTCATGTGACCATGGTTAGTCATTTATAAGCAGTTTTTAGTAGCTTTTTTAATCATATATTGGTGTTTCTTTACTAGTGTTTTAACAAGATCAACAACCCTTAAACAAATTAGCAATACTCCATCAAATCAGAAACAATGAAAGATAAGATAATGAACACACATGTACAAGATAACACCAGATTTATGTGGAAAACCCAAGAAGGGAAAAAACCATGATTAGAAAACTCACAATATAGGAAGCTCACTACTTACATAATTGCAATTTATTTTAAGGCTTATTGCCTAAGGAAACACACTACTCCTGAAAGTACTTGCAAGCTAAGGTACACAACCTTAGGTCAAGATACAAAGGACATACAAAATTGAGGTGCACAACCCTAGGGAAAAATATAAATTATAGGGACCTACTAAAGAGACTCGTTGTTTGATTATAGTATACATGAAAATTTGAATTACAACATATGTCAACAATACACTTTGTTGACTGAGGCATTAAAGCACATCTGACTCTTCTTCTTCTCAACTAACTTCACCAATCCATACTCGCACACCACCACTCACCCACTCACTCCACAACTAATTTTTCTTTGATTTACATCCTCCCCAAGATTACAAAACACCAATTAGGTTGGCCAGATTAGAAGATAACCTCAAAAAGTTAGCCACAAAGCATTATGTTGTCCTATGTAGGAGATAGAGAGGATCAAAGACAATCTTATTACATCTTCCAATGTGATCCCAAACATTAAACACACTAGCACACAAAACCCCAAGTTAGCAACAAGGAAATGTGTAGCACATTACTAGTCGACCCTAAAACATATTTTTAATTGAAATTACTCAGTGTGATTCTCAAAAATATAGGTCAGGACCCAAATGCATCTTAACACAACCTCAAATGCTAGCGTAGACCCCCAAACACATAACACAAGTAAGAAAACAAGCCTTGTGGGCCAAACATCCACAAATTTCCTAGAAAACCAAATCAAAATAATATGTGGCACTAAAGAGAACAATCATTGACATGTAGACCTTAAAGAGATGTTTCATGAACATCCAAAAACACTTCTAGACACTTATTTCACACTATCATGCCAAAACAAACCACCACAGACCAAATAGAAGCAAAACACTTCATCTCAGAAGCGTAAAATACATGACCATAAGATGGAACATTTATAAACCAACTTGTGATAAACACCAACACATAAAAACCAAATTGAGACATTGCACAAACATTGAGAGCACATCCACCAACTCAAAAGAGTAGAAACCATCAATGCGGAGAAATATGGAGATTTTTTTGGACCAAACCTAACAAGCAACAAAAACTGCCAACCCATTACAATTACTAGAAACATCTTTTACAACACAGGTGACCTAAAATTATATGAGTGAAACATCCACAGAGAATAGGCATTGAATCCCAAACTGCAAGACCATATCTTCAACAGTTGAGGAATGCAGAGCATTCTCCCAAATAGTCTTTACAACAACTTCCAATAGCAGAAACTTTCGCCAACTTGCAGAGACTAGAACTTCCTTGTAGCAACACAAACTTTCTCAAGAACATCAGGAGAGGGCATACAACATACTAGATACCATCAACAACATCTCTCCACCATCAACATCACTTCTAATCCTCATCTTAATGCTTCTAATTTGTATCTTAATACTTCTAATCCTCACCTTAATAATTTTAATCCTCATCTTAATATATCATCATGACATCATCATTGTTGATAGTAACCATACTTAATACAACTTTAATTGAAATCAAACAAGGCATGACATCCAACCATGAACATCAGCAACTCATCCAAACAAGACATGCCATCTAACCATGAACATCAACAACTCATCCAAACAAGGCATGACTACATCCAACCATGAAAATCCATGAACTTCAGCAACTTCATTGTTAGAACAACATCAATGAAAACCTTAACCAAGTGTACATCAATGAAAACCAATGTCAAACAACAATCTCACAAACATATGCAAAAATCTCCCCAAGTGTTGACATCAATGATAACCAGTTTCAACATTATGTATAAGATTTTATTTTTGTGTTTTTGTAATCAACCTGCTTATTGTTGTTCTTAATTGTTAAAAAATGGAAAAGTAGTGTGTATATATGTGGTTCTTATATGTACTTTTGTCAATGTTTTCTTAATAGATTCCTTAATATTCAAGTATTACGTCAAGAGTCTCTCCTATTCAAAACTAATAGATGGGATATTTTTTAATATATTTATCTATGGTCCTAATGTTGAATGTGCAAACAAATTTGGTGCTAAGGTTACCACAAATTACAACTTCTTTTGCTAAGCCATGAACTCTTCAATTTGGTTATTCAATCCATAATTTGAGACACATTTGGGGTTATCATACTTTATCATGTAGGGGTGTTGAAATGAAAAAAAAGTAAAACCCTAAGATTTGACACTAGGGTTTAAACACTTTTCCTTATGTGTATCGTTTATGATTTTGAGGTAGTGGGGGTTTGATGGATTTGGACAAGGTATAAGACTAACTTACAACCTAAAAGATTATTCAAATTTCCCTTGACAAAACATGGGATGGATTTAGGAATGAAATGCAATGAGTTAAATAGGCTAATGATGCAAATTACTATTTTAATTCAAATATAGTAGATTTAGAAAGTCATGGACAAATTCAAACTTCAAAAATAGACTAAGCAGAGTTTTATACACCTACGATATGAAATTGGAGCTGATTTTTAAGGACCAAGTCACCATGGGTGACTTTGTCCTAGTATTTGAATTCTAGATCTGATTTCACAATATTCTAGAGCTAGATCAAAGCCTTCTTTCCCTAGTTGTCGCACTATTAGTTCTTTGTCGGGTGCTGAGATAAGTGATTTTTCATATGTTGTCAAGGTTCAAGGTTTGAATGCAACAATGAATAATTGACCTTTAAATTTCTCCCAATCTTCTTCAAATCTGAAACTTGCAAATCCAAATAAAGAGGAAGGGTTTTCCCATATAAGGGCTTGCCTCATTCAAAACCCGTGTTGGTGTTTCCACCTCCACAATGGCAATGTCAATGAAAGAGAGCTTATCCTTTTGAGGGATAGAGGCTAAATGATAAATGAATCAACAATGGACTGTAACTCATCACCCAAAAATGGCTTCCTTGAAGGACTTAAGTCATACAAATATCCTAAAGGCTTGATTGTTGTTGGCTTGATTTGTTTGAAGACCTACAAGGGTTAGATATCACAAACAATATGATAACATAAACATGAACAAACTCACATACACTTTGACATGACACTTTGATATTGAATTACTACAAAAAATATGATCTTGATAATAATTTTGGCTCTTGATACTAGATCGATTTCAAATGATGCAATAACTAGGTATTTATATGCAATTATTCTAATTTTTCAAAAATAAAATCTTGATAACTGATATTGGACATTTGAAATTCAAATAATAAAATGTTAATTCCGACATATTCAATTTTGGAGGTAAAATAGGGGGACTAAGTCACCCTAGGCGACTAGGTCCTAACCCTATTTTATGGGAGTTAAGGTGTCGGGGGAAAAATATTAAATGAATGAATTGGTTTTCTACATGTAATTTATTAGTAAATGTTAAAATAGGCCACGAAATGCATAATTTAGGAAACTAGGTGTACAATTAGATCCATGCACTTAGGTGGGAGGAAAACATAATGTGAAATTGTCATAGGTGATAATTTACGATGCTACATTTAGCCCTCACTTTAGTGAGAATATGAACTTATGCTCAAACTCACACTAAAGTAGAAAAATATAGCAAGAGGGGTCTAAAAATCCAAATATTGAATAGATAGGATGACTATGATTCTAGGGGGAGTAAACAAGCCCCCAAGATTTAAGATCCCATTGTAAACCAACATAAGCACAAAGGAACACACATACTACAACAAAACATGAAAATAACACCTAAAATAGTGTCGGATTTTAGTGTATTTCAATTCACGAATCAGGTGATTTGGCTAGCGCTAAACTCGACGCAAACAGGCATGGCCTTCTCGGCACTGACTTGTGCATCGGACTTAGCTTCGTAGTTAGCACCGGGAAATCATAACACCCTTGTTAGTGCCCAAAATAGCATTGAGAACTAGCATCTCTTCAGTCGCCTAAAATAGTGCCAGAAATAACGTCGAAAGTGGTGTCGAAATTGGCGCCCAATTTGGCTTATGTTTTTGCTTCTATGTCTACTCCCATTTTTGCTTCTAGTTTTGTTTCTAGTTTTGCTTCCAGGTTTGCTTCCAATTATGCTTCTAGTTTTGCTTCCACTTTTGCTTTCAGTTTTGCTTCCGATTTTGCTTCCAATTTTGCTTCTAGTTTTGCTTTCGATTTTGCTTCCGGTTTTGCTTCCAGTTTTGCTTTCGGTTTTGCTTCTGGGTTTGCTTGCAGTTTTGCTTTTGATTTTTCTTTGACTTTTGCTTCTGGTTTTTCTTCGAATTTTGCTTCCAGTTTTGCTTTTGTTTTGCTTCCATGTTTACTTTCAGTTTTTCGTCCAAGTTGGCTTCCAGTTTTGCTTCCGATTTTGCTTCTAGTTTTGCTTCCAGTTTTGCTTCTAGTTTTGCTTCCAATTTTGCTTCCAAGATTGCTTCTAGTTTGCTTCTAGTTTGGCTTCCATTGTTGCTTCCTTTTTTGCTTCTAAAAATGCTTCTTGTTTTGCTTCCATTTATTAATTTAATATGTTTTATTTCAATTTAATTAGTTAAATATATCGTGCCTCTTAAATAAATCATATGATTATAGAGTAAGTAATTTAATTATTTAACTCATATGACTAAATAACAAGATAATTTTATTTTTTTGGTCAATAACACGAATTTTTTGTAGTGCTTGTAAAGATAAAAAAGTACATCTATTGTTCAGTGTCATTACCAACCAAAAGAGCTTAACACTTCTCTAATTTGTTCAATTACATTCTGGAGGTGCCAAGAATTAATTTTACCTTTCATCACCACCTGAACTATTATTGTAACATGATCATCATCTATAATTAAAACAAGTGAGTCAAATATCTATAATTTAATTGAATTTGACAACATTCATCCTGAGCAGTAAATTAAAATCATCATACGTAATAAATATCCATCCAAAAATC
Source organism: Sequoiadendron giganteum (assembly GCA_007115665.2). Classification (NCBI taxonomy): domain Eukaryota; kingdom Viridiplantae; phylum Streptophyta; class Pinopsida; order Cupressales; family Cupressaceae; genus Sequoiadendron; species Sequoiadendron giganteum. The sequence continues at coordinate 234,745,691 of CM021107.1, read as the reverse complement.
ATCGACCACTTTTAATATATATAAATTGACAAGTCAATATTGATGATCATCATCATATATAACTAAAACAAGTGAAAGTCAAGTATGCCAGTACATCAAAAACATATCAAAATGATACATTTCCAACAGTCGACATAAGTGAAAATGATACATGTACAAATGATATAAATAAAATTGATAAAATATGTAACCCAAACTGATACAAGTCAAGATGATGCATGTCCAAATGATATAGTGAAAATGATACATGTCAATATGATACAACTCAATAATATAGTACTATAGGCCGTGAAAATGATGCATATGATATTAACCATGAAAAGAGTCATCATAATGATATATCACTAATGATCCATGATGTAGTCTATATGATCATGAATATCACTGGTTACAACCACCAACTGTCTCATCGTCATCATCATCACCATCGTGATCGTCGTCGTCGTCGTCGTCGTCGTCATCGTCGTCGTCGTCGTCGTCGTCATCATTGTCATTGGCCTCGGTGTCTTCCATATCTGCATCATCAACATCCTCTGCCATGTGATTTGTACCAAGAAAACCAATATTTTGTGGATCTATGTCATGTTGAGGATCATCTTGATCTTCTAGAAGACCCGTGTTCTGCAAAAAAAAAACATTTAGAATGAAAAGTTATTATTTATTTAATGCAATAATTTATTTTTCTGTTATATATCTAATATTACTTATGAGACGAAACCATAATCATATTACATCGTATCAAAGTGCACATAACATAATAAAATTTCAAAAACGTTACAGCTAATACTGGTGAGTCAGGAGAAACTTCAACTTTCAAAAACAAAGCCAATTAGGCTGACAGACTTGTGGATCAGACCAACATTTGGTGGAAGAGGAAGAAAGATGACTGAAACTCTGGAGGCCCACCATACTGGATTTCAGTATTCAACCATGAGATCAGAAGAGAGAGTTGATATCATGTATCAAAACATTAAGCATGCATTCTTCCAGCCAGCGGAGAAGGAGATGATTACTTTGCTTCATTTTCATTTGCATAACCATATCACAGCGTGGGAACCAAGAAGACCAAGGATGTCCAATTTTATGTGGAGGTAATGGATGTGGTCCAAACTTTAGGAGGGGCAAGAAGGTCAATGTATGATCTTGATGAAATTGAGGAAGAACAACAAGAGACGGACAAGAAAAATATAATCAATATAGAGTTTCAAGGATTTGTCAAGCGAATAAGAGAGCTATGGGAGCAGCCTCATCTAAAATATTTTGAACTAGAGTTTGATATAACATTTAGAGATCTTGGTTTTCATGGAGTTCCTTTCAAATCCTCTACTTTTATTGTTCCTACGGTAAACTATTTGGTAGAGTTGGTGGAATTACCTTTCTTAGTAATCGCTATTAGTGAGATTGAGATTGTTAACCTTGAGAGAATAGGACTTGGGAAAAAGGAATTTGATATGGCTATTTTTTTCAAAGACTTCAAGCGGGATGTACTCCACATGTATGTCATTCCTCAATCTTCGCTTGATGACATCAAGGAATGGATGAACTCCATGGATATAAAGTATTATGAAAGCAGAATGAACTTGAACTGGTGACCAGTTTTGAAGACTATTACTAATAATCCAGATAAATTTATTGAAGATGTTGGTTGGGAATTTTTGAATATGGAAGTTAGTGATTCTGATTTTGATAATTCATAAGAGTCAAATCAAGGATATGAACCCTCTGATGTAGAAGAGGAATCAGAATCAGATGAGGAAGGTTTAGAAGATGAATCTCTTGTGGAGTCAGAGGAGGACGAAGAAGAAGAAGAATATTTTGAAGAGGAGGAAGGTAAAACATGGGATGAATTAGAAGCCAAAGCCAGAAATGTAGATAAGGAAAAAGGAGATGAGTCTAACAGTGAAGAGGAAAGGCGGTAACGAAAGGTAAAAGATACAAGGAAATCTCAAGCACCTGATATTAGAGATTCAAGAGGAATTCCTGCCAAGAGGCATAAAGTCAGATGAATTGAGTTCATCTACATCCTTCTACTATTTATTCATGCACATAAACAATCATCTTGTAATCATAAGATTTGAGCTCTATTTACTCATCCTATGCATCAATAAACAATTCAACACAAGAGATGCAAGTTGACATATTAACACAACAATATCCAACTAAGTTATTGGAAATCAACTTTTGATACCTCATTCTCCATCCAGATTACAAAATCATTCCACTTTTTGTTTTGTAACATATTCTTTTCAAATTGCTTTGGATGGCGGCCATATTTCTCTTCTTATCAAAACTTGGCACATGGACTAGTTAAACTAATTAATATGCAATCATTTGCTTTTTCCAAGGAAATAAAAATATATATCATTTATCATATTAAATATACTTACAAATGTACAGATCAAGGCTTGTAAACCTTTATGGCCACTGCGATGCATCGCACGAAGTTTCTCAAGCCTAGCCTTGGAGGCCTTGTCCTGAAACATATACTAATTCAATTTAACTATGCATAAATAAAGTCTAAATATCATTTAATAAATTTGATATAATATTTTGAGAAAATTCAAATACCTGTGTACTCTCCTCACCGGACTTCCTCTATCCATCAGACTTCTCATATGCTTTTACAAGCTCTTTCCATACTTTCACACTTACATCAATTGGCCTTTTTTTTCTGCCTTAGCTCAGGAGGGATTTTTTTTATCTTCTTTGTTTGGTTGCATCGAAATCTCTTGCAATTTTGAGAAATCCATAGCTTTATCTTCTTTACAGACCAACCTATGCCAAATTCATTCTCCATGTCATGGATAACTACTTTTTCTAGGTGCATGGGTATCTTTGAGAATGGAAAATGTAGATGGTCTTTGAACCGTTGAAGGCATGATTCCTTCAACTTATTCATAAACATTTTCCCAGCATCCGTCATTCGGACTTCCCCTGAAACCACCTCGTATTCTATCTTCGTATTGTAGCTACCAATGCAAGATTGAAAACATGGCGTGGTGGAAGAAGTTTGTGTCCCAGGAGTGGAAGTCTATGTTCCCTATTCCACATTCTTAGAGTTTATTGTCACTGATTTCCTCCTAGATCTTTTGCAAGATCCAGGACTAGTTGGGGAATCAATTGATTCCCTTTAACACAGTTGATTTGTTTGCAATGTTTGAGGGATGTTACTAGATTGTTTTTCTATGTATATGGAAAGTGTTGTCTAGTCCACATTAGCCAATTTGTTCACCACCTCTACCCCCTATATGGAATATAATTCATCTTTATCTTTGTCAGTCTCATGTTCCTATATATATATTTAAATTATATTTCTTCTTTTAAATTTAGAAATAAAAAAGTAAAAAGTAAAATTCAAAGAAACAATGGAAACATTTACAAATCTATAAATTGGCAATGAATTACCTCATTGTGGCTAGAGTTTGCTGACAATGCTCACTTCCCTCCATTGCTTGACATTTTGAGGTGACCTAGGGCAAATTATTTTTGTCCAGTCTGTGGAGGCAAATGAAGTACACACTGTCAGGTATGAAAGTTTTCGTCTAGTTTGTGGTATGAAATTTCTTTTTTGTGGGAAAATATGTTTGATCAATTTTCTTAGTGTTGATAACCGTATCATGAAAACTCTTTCATATTGATATCTTGCATGAATTTTTCATGGCATCAGTGACTATGGCATGGCTGGGAAAAACCAAGCGGTTTTTGTGTTTATTTTCAGCAGTTGCTCAGCAGTGATCACCCAATTCCTGGATTTTCCAAGCAGTCCACTATTTCTTTGATACCTAGGTTAGTGAAAGAATACAGAGGCATCCTCACTTTGTGCTATAATAATTTGAGCCAAAGCTCAAATGGGTAGGGTAAAAAATTTTTTTGGTTTCTCAAAGGTTTTACAATTTATAATGATGGGACAATTTAGAGGTTGCCTGGATTGGTTAGGCCACGAACCGGTAAACAATCACGAATTCAAATGCAATACAAAGAGTAATAAACAATCACAAATTCAACCAAGAAAAAAATTGTAAGCTTATCTATGGTTTCGTAAATTAAATTGAATTTCTTATCAGTTGCTGGTAGCGCCCTGCTCTCTTCCTTCATGCGGCGTGTTGCAAACTAAATCGAATTTCTCATCAATTGTTGGTAGCACCCTGCGCTCTTCCTTCGCGTGCCATTTTTCCCTTTTTTGCCGTCTGATTTCTTCCTTCATGTGGGAAAGTTAAAAAAAATTTATTTTGATTCATTAGTTGACGCTCTAGTCAGCGTTAGTTAATGCCAACATTAGCACTGACTCTTGGTCGTAAATGTAATATGTTTGGGACATATAAGGCAGCATCAAGTGCGCCTAATTTAGCGCCTACCATTGATGTATAGTGACTATTTTCATTTTTGTGTATCACAGGATCCATAGTGTTGGAAATAATTCCAACTCTTGCCTTGTTTTTGTGACCATCATTCTCTCGTGGCTCCTTCATCAGCTCGATGCAGTAAAGCGGTTTTTACCGTGGTCCTACAAGGTGCTTCATTCTTCTCTACGGTAGTGTGGTGAAAGCTTTTATGGTGGCACACGAGTCTTCCTTATGTTCCTGGCGGTGTTGCGGTGACTCTCACAGTCCTGCAAGTCTTCTACCATTGGTGTGTGGTAGTGTGATGACCATCGTTGTCCCACAACTCCTTCATCAGCTCAGTGTAGTAGAGCAATTTTTACCGCAGTCCCACAAGTTGTTTTTTCCTTCTTAGTGGTAGTGCGGTGAAAACTTCTGTGGTGGCATTTTTATTCAAAGAGGAGGCCATGGAGAGAGGACGTGGATGACGTAGAAATACTAAATCGTTGAGAGGAAAGTGGGTGGAAATAGATGAGACAATGGAATATGCAAATACAATAGAGGTAAGAAGAGAAAGCAACCTCAACCAAAGGAGGAAGGTGTTTATGAATTCACAAATCCTACAACATAGAGGAGATAAAGTCATTTTTTGGTCCATGAGGCCTCTGAGGTCAAACTTATTGGTTGAAAATGCACAGGAATGGTGATTAAATGTGATTATATGATCAAGGGAAAAGTTTGAAAATTAGGATAGCCAAAATATGATATCAATATGTCAAATATATGACTAAAGTGAGGTTTTGTGTTGGATAGCATATTCGTTGAAATGATAAAATTGGTGTACTAAACATTATTTACTATGTTGTGTATTATAGGGGCGAGACAAGGCCATGGCAACAGATCGTGTCATATCAAATGAGGACACAATGGATGAAGCAGGACATCAGGTACTCAAATTTTTACTTAACGTAGGAAAAAATGATCTGATGGCATTTTTTGATACGTCCATCTTTATTCATAGTATTATTAAAATTTATAATGTATTATCCAATCTTGACATAAATTAATGCATGTTGTTGATTATTTTAGATGGAGATTGGAGAAAATGCAGAGCCTAAGCTCTCAACTAGCAAAAGAACAAGATATGGGCATGGATGTGGATCTAAAACTATTAAATCACATAGACGATAGTGGGTGGAAGAGGATACGACAATGGATACTCCAGACACAAAAAATGATTACACTAAAGAAGAGGTAGGTCAGAACTATAGTACATGGGATGAATACTTTGAGAAAATTGTTGTTTGTGGATGTTCTGTATGTCATGGAAAGAAACAATTCAAATGAATGATTGTACAAAGATATTACATATATGATGACCTTTCAGTTGGTAGTATGCCTCCTACAATTGATTCAAATCCAATAGGAATTATGGTGAGGAATTTTCCAATTTGATATAAATAACATGTATACTTCATTTAAATATTGTTTTATATTATTTAAATAACTAATATTTTCTTAATGGATGCTTGCAGGATAAAGTTCTTGGTTTAAAGTTTCCTGGATCACTGGCTTCCAGCCTAGAGGGCAATGATCATTTATCAAATGATACATCTAACAAAAATATGTGCCAATATACCAGCTCGGAAGATGAGGAATTGGCGAAAACAAGTAACAGAACAAGAACCGGTGTGAAGATGCATAATTTTCTTAAAGACAAGGGGAAGGTGGAATACATACCCTATGAGAATGAATTTGATGGAGATGGTGACTTGCCCCTGAGTTTGAGATCAATTTACAAAGAGATGTTTGATTGTCGACTATATTGCACTTGGCCTAGTGATCAAGAACTACCTAGAGTGTATGAGGTGTTTCAATTTTGGGGATACAACTGCATGATATGACCCTCCAATATTCATGGAGCAAATCTAGGCCTCTTTATTGTCCAAAATGTACATGTGGGATCCAAACAAAGAAACAATTTAAAACAAACCACTAGGAGATTAATGTCATATTATGGTCCATCATATTACAGTGGTGAATGGAGAAGGCTAGCATAATATAAGCCTAGCATGGTAGCATATGGTCTAAATTTGAATATGTATGCACATCGTCTCCAATTGGAAAGTGGAAAAGAAATGAATAGAGGTCATCTTATGTATATAGATGGACGTGCATACACACACAAAAATATTGCAGGATTTGTAAATAGTAGTAAGGGAAGGGACCCTACTGTAAGACCGAATTGTCAATTTGTTGAGGTTATAAATGATAAAGATGGAGATATGGAAAGAGAGGTTGATAGATTGATAATGGTTGAGGCTATTATGGACCTTACCATTGGGGATGAGTTATTGATTGATTGACCCTTCTTAAAACGCACTCCTTTGTGAAAGAAGAGGGAAGAACAAGGTCTCCCTAAGGATGTTCTTAAGGGCAGAAAACCAAAGAATAATAAATGAGTGTGGACTGATGTATAATAAACTATGTTGTCAAAATTGTGTTTTATAGCAATTATTGTATAAAAAAGGTAGTCTATAAAATAATGTTCCGTTATTCAATTCATGTATAAATGTTCATACAATTTATATAATGTCTAATATATGTATTTCCTTCATGTGCAGGTATTTTTCTATGAAGATATTTTGGACTCGAAATGGATATTTTTCATACATTATGATCCAATATTAAGGCATGTATTTGATGATGCATTATTGGATATTGAGCAAAACAATGATGGCCAACAAAATGAGAGAGAGGGATTAGAGAACATCGAATAAATTGACATCCATGATGATGTTGAAGATGGTTATGTTCAGGCACAAGAAGACAACAATCCAAAGTTAGATGATTTTATGGAAGACAAAAATATGGATGGTATAGAAAATGATGATCCAAATACATTTGGTAACAATATAGATGGTCTACAGTCAAATTTAAATGATGATGAAGATGATGCAGGTCAAGATGAGGATGATGATAATATTAAATACTTGAAAGAACATATGAACATTGACAATAATACACTGGATGACATTGTAGCATACAATAATGTTAATGACCAAGACTTCTAAATTTTTAGAATTATTTGTATTCCATGTTTAAAAAAGGATGATTCTTATGGACTAAACTTTGAAATACTTCAGTAATATTATATTGTACTTGGACAATTGAAAACCTATTTTATTCTCCTAGCAAGCTTTTTTATTTTCCATTATAATTCTAGACCAAACAACATTTGCGGGGATGGCCACATGCAAAAAATAAAAAGCACATAAAAAAACAATTGTACGGTAGAAAATCAAATTCACTCTATTATGTCTTATTTCGCTTGCACGCTTATCTGAAATACATAGGGTATTCACCATACATTTCCCTTGACAAAGAAAACATGTGATTTCATTTATTTCAACTGTATATCTCAGAAGTGAAATTGTTATTACATAATGATGCACTGAGAAAATAATATATACAAAAATTACAAAGAAAATGTTTGAAATTTAACATGCAATATATTGTGTTGTGTTGAAAGGAATCAAGATTAACTGGGACAAGAAATAAAAATAAAATTTTGATGATTGTACTTAAAAGTGAACAGGATATGAAAAGTGTGGAAAATGATGGTGCTGAAATTGAAAACCCTGATTCTGATGATATTACCATTTTATGTCATTTGAGATAAAGAGCACATACAATTTTATATGCATAGAAAAAGAAGCTTTGAAACTAGTAAACTGAAAATGTAAACACTGTAAGTTTTGTCCTTAAACAATAATTCACATACTCACTTACAAAAAAGGGTGAAGTATTTTTTATTCAAACTCTGTTTTATTTAATAGACATAACAGTAAAAGAATATTTACAAATACAAGAATATATACATTGTTTCATAGAAAACAAGGAATGTTTCATAGAATATACAAGTACAAGAATATATCATCATCATCATATCCTTAATTACCTATTGAAATATCCTTAAATTGTTCAATCTTTGGTATGAATTGTTGGCAAAAAAAAATAGGATTACTTGGATGCTTCTTCCATTCATTTTGTATCACCATATGTTTGTGAAGACACAAAAGTTAATAAAATATTAATGCACGTAACTCACAATTATTTAAATAAGCAACTTTGTTCACTTTATTATTTTTAAATAGTTTCCATTTTCATGTTGAGCATGTAACAAGGCAAAATAAGCTCAAATTTTCAAAACATTTAGCAGCTCTACCAACACCCACATTAAATTCTTTACTATATCAGCATATTCATTCACATAAGTACAATATTGAGGCTCAATAACTGATATTCATTCAAATATAAGAAGAAATAAGTATAGAAAACATAAGAAAAATATAGAATGATAACACAGTCATGGAGAATCTCTGATAATAAGATTTTCTCTGTTATATTGCTTCAATTGATATATATTAATAACAAAAGTCTTCAAATTTGAAATTATATATGATGATGATAATTTAAAACTAGGTTTTGGTTTCCTATTTATATAGGAAGCAACAAGCTACAAGCCTTTTACAAAAAGAAACAACCTTTCATAACTACTTCTTTTACTAACTATTTAATTAGCATAATTAAGGAAATAACAAGACTTAAGACATTTTGACATATGGTTCCATTATTCAATGGAGAAGACCCATGATCATTGATTTGGAAAATTATTCCTCTCCATGATGAACATCCAAATGCTCTCACCTCATTGTCCTATTCTTCTGAAACCAAATACTTTTCCTCCCACTGATACACCATAAAATCTCATGGCCACTTATATTCCTAGATCTCTTGCATGTTTTCAAGATGAGTTTTCCATCGACTATCTAGTAATGCCTTTGTATCATTGACAAACTTTAGGTATCCTGCGTCAAGAACAATCAACCCATCCATGATCTGATTTAGCCTAGGAAGATGGGTATCATCATCCTCTTGTATATGAGTAACGCACTTATGAACAACCTGACTGAATTATTTCTTCCACTTATCCAATTCCTTCAACTGATCACCATCTCTCATGATTTTAGGTACATACCATTGTTTCCAAGTATGGAATAAATCCATTCATGTTACAATCTTTTTATCAAACCCTTGTATATACTAAAATTCATCAGTAATCATCTTCACAGTTTGTTTAGTTGGCATTAATGTTGTGGGTGCATCAGGACTCCTTTGTAGAACTTTGCATAACTTAGCCAAAGTGTGGTGAATAGGCTACCACCTTTTGAACAAAGGATCTAATACAAGCATATGTGTCTTTATTTGATCCATTGCCTATTGAAGTGTTTTATAAATATCATGCACATTCTTTAGTTTATCCATAACTGATTTTATCATGTGCTCAAGAATCTTTTCCATAACTTAACAAGTTTGTCTTTTCACTTCATCCTGGGTTTGATTGTTGGCCTTCTTTACATCATCCACTTCCTTCTCTAGATTTTTTACCTGTTTTGTAGAAATGTTCTTCACAATATCCATTGGAGCAATAGGAGGCCTGTATAACACCATCTCCTTGCTTTGTGAGGGTCGTGCTCCTCTTAATTGTTTCAATTTGAAATTCTCCATGAACAATTTATTAACTTCATCATTTAGAAACCTTTGTTCCTTTCCATACTCCTTCAATCTGTCTGCTAATCCCTTAACAATTTCTCGAGTGAACATGGTCGAATACATGGTAATTGTGGCTGCCTCTAAAGGGGTGGTAAATTATAGTCCTTACCATCGCTGCCCCTTTCATCCCTTGAATTACATCCAATAATTTTGGCTTCTGTGTATTTTTATGTTTGATCCATATGGCCAGAGTTTCAATCTTTGGGTTATACCTAGTTCCACTCACACCTTCATCAGAGTCAAATTCTGCAACTAGCATTGGATCTTCCTAAGCCCGCACTTGATCAAGCAGAAACATTTTCTTTAATTCCAAGCCAGGGAAAATGATCATATTTCTCTTCAAGACCATTTCTCTAGCCTTCTGGGGGCTAATGTCAATGTTTTCAACTCTTAATTCTTGGAAAGTCTGTGCTACCATTTCATTTTTCTCTGATTCTTCAATTCCTACTTTAGTTGATTCCACCCTCTCTTGAAATTATTTTATCTATATCTTCATCCAGAAATCCTTAAACTTAGGAGTCTTAATGAATTCATAATCTTCTATGAATCTCCTGGCTGCAATTTCCCTTTCATCTTCATGTACCTTTGTACTTTTTTTTTCTACATCACCCATCATTTCCTCATGTTTATGGGAACTGGTTTCAAGGATGGGTTGATCAACTTCAATATCACCTATCAATGACTACAGTACTATAGCCACTTCCTCAGTATCACCCACCTCTTCAGTATCCTCATAAGGTACTAATTGTTCAATGCTTCTTGTCTTTTTGGGAGGTAACTGCTCCATGGGAGGCTCAAAGGTTTCACCTAGGGTATGCTCTGCAGTTACACCACTATCATGTTCTTCAAGATATGCTTCCTTCTTTCTGTAGAAGTCTTCAAATCTACCAATTATCAATTCTATCCTCTTGATGGGGTCCTTTTCCTCAATAAAGTATCCTAGGAAATCCTTGGACCTCTGCTTCATCCTTTCTTCAAGCTTCTTCATATATTCCCATTTTTTCCTTCTACTAAATACATCATTATAAGTAATGTAGTTCCTTATGACATCTTCTTCAAAATCCACTTGGTGTGGCACTATCATTTTGGTAAGAAGATTGTGCCTTATGTTGTTCATATTATTTTCAGGTTCAAAGGCTCTTTCTTTTCCAGATTTCAATGCATATCTTGTCTTCAAATAATATTGTAACTCCTCTAGTGTGTCTAAGCCTACAGTCCAATCTTCACACTTGGTTTGGTTTGGCAGGAAAGTGTCTTTCTTCTACTTGCACATTACATCTTTCTCCATCCACATCATTTGCCACATAAATTCAAGAAATGCTAATCTGAGGGGCACAAATTTTGGCAGTATGTGTGGAGCAACAAGGCATCCATAAACTCTTATTATTGTAACTTGCGGGAGGAAGAACCAATCTCCAAAATTGTGTGTATGACCCTACTCTGGTCTTAAAGCCAAAGGTCTCACTAGTTGCAATATTTTGGTTGACAATCTTGATATTGCATACCCAAGAACTCAAAGGATTCTATGTATAAAGTCTTCATAGAATACAACAAAGCTTGAATTATTGCACCAACTATCCCAAATATAGCACCATTTCTGGATAGGTGTAGGATTCCCTTGCTCATCTACTATAGCCAAGTCCATTCTTTTATTCCAATGGTTCCTATTCTGGTACAATATCAGATGACATAGTAGGGAATAGTGTATGAATGTAATCAGTGCACTATCCTCTATAACTTGGGAGAATTCATCATATAATGCTTTCTCAAGGTATGAAGCAAAGTCATATTCAATATTAGTTTCAGGGTTTTGAATTCTCGTGGCCATCATCATTAGGCCTATTGGAATTTTATCTTGAGCATCTATCCCCAACACTTAGCAAAGAGATAAATATGTATTCACAAAGTAATAATAAAAATTTGTCACATTAAATGGTTTAGTATTGGTAGTAGAGATGGGGAATGTCTTGTTACCAATGCCTCTTTTCATATATAGGGGAACCTCATCACTTCTATAAGTCTTTTTTAACCTAGCATAATCCTCCTCACTTTTCTACAGGTTTATCTTGGTCGGAGCCTGCTTGTTTAAGCCAAAACACTCAATGATGTCTTTTCTGGTTACTTCTACCAATGTTGTGTCGTTTGGAAACCTTACTATTTTGGTAGCTGAGTGATAGTGTTTGGCTAGTAGTCTGATAAATTCTACATCAACAAACACATTTGGGACAATCAACCTTGCTATATCCAACATCCAATCATTTGATACTAGAATCTTCTCATTTCTCTTACTGTAAAAATACCAAAATAGGTCCCATCTAGATTTGGAAATGAGGGCATCCCTACAACTTTGTGCAGTTTCCACGAGAAACTTCTTATTACCCTCTTTAGTAGACCCTGGAAGTATATCTAATATGGACCAATGGATTGGTCTCTTCTTTACTTTAGGTTCTTCATCTTTAATTTTAGGCCAAATTTCTTTTACTTCTGATTATTTTCTTTTAGGAGGCATGTTTCAATTTTCTCTACTATAGCTTCAGATGACAAAACCTTGAAATATTTTTTATATTAATAGAGCTCTTTTAGAGAGTTTTTGTGCACTTACCCGAGTATTTCATGCTTGTAGGACTTCTTCTTGTATCCTTAGCTCCTTCCACGCTAGTGCACTGCAATTGAGTGCGATATTGGGAAAAATCACTTATCTTTGGATGGCACGATATTCAGTCATATTAGTTTTGGAAACTCTTAATAATTTAATAGCATTTAATTTTGGCAACTGATGTGATTTTCTGCATTTAGTGTTGTAAATTTTAATGATGCCAAGATTATCGTACTATCGTCATCTCTTATTATACCTGTTGCAGTATGGAAAAATTTTTCCCTTCCCTTCTGCTATTTACCGCACTACCGCCTTGCTCAAGGCTTCTTGCTATGGGGTTGCGATGTATACCGCTCTACCGCATATGTTGGTCACCTTCCCGGAGGTATAGCGTTGTATGCTTTTGATCATTACTTGAAGAGTGTCGATGAGACAATATTATTTGTCTTATCGATATCTCAATGTCTCATCGACATTAGATCTTATGTTCCTTTGATGTTTGTTGCCGGAGTCGATGAGACAAGTTGGTATCTCTTACCGATATGCCACTATCTCATCGATATTTTCCTTCAGCTGTAGTTCTTTATATATCGGTGTAACTCTGTCATGTCGAGGAGACTTGTGATTATCACTATGGTATAGTGGTTTTTTTCCCTTCCCTTATGCTATTTATAGCACTACCACGTTGCTCAAGGCTTCTTGTTGCGGGGTTGCGGTGAACACCGCTCTACTGTATATGTTGCTCACCTTCTCGGCCGTATAGCGGTGTATGCTTTTGATCATTACTTGAAGAGTGTTGATGAGATAATCTTATCTATCTTACCGATATCTCAATGTCTCATCGACATTACTTCATTATATCCAAGAGTTGTGTTTCGTCGAGTACTTGTAGATATACCTTGTCAATGTGACATAAGTGATTCTCTCCTTGATAAGCTCGTATATTGTTGACATTTCATTGTTTTACATCGTCAATGAGACATATAAATAAGTCTCTTTGACATAGGGGTGTCTAATCCGGTGCCAAACCCAAAGCTAAACTCAAAGGTAAAGTCAGAGCTAAACACGACGCTAAACTCAAAGCTGAACTCAGAGCTAAAGGCAGAGATCAAGGCGGCGCTACACTCGAAGCTAATATCTTTGCTAAATACGAAATTAATTTAGGTGCTAATTAGCACCTAAATTAGCATCGACTTTTACTGATCGGCACAATAAACACCAAAAATGTTGCCATCCCAATAAATAGCACCGACGTTTTCAAAAAATTGCCAAAAAATACATTAAAATAGTGGGTGAAAGCAAAAAACAAAGCAAATCACAAGGATTTGTTGTAGTGATATGTATGTAATGCAGCAAGACAACACAAAACATACATTATGAAAACACAAAGCATACACAAAAAAGACACATGACATAACATATCATAAAGATGCCAATAAAATGAAAACAAACACAATGTAAGAAAATGCAAACACAAAGAAAACACATAAAAGGCACACAACAAAACACAAGGTTAGTGTTGAAGGGATTCGAGTCAGTAAGGAAAAGAGACCTCAGTCTTAAATTTGTCTCAAATACCAAAAATTATCCTTCGAATAAATGTTAGTCACAGGAATTCTCTCATGAGAACTTGCAAGTTGTGTTATGCCACATCACTCAAAAGCTACATCGATCTACTAGATAGCAAGTTGAATTATGCTAGGTGTCCATGTAATATGATGGATTCAATAAGGCTAACAAGTTGTGTTATGCTAATACACTCATGAAACACATGGCTCTATTGTCAAGCAATTTGTGTTATGCTTGGCGACCATGTTAAAAGGGGTGCTCAAGTTGACCACTAAGTAAGTTGCATTATGCAAAATCCATGGACTATCTTGCCAAATTTTTAATGTCCAAGGGGATGAACAATCCTCACCTAAGAAGGTGCATAAACATCCAAAATGATGAATTTCAAACTCACCTAAGAAGGTGTATAAATATCCAAGAAGATGAGTGAAAAACCCACCTAAGAAGGCACATAAATGTCCAAGAGGATGAACAAGACAAAGCTAAATCTCAAGGGGTGTTATACATAACACCACCACAAAAGGTTTTTTACAAAAATGGCAAACGGGCATTTCTCAATACATGAAGGAGTCGCACCTTAGGGAACATTACGCATGACATCACCACTAATAGAAGACAAGTCATGGAATAAAAAAGACCACACTTGGGGAATACTAACCCTTATATAACCACCAAAGGGAACATCATATGCAAATAAAAGTCACTCCCTTAGAGGATACCAATCCCAATATTACCACGAAGGAGACACTAACATAAATTTAGAAGGCCACACTTCAATTGACAAGGTCATAATTTCTAGGAGATGTATTCTATCATCACTAAAAAGGGGCCATTTCTTATGCAAATAAAGAGTGGAGGACTATATGCCCCCACCTTAAAATGTTAGTGTAGATACACTAATATTTTAAGGAGATCAAAAGGGATCTCTTGCTAGAAGGAATGCACCTAACACAAGGCTACCCAACCCATTTCCCCCCAAGTGCAGGGACAAAGATGAGCCAAGATGGATGATCATATGTTGCTCCTTCCAAGATGAAATATGATTTCATAAAGCCTAGTTTATACATCCATGCAGGGTAGTGACTATGTTGTGATACTACAACTATCACATGGGAAGGAGCAGAAACTGATGTGGTTTAACCTATATCAAATTTATCATTGTCGAGATGAACTAAATTTAAAGTTGACTTGGGAGAATCTTGCATGATGACATTAACATTAAGTGAAGGTATTTTTAATGCTTTCATTATTTTTCAAGGATAATAATCAAGACCTCTTGTTTTTTCTTATATGTTGAGCTCTATGGGGACACGAATGCCTTGCCCCTTTACACCATATCTTTTTTCATTGTAGCCAAATTGTTTCAAAATTTCATAACCTCTTCCATTATTGGCTTCCATTTTTTTGAAGGAGGTATTGAGCACCCTTAAATACTAAGAGGGGGGTGAATCAGTATTCTTTGAAACTACTTAAATGTTGGTCATTGTGGTTGTGTTTCTGATATGTGGTTGACATTGATGTCAACACTATTAGCATTGATGATGCTTAAGGCTATATATGTCAAGGAGATTGATAAAATTGTATTAAACATATGTATTGACAGCCAGTGAAGCCAAGAAGGTCAGAAAGGTGAAATGCCATATATGATGATATTCAAGTGTTGTGCACTAAAAGGGTTTATTGCTGAACCTATCTAGTATGATATTTGGAAGTCTCAATGGTACGCATCAAGATTTGTGCAAGTAAAGTGTTCTAGTGTTTCTACAGTCATTCTGGCACTATAGCAGTTGTTCTTGGAAGAGGAAGTTGGAATTTTGGTAATTCCAGTTGTTGTGTATGTTCATGTGATTTTCATGGATGATTCTAGATCATGTTCTATCTTTGTTGCATGTATGCACTATTTGGCGTGATCATGGAAAAGATTTTTTCATGTGTGCTTAAGTTTTTCATGTTTTTTGGCTGACATGATGGTGGTAGCATATTGCGGATCCCGATGGATTAATTTCTTGTTGTTTTGCATGTTCGAGGATGTTTATTTAGGTCCTATCTTTGTTGTGGCCAACTTGTGTTGATGCGCATAAATATTTATTCATGTATTGAGGCCGACAGTCATAATTCATCTATTATCTATAGCCGACAAGGTTGTTGATGTAAATCCGTGTAGCGGATATATAAGCAAGGTTGTTTTGTGGTTTGAATAGAAGTGGGTGAGATTTCTCAAGTGTACAAGTGATGTACAAGTGTGAACAAAGGTCAAATCATTCAGGAGCAGAGCCGAATGTGAAAGATGATTGAGCAGAGTATGTGTGCCTAACCAGAATTGTCATCAAGCTTTTGAAGAAGCTACTTTCTTGGTACATTTCACTCATATGGTTTTCATCTAATTATTGTATGTAAGGAAATGAGCCTTCCTTTGAGCAATTTTCTCTAGGCAATGTGCCTAAATTCAAGTGCATTCCTTATTCATTTTTCATTATACTTTTAATAGGGTATAATTGTGGATTAACCTCCACCGTGGTTTTCTCCTTTGACAGGGTTTCCACGCAAAAATATTGGTTTTATGTGTTTCTGATGTGTTGTTTAATTCTTGCTTTCATAATAATTCATCAAATCCGGAACTAAAGGTTAATAGTTTGATTAAAGTTGTTAATTCTACTACAACTGATTCAACCCCCCTCTCAGTTGTGCCTTCTTATTTTGCCAACATTAAACTTGTATTAAATGCATTTCATTTAACTTGTAGAAATGGAAAGAGATAATTAAAGCATGCATCACATCACATAACACAAGAACACCATATTTATGTGGAAAACTGAAGAAGGGAAAAACCATGGTGAGGATTAGTTCACAATATATTATAACTGGTTACAAGATATTACAAAAAGGCTCACTGCCAGGTGGAATCACTATCTAGAGGATAAGAGAGAAAGAAAAAAGGGTGGCTCAACCCCAATATTTGAACTGATACAATACATCTACAATATGTTGGAGATAGTTCCACTAAATCTCAATATACTGACTTAACATACTTCATGTTTCTCAACACTTACATGCACTCTACTCTTTTTCACATCACATTCACATACTCTTCTTGGGAATTTGCATCAAACTCTCTATATCACACACCTCATCTCTAGAACACCAAAATGAACTTACATTTATATTCATTACATCCGCAAACACCTACAACATCAATTAGGTCAATCTAATTAGATGAAACATGTAATACATCAACCTATTGGCTCAAGATCCAACCTTACACACCTCATGGAATAAATAAAAACTCGTAACACATAAAAATTGGTTGACAAGGGCCTATAATTACTCCCTTAAAATTTCTCAATTCATACTTTAACTTTGCATGACCATAAACCATTTTAGGTTAGCACAATTGGTGAAGCAACAATAAGATAACCAATTGTTCATGCATTACCTAATACGCGGACCTCCAAAACACTTACCACTTAGACCAATTATACTTCTAACATCTATAAGTACTCCCAAAAAACCACATAACCAAATATAATTTCACGGTGAAATGCAGATTATTCCAATCATGTACTCTACATCAATAACATTGTCACTGCCAAGTTTGATACTCTTTCATCATTATCTTCATTACCAGCGGACATAAAGACATGAAAGTTTGGATCTCGATTCCTCTGACATACACCAAAATTTCCTTATAATTGCATAACAATATTCTTCATGGCAAAGCAATGCGGACCTCAAAGTTGGTTCATTGTATACTGAAAACTATACTCTAGTACTTAGACAAATATCCAACACATTTGATTTGCACTAAACTAATTCATCTACACCTCTATACTTGATTGAAATTACTGACAACACTACATTAAATCATGCTCATTAAATAGTAATATATCAATGTTGACTATTGAAATAAACAAGACAACTGAGAGGGGGGGTGAATCAGTTGTAGCAAATTAAACCTTCAAAAACCCTCAACAGTAATCAGATCCACAAGCATTCATTAAGTCCTTGTTTTGTGAGATTGATTAAATATGAAATGTAGATAGCAAAAACTAAAATCACAACACCATACACATGAGAACACTAGATTTACATGGAAATCCCAATAAGGGGAAAACCACGGTGAGGATTAGCTCACAATATAAGTAATACAAAAACCGGTACAAAGGGGCTCACTGCCATAATAGGAGACACTGTCCAAAAAGGCTTACAACCAAGGCTCACTACCACATAAAGAATACAAGAATATAGAAGAAGAATGGTACACAAAGCAACACTTCTCAATGCAACAAGGATTCCACCATAATTGCTCACACACTTTCACAGTCTCGCATGAAATATTTTAGATTCCTTTGGCTCACTACCTTCAAGAACCCTAACATGAAGTTCACACTGCTCTGCTCAATTTCTCATCACACACATCACTCACATCAATATCTCATTTATCTTGTTTCTTACTCTTTCACACACCCTCTTGCATTACCACCATACATATTTATATCAAGTTCTATCTCAAAAAATTTCTCCAATGTCGGCCATTAGTCGTTATACAATCAAATTTGAAATAGGTCAGCACCCAAACATTCCCGTGGTGGATAGGAACAAAAGGAGACCTACATAAATCCTTTATTAGGACCCAAATAGATCCCAACACACTTCAACACACTTATACAAGCCTTGCATGTAGTGATAAACACAAGGCTTACCAACACCCATGCAAAACACCATAGAAATTAAGTACATGCTTCCATAAATCAAGTTGAAAGTTTTAGACAGCATAATTTACTTGAACTCAATTCAAAACAATTCATGAAATACTTAAGATTCATCAACTACTTCAACCAAGCTTCACATCAACAACTACTTTAACTCAAGACAACTAATAACCCTTGTTTGCATACTAATGAATGAAACTTACACTACATTGTACCAAATCAAGTAAAAACTTGAACACAAAAAGATAAAAGCATTATAAGAAACTTCCCAAATCTGCATAACTTGAATCCAAATAGCAAAGAAACGCGGAGCAAATACACTTCTCCTAGACCACAAAAAATATTATTGAATAACTGGTTCACACACTAGTGAAAATATCTCATGTTGTACAACGATCTAGAAACCTAAACTCTAGATATAGCAACCTTTGTCAACCTTGAATAACTTGTAAGATCTGCACAAGAATAGCATCAACATAGAAAGAATGTGGAGTACAATACTGGAGCACACTATGAACATATGCACAACACAGTTTACTCTATTTATTGAATTTTCTCTAAAGAACTTGGAAACCAAGTACTAGAACCATCATCTCAGCTCATTACTTCATTCTAACTCATCTTCAGATCCTACAACAAAAGAATAGCTCTATTTACTCACAAAACTTCCTCAAGGTCTCAACTACACATGCACAACCTATTTTCCTCTTTTCACAATTTTCTCAATATCCTCAACATCTTCATCCCATAGTTGGCAACAATGACAACACTAGTCAACAGACTTCTTATTGACATCAATTACAACACCATCATTCTTGCAATATTGACATCAATGAAAATACCATATATGCTCATACTCATGTTGCCAACAATCTCATCAATGAAAAGAAAACTTCCAACAATCTCCCCCTTTCTCATTGATGGAAAAATGCCCAAAAATTTCTCTAGATATTCTCAAGATACACTCCAACCAGTTGTTTTCTCAACTACTCTCCCCCTTTGGAATCAATGGCAAAGGGTGCATTATTCAAGCATACATACTTACTCCCCTAACTTATATATATATATATATACTTACTCCCCTAACTTATATATACATACATATATATACTTACTCCCCTAACTTATATATATACATATATATATATATATATATATATGTATATGTATACATGACAGTAGCTCCCCCTAACGATGTTATCCATAAAAATGACCAAAACTTACATTGCAATACCATCCACTATCTTCTGCATGTATGCAATGAAATCTGAAATTACATAAATAGAATAGATATGCACACAATCAAATAGAAGAAGACAAAATTCTTTTGTATGGCACCTTCAATATTGCAAGGTGTGCCTCCCAATACTTTTTTCCATCTTCCCAATCCTTCTTGACAAAGCCTATCATGAGACACTGAGTCTCAAACTGCATGAGATCTTAACCTTCATCTGGAGTACTGGGTACTGGATTTAATCTTACTACCTTTTCAACATTAGCCAACACATTGGTTAGGGATGTAAATCTAGCATATACCAAGTCTCTGAGTTGACTGAACTATATTATAATCTTTTCCTTTTGTTCCTACAGTTGAAAAACTATTCATGTAGATTTTTTATTACCAATCTTGTAGTTCCATCTACATCATTTGTCGAATCATATGCTTTGGATGCCTTATCAATATGATACTCAATGGAGTCCATCTCATCCTTTATGTTCCCTTTGGAGCTAGGCCATTTCAAACAAAATCAAAATAAAATATTTTCTTCCTCAACATAATTTTGAATATCCTTAAGGTTGTTCTGCAGCTTACCATATGAAGTAGCACACTTTTTTGAAACATCTACTAAACTTCTCTCATTTACCTTCTTATTTACCTCCTTTTCCAATTTCTCCTCTAAACCAACATAATATTATTTGAAAAATTCAAGGATTAACCTCAGTTGTTGCATACCGAATAAATAATTATCAACATCCGCATTGAGGAAGATTTCTTGTAGCACTTTCACCGCCTCATCAATCATCTCAACACTCTTTTGGTGAGTCTATAGAATCTCCTTTCTTTTAGAAGTGTGAAATGTATCGCCAAGTTTCATTTTATGCAAGGGAGATATTTTATCCATGTCAACTTGGCCTTGTTTCATTGAGATCTATAGGAACTATGTTGATACTACTAGTTGGAATTAGATTTGTATATCTAATAAGACTTTTAAAGGATCTTCGGAGGCTCTAGAGAACTCACTAACCATCTTCATATTTTCTTTATCCTTCTTTTCATCAGCCTTTTCCTTGTCATGAATTCATTCCCCAGCTTTCTAATCATCCTTCTCCTTGTCTGTACCTCCAAACTCATCATCAATCTTCTTCTCTTCTTCAACTGATTTCACATTATATTTTTCCTTGTCACCAATGTTGGATTCTTCCTTATCATTCTTCTCTTGTTTATAAGAATCTTTATATTCTAGGAGAGGCAGGTCTTCAATGTTTTTCACCTTTGTATTCTTTGGTTTATCTTGTATGACTTCTTCTTGCTCTGTAGTTTTCTCTATGTTTGGAGGAGGTGTGTTATGTTATATTTGTGCTTCCTCATTTTTCATTCCCTTTGAGTTATTTTCCTTCTTTTACGGACTTCTCCCTCATATGAATCATGAAAGCTTGCTTCTCCTTCGAGCCACTTCTACCTCATTATTAGTATCCACAATATCATTTTTTTCTTTATTTACACTTATCTCTTCAGAGACACTGGTTTTTTGTATCTTCCAGACCAACTATGGTCCAACTTCTTCTTCTTCTTCTTCATTATCATCAACATTTATGCTCACATACTATTCTCTTCTTTGCTTCTCTTTTCTTATGTTCCATTGAACACTTTTTTATTTTGCAGGGGCACTGGAAGATTCTTTCCTTTTCAAATCAGCTGTAGGTTTAGTCCCAGATGACTTAGTAGCAACCGAAGAGTGGGTAGAGGTCCTACCTGATATTCTAGCACTAGGGGCACCTTCTAAAGGATTGGATATGCTTTTGGATTTCTCTACAAGGCCCTTTGGTATTCCCATAATCTCCACTACTTGTCCCTTCATCTTCTCTACATTCTTCTTGATTTCCTTTGATTTATGCTCCATGTATACTTCACTAGAATTTTCCTCATAATTTCCATACCTTTCTTGTGTAGTGTCTCTAGGCATACTCAACATGTGATCAGAAAGACTAGTGGTCACACTCTCTTCTACCTCATATCCCATTTCAAGAACCCATACTATCCTCGATTCCAAAATACAAAAATCTTTTCTTAAACCATAAATATGATATCATTCTTATACTTCTCAACCACACTCTTAGGAATCCTTTCTCTTTCCTGCATTTAGGATTGGAATGATTTGAAGAACCCCCACAAGGCTTCATCTTTATATGTTGAATCTAGATATATCATCATATGATCTATGATTTTTCTAGCCACCAACACATTATCTAACCATCCTACATTCCTCATGTTGGGAAACTCTCTAGAAAGTAAAATAATAGACATATGATCAAGGTACCATATTGGAAAGGCTATCAAGAATCCTTAGTTTTCTGTAGATTCTCCAATAGTTATTTTCTTAACAACTCACACGTCAAAATTTGCACCTTTCTTTACCTTTCATATGTAATATTAATTACAATAGTAGAAACAGAGTTTTCTCTATTTATGAAGAAAAATTTATAACCAATCATCATGGATGTGTATTTTACAGTTGGTTCTTCAATTTTCTTAACTGTCAGGGCTCTATTATCAAATTTTGCACTAGCCGATTTCATCACTACTTCATTTTTCATAGATTTAAGAGTTGGAACTAGTCCTTCAAAGAATAACCTATCATAACCCTAATGGATTCTTTATTGATCATGTGTGGTAGGTCTAACTAGATGAATTTTTCATGGATTTTTCTCAATGTATATCTATTTCATTCATCAACATAGAAGAAAATAGGAAAGTAGTTCCACACATCTAATTTCTTCTCTATTAAACTTCCATACTCGGGTTTCAATTCAAAATCTTCACCGATAACCTCATTCACCCACACTTATCCCAGCTTTACATGATTGTATTCTTCCAATTTTTCATGAATATACATCCTTATATCCTCAGTATGCATAACCCATAAGGAATGTGCAAGAATGCGCCTTCTGAATCCATCTTCTTTTATTTATCATGGTGCTTCTTGAATTTAGGATAAGGTTGGTCCAAAAACTTTACTACTTGTGGGTTATACATCTTGTAATATAATTTAAATGCTTCTAAAACTTAGGGCAAAGTGAAAAACTATAAATACCTTTATATCTCTACTAGTTAGGGTTTCATGCATAAATTTGAAATCGCTTCAACTCGCCACTTTTCTTCTCTTCACTCTTCAAATGCTCAATTATAAATTAAATTTTCATAAGTTAAATCACTTGTAAACACCTTTTGAATGACCTAAAATGCATTGATTGCATTGGTTTGAAGTTAGGTCAAAATTTGATGAATCATAATTATAATGACACAATCACCTTCAAACTCTCCACAAATCTTCATAAATTTCACCAATAGGTCAAGCATGTCAACCAACACCTTGTATCAATATTTTGAGGGCATAAATACTATATCTTTGGTAGGGGCTTAATGATTGTATGTTATAACTCCTCCTAAGCCAAAACTCTTCATTTAGTTTTCGGAGGAAAAATCAACATTAGAAGTTGGCACAGACTCATTCTCCTCTTTCTTTTTCTAGATCTTGTTCATATATTTCTTCATCTCTACAATATCAGCCTTATTCACTAGTGTTGGCATATTATTGGCATTAATGTCAAAAGGTGTGGTTCAAGCTCTAGAAATGTGCAAGTCATCTCTGGTGCAAAGAGGATATATTGTAAATTGTTGCACAGTTTGATCAAAATGGTGAAGTAAGGAGTTTACAATCACAATATTCAAGTTCCATTATATTTTGTTAGTGACTTGTTATTGTAGGTTGTAATTCATTTAAGTCATCACTTATATCTGTGCAATTGTAGGGGAACCAGACCTTTTTGCCTACATTTAAAGGATACACTCAATGACTATCGAAGTGAATTTGAGTCTTCGAAGAGATAGTAAGTAAAGCCTCTTCGATTTATCGAAGTCCCTTCTATAAAGGTTGGAAGTGTATGTGTGTTTTGTCGGAGTGACAACACTTTATTAGAGAGACTGAGTTTATTGTTTAGTAAATGAAGCAATGGAAAGAGCCAATGCTATATCAAAGCGACAATAGTAGTTCATAGAGACTATAGGATGGTGTGTCTTAGGTTAACTACAATAAAGCCAATAATCAGGAACAAGTGCTACCTAGAAGCCAAGAAAGGAAAAAGAGGCCATTGTTCGTACAATAAAGGGTACCAACTATTATAATGATGTTTGGTTAAGCGATACTAAAACTTTCAGTCACACTCTTTTTTAATTAATGAAGTAAAGAGAAGGATGAAGGAGGAAGCCAATTCCAACTATCTACCTCCAATTTCCCTAGCAAAATCGAATTCCTTGTCACTTGCCAAGGATATGCCTTCAGAAGGGAGTATCATTCCAACATTCATATTTAGAAACCCTAGATTCCTTCCTATGTTGGTAGTGATTGTAATTTCCTCAAGTAATGAATTGGAGGGATATTTCCCCCACAACTATGTATCGGATGATAAATGTGAAGGTTACTACCCATTTTGGGATAGATATGAGCAAATGAGAGATGAACAAAAATATGAGGGGTATACCCCGTTGAGTTATGTGTCAGGGAATGAATCTAAGGGATACTCTCCACTTGACTACTTGAATAGTCACTCTATGTAAATTAAAAGGATATTGTGATCCTCGTGAATAATAAAAACCATGTTTTTATCAAAATCTTGTGATCAAATCTTATGTGAAATTTCTTTTATGTGTGAATGAATGCTCATTTAAATGTTTTGCATAAGATAGTAAGAACATGATTGAATCTAATAAAGATGAACCTTAAGGTATAACCCTTTTCTTGCAAGGATGGTGAGAACAAGGACCAATCTTGGAGGGAGTTAAGAAGTCGGACAAGGTCCGGAGGGTGTTGAAGCTAAATTGTATCAAATTTTTGCTATCATTCATGAAACCAATGCAAGGTTGTGAAATCTTGAGCAGGAAGTAAGGGAAAGACATAGAGTCAAACAAGAAGTTTTGATTAATAAGGAAGTCCCTAACAATGAATATGAGGGAGAGAATTCTCATGAACATGAACAGACCCATGAACATGAGAATGAGAAATCTCACTCTCAATCTGAAGGAACTGGTAGGAAGCATTTGGATACTGAAATTTCTATGGACATGAGGAAAATAACCCCACCAAATTTTGAAGGTAGCACCAGAGGGGAAGAAGTTGAGGCATGGTTGATTCAAATGGAAAAATGTTTCAAGATCAAAAACTATTCTAAGGTCACAAAAGTAGTATGGGGAGCCTTCAGTTAGTAGGAGAAGCCTCTAACTGGTGGATGAACAAGAAAATGGAACTCAAACTTAGTTATTTGAAACTTACATGGAATGAGTTTGTTGAAATATTTAGGAAAAGATGGCTACCTCAACTCTTTTACGACCAAAAATACTGATTTTCAAAATTTGAAACAGGGAGAGATGTCAATAAATGAGTATTGGGAAAATTTCACCTGACTGCTATGGTATGTACCAATGTATCAAAAGAATGAACATTTTCACATAAGGAAATTAATTATGGGGCTTAATAGCCAAATTGGTGGTGAGGTATATGTTCATGGTCCAACCACTATGCACCTAGTTTATGAGAAGGTTGTTAAGCAAGAGTAGAAGCTCAAAGCCATCTCCATCTACCAAGAAAATAGTAACCATAAGAAGTTTGTAGGGGCTCAAGTTAAACCAACTCCAAGGAATTTTGAAGGAGTGCAAGATTTTTAGAAGCAAGGGGAAAAGGGACCCTGAAATAATGGAAGAGAATCAAGGAGGGATCAAAAAGGAACAGCTTTAATGGTGGTAATGCTAACAATGCTAGAAGCAATTCTAGTAAACCTAGTGAACCCACAAGGAAGAAAGGACCAACAACAGGATGCTTCACATGTGGTGGAGACCACTTCGCTATAAATTGTTCCAATAAGCCTTCTCGGTCATGACCTTATAAAAACCCACTTCCTTCCCAGCAAACAATGTTCCAGTGAAAGATTCATGCTACCTTGGACGATCGTCAAGTGGAGTATCAAGATACCCCAATGGAGACTCTAGGTATTTTATTTGGTTTGCCTATTTTCATACTTATAGATACTGTAGCTACTGAAAATTTTGTTTCACCTAGAATAGCAAATAAAATATCTAGGAAAGTTGATTATATGGCAAAGTCTTGGGTGATAGAATATGTAAACCAGACAAGAGCAACGGTGGAACAATTTTTGTTCGAAGCTAGGATTGAGCTACCTTGTTTTTCTACTAAGGTAAACCTATATGTAGCACCCTTAGGATCCTATGATGTTATCCTAGGAATGAACTAGCTTTGGAAGCATAGAGCCAAGATAGATTGTCATGCCAAAATAGTAGTTCTAGGATGATTCAAAAAACCAATTAATGTTGTAAGGGATACCTAGGGAAGTCAAGTTGCATCAAATCTATGTCATGCAATTGCTTAGGGATAAGAAGAAAGGATGCAATCTCTTTGCAATAAAGATGGAAAAGCTTGAGGAATATAAGGAATATATTTCTCAGGATGGTGTTGTCAACTATGAGTCACAAGAATACCAAGAGATGGAAGAAAGTGAAATGATGGAAACTTTAGAGATAAATATGGAAAGATATCATGTCTTATGGAAGTTTTAAGATGTATTTCCAGAAGAACTACTTGGACTACCACCGAAAAGGGTATTCGACTTCTCCATAGATATAGTGCCAAGATTTGAACATGTTTCCAAAGTGCCTTACAGAATGACAACAACTGAGTTAATGGAGCTTAAGGTACAATTAGATGAATTGTTATCTAAGGTAGTGATAAGACCCAATCTATCACCTTGGGGAGCGCCAGTAATCTTTGTGAAAAAGAAGCATGGTACATTGCAGTTGTGCATAGATTATCGATTTCTTAACAAGGCTACGATAAAGAACAAGTATCCAGTGCCATGCATTGATGACCTTTTTGATCAAATACAGGGAGTTGTTGTGTTTTCTAAGATTTATCTACGATCTAGATACCACTAGTTAAGAATCAAAGATGAGGATATATTGAAGACTGCTTTTAGAAGTAGATATGGGCATTATGAGTTTACAATTCTACCATTTGGACTGACTAATGCGCCAGCAGCATTTATGAACCTAATGAACAACATGTTTAGGGATTGCCTAGATAAGTTTATTTTGGTTTTCTTGGATGATATCCTAATTTATTCAAAGAATGAAGAGGATCATTGCAAGAATTTGGAGATAGTTATACAATGATTGAGGGAACATAGGTTGTATGGGAAACTCTCTAAATGTACCTTCTTTTAAAGGAAAGTACAATATCTTGGACATGTGATTTTAGCTGATGGTATCTCAATCGATCCAGCTAAGATCAAGGTAGTGCTAGAATGGCCAATGCTTAAAAATGTCTCTAACATAAGAAGTTTTATGAGTTTGGTAGGATATTGTAGGAATTTTGTTGCAAACTTCTCCAAAATAGCCTTTCCAATCACTTCTTTTCAAATAAAATGAAATAATTTTGAGTGGAGAAAAAAATGTCAAATAGTATTCGATCTACTCAAAGAGAAGTCGACTACTGCTCCAATTTTGAAAGTACCAGATCTTGATGGTGGCTTCATTGTTATCACATATGCATCAAGAGAATTCTTAGGCGGATTCTTAATGCAAGAAGGGCAAGTAATTGCTTATGAATCAAGGAAGGTGAAACCCTATGAAAAAAATTATGCATCACATGATTTAGAGTTAGCAGTGGTGGTTCATGCATTACAAATTTGGAGGCATTATTTTTTGGGAAAGCCCTTTGAGATGAAAACCGTTCATCATGGTTTGAAATATCTATTTACTTAGCCTAATCTGAATGCACGACAAAGAAGATGGTTGGAGTTGATATCTGATTATGAATTCAATATCAGCTACATCAAGGGAAAATAAAATTGGTTTTTCAATGCCTTAAGTCGTAGACATCATATTGCCTCAATAGTGACAATCCAATCCGACTTTAAAAGCCATTGCATAAATGCAAGTGGTGTAGGGGTACCATGGTCATTTTTCTTAATTGATGCATTTAGGTGTCTAGATTGGTGATTTGGGTGTTTTGTCACTTATTTGATGTAATAAGGTTGAATGAAGACCATTTGCAATGTGTGGTGTCATGTAGGGTTATTTTAGTGTGTTTGGTGAAAGTTGGCAAACAAGTGTAAAACTTGCTTTGTAACTTGTCAATTTTTGGCTTTTGAGAGGAAGGTGAAGAGTCACTTCAGTGGATCTTGTTTGTAACCAATGAGTTACATTTGAAACATGTTATTTTTGCCTCACAAACTTTGAGGCAGCATTATTGAAGCATTGGGAGGACAAACAATAGAAAAAGACTTTGTTTTCTACATTTTTTGTGCATTTTTTGAAGTTTTCTTATTCTGTACAGCCCCGTATAGTTGTGTCATGGTATGAAACTCATGTGAATTGTTGGAGAATTGAATAATATTCTATTTGGGCTTGGTTTCATTTATTTGTATTGTGATTGAAGCAAGTTTAAGGGACTTCTTTGCAGATCACTTGCAAACTCTCATTTCAAGGGTTTGTAGCCAAGAAATGTAGGTAATAGTCCATTCCACCATTGTCTTCTGGCCAAACTCAGTGGAATGGAGGCTTTAGGTTTTATTTTGATGTTTTTTTTGTCTTTTGGAGCAAGGGATGGAGTTTGGAAAGTTTTTGTCCAAGCCCTAGCCTAACATCCTCATGTGTTAGGCTAGGTAAGGTAGAGATAGTGTAGGACAAAAATTTGTAGGTGTTGGTTGATGTTAAAATCTATTGAATGGGACCCTATGTGACTTTTAAAGGTCATTGGTGAAGAGTTCTTAAGTCTGGTGGTTGTATTTGTTTTAGATGCTTTAAAAAAGTGGCCTAATTGGCCTTGTTTTTGGCATAGTAGACCTGATTAGAGAAACTTGGTCCAAAACAACCTTGATCACAAATGAGGTATGTTGAATGCAAGCCTAATGGGTGTCTAAAAAGGTTTTGTTCCTATGATGAAATGTTCTTCTCTAAAATATATGCTTAAAAAGATTCATTTGGAGACCCAGAAGTGAATACTAGTGAGGTTGTGTAAATTACCGTTGTTGGAGTCTTGAGACTTGAAAAGTGATTGAAGTGTGATATCTGATGTTGAGTGAATCTATTCCACCCCTACTTTGCATCAGGTGGTATCAGAGCATAGGTTCTGATTGGAAGTGGGAAAGTTGATGAGAGTTGGCATAATCAAGATGCCTCCAAAGAACAATCCAATAGCTAAAGAGGTTAAAGAACTGAAAGATTAGTTGCTCCAGAAGGAAAGGCTCTACAAGGAGTCTCAAGAAGCAACCCTTTCCAAAATAGCAGCATTGGAGAAGAAACAGAGAAGAGGAATGGTCAGTGGTGACCAAAGTGATAAGGAGGATGAGGGTGAGAACCCTCCAGTAGGATTCCATGATAAGGATGAGGATGAGGACCCTGAAGAAAAGAGAATGGTCAGGATGCTAAAGGCTATCAAGGGTGACAATTCTCCAAAGGTGAAAGTTGAAGTGCCTATGTATGGTGGAAAAATGGACAGTGAAGAAGTGTTGGCTTGGATAGATGCTTTGTATAATTTCTTTGAATTTGAGGAGATAGAAGATAGCAAGAAGGTGAAATTTGCAAAGAATAATTTGAAGGGCCCTGCCCTAACATGGTGGAACTGTGTTCAAGAAGAAAGAGTAAAGAAGGGTAAAAATAAGATAAGTTCATGCGACCGGATGGTAGCCAAAGTGAAGACACAATTCCTTCCTGTAGATTATGCAATACAAACCTTTAGAAAGCTGCAAAATTTGAAGCAAAGGGAGTTAGATGTGATGACCTATACTGAGGAATTCCATAAATTTAACATAAGGGCAGGACATATAGAGGATGAAGTAGAAAAGGTTGCAAGGTACTTAAATGGCCTTAGACTCAATATACAAGATGAGATTGGTCTTACAACTCCTAGGATAGTTGAGGAGTGTTTCCAATTGGCAACCAAGGTAGAGGAAAGAATCAAAAGAAGACAAGAGCAGCAAGGAAGAGGAAGAGGGAAAAAATTTAGAGGTAGAGGCAAGTTTGGTGCAAGAGGACAGTCACAAAAGCAACAAGGTGAACCAAGCAGCCAACAAGAACAAAGTGGAGAGTCAAGTGGTAGAGGTAACTTCAAAGGAAGGAGATTTGGTGATAGAGGAAGGTTTGGTGGACAATGGAGAGGATCCAATACTTTCTCAGGCAGATACTATAGCTACAATCAGTTTGGACACCCAGCTTGGAAGTTCCTGGACAAACAAGCTTCAAGTTCTCATGGTGGTGAGAGAAGGACAAATTGTACATGAGGAGGACACTGAAAGTGTGAATTCACCATCTCAGCAATCTGCCCCTGAGGTAGGTGAGTCATTGATGATGAGAAGAACACTTATCAAGGTGCCTACAACTAAAGAACCTCCACAAAGGAAATCCTTGTTCAGGACCACATGCAAGTCACATGGAAATGTATGCAAATTAGTTGTAGGTTCTAGTTCTACTAATAACTTGGTGTCTTTAGAAATGGTTGAAAAATTGAATATGAAGAGAATTACTCATCCCACACCATATAAAGTGTCATGGCTAAACAAGGGTCAAAAATTCTTGGTAAAGGAGCAGTCATGGGTAGAGTTCAATATTGGGGGGTATAAGGACAAAATCCTTTGTGACATCATTCCCATGGATGTTTATCACTTACTGCTAGGAAGGCCCTATCAGTATGATAGAAAGGCCCAGTGTGATGGTCATAAGAATGTCTATGTAATAGATAAAGATGGTACCTCATATACTTTGACACCCCTACAATATGAAGATTTTGACAAGAAAGTTGTAACTAGTGTCATGGTAGTAGGAGAGAAGGAGTTTTTGAAAACTTTGAAGGATTAAGGAGGTCAAGGATTTTCCTTAGTGATTAGACCTAAGTCCAAGTCTACATTTTAGCAACAAACAAGATGGAAGACCTACCTAGTGAAATTCAAGTCTTGTTGAATAAATATAAAGATATTACAGTTGATGAATTGTCAAGTTCTTTACCTCCCATGAGAAATGTTAGTTATCATATTGATTTGATCCCTGGTTCTAGTTTTCCAAATAAGGCTACATATAAATTGACCCCTTAACAAAATGAAGAAATAAGGAAACAAGTTCAAGAATTATCGGATAAAGGTCTAATTAGGGAAAGTTTGAGCCCTTGTGTTATCCCAACATTTTTAGCACCTAAATAGGATGGGGATTGGAGGATGTGTACAAACTCTAGGGCTATAAACAAAATAACCATCAGATATAGGTTCCTAATACCTAGAATGGAGGACCTAATGGACTGCTTGGGAGGTGCATGTTATTTCTCAAAGATTGACTTGAAAAGTGGGTATCATCATATTAGGATAAGGGAAGGAGATGAATGGAAACCTGCATTTAAAACCAATGAAGGCCTATATGAATGGATGGTGATGCCCTTTGGACTGTCAAATGCTCTGAGTACCTTTATGAGACTTATGAATGAAGTTTTGAAGCCTTTTATTAGTAAATTTTTGGTTGTATATTTAGATGATATGCTTTTGTTTAGAAAAAAAATGGAAGAGCACTTGCAGCACCTTTACATGGATTTGTAGAGGTTACATGAGGAGAAATTGATGATAAATCTCAAAAAGTGTGAATTTATGAAAGAAGAACTAACATATCTTGGTTTTGTGATCTCCAAGGGTTCATTGAAGATGGATCCCACCAAATTAGAGGCAATAATCAGTTGGCCAACTCCAAAATTAGTATGAGAGGTGAGAAGCTTTCATGGGCTTGCAAGTTTCTATAAAAAAATTATCAAGAACTTTAGTCATATCTACTCACCTATCATTGACACCATCAAGGGAGACAAAAGAAAGAAATTTTAGTGGAATAATGAGGTAGAGAAGAGCTTTGAATATCTGAAAACTAGAGTGGCATAGAAACCAATCCTTGCTTTACCTGATTTCAATAATATTTTCACCATAGAAATTGATGCAAGTGGTTTTGCAATAGGTGCAATGTTAAGACAAGAAGGCAGATCGATGGCTTTCTTCAGTGAAAATCTTAATGAATCTTAAAGGAAGTATTCAGCATATGACCTATAGTTGTATGAAATGGTGTAGGCTCTCAAGAAGTGGAGGCATTACCTTCTACCCAAGGAATTCATAGTGTTCACCAATAATCATGCCTTGTGATTTCTTAACAGTCAAGACAAATTGAATCACAGACATGCAAAGTGGGTTGAATATTTGTAGAGCTATACATTCAATATCAAACACAAGAAAGGTCAAGCTAACAAGGTTATTGATGCTCTTAGCCAGAGGTCAATGTTGGTGCATGAGATACAACTTCAAAGTGTGGGCATGGATGCATTGAAGGACATGTATGTTGAGGATGATGACTACAAGGAGGTATTTTTTGTTTATAATCAGTTTAAAGATAGTTTCCATGATGATTATTCTAACTTCTTGTTACAAGATGGTTTTTTATTTAACGGAGCTTACTTGTGTATACCAAAGTGCTCTATGAGACAAAATTTGATAAAGGAGAAACATTGTGGGAGCCTTGGAGGACATTTTGTGATTGACAAAATATTGGATCAGGTAAGAAGGTTCTATTTTTTACCAAGAATGCAAGTAGATGTCAAGAATTTTGTTGAAAGTTGCACAATTTTTCAAAGGGCCAAGGGAACTAATTCTAATGTAGCACTTTATCAGCCCTTACCAATTCCTAATAGTCCATGGGAGATTTTAAGTATGGATTTTGTATTAGGGCTGCCAAGAACTAAAAGGGGATATGATAGTGTATTTGTTGTGGTTGATAGGTTCGATAAGATGGCCCATTTCATTCCTTGCAAGTGTAAAAATTATGCTTCTCATATTGTAGGCCTATTCTTTAAGTAAATTATGAGGATTTATGGCCTTCAACTAACAATTATTTCAAACAGGGACTCAAAGTTCATTGGTCACTTTTGGAGGACATTTTGGAAAAATCTTGGAACCAATTTGACTTTTAGTATTGCCTACAATCCATAAACGGATGGGAAGATTGAGGTGGTCAATAGATCACTTGGGAACCTCTTGAGGTGTCTTAAAAAGGAGCATGGGCAACAATGGGACGTAGTTCTTTCTCAAGCTGAATATGCTTACAATGACTCAATCAATAGGAACATAGGGAAAATTCCATTTGAAGTGGTATATGGATTGAAACCAAGAGGATTATTTGAGCTTAGAGATCTAATAGGGATGGAGAAGAGAAGTGTTGAAGGAGAGGAATTTGCAGAAGTTATGAGAGAGATCCATCATCAAGTTAAAGAAAACTTGTAGAAAAGTGTGGAGAAGTACAAGAAGCATGCTAATTTGAAGAGAAGAGAGGTAAATTTCAAGGTGGTAGATTTTTTCCTTGCACACTTGAAGAAGGAGAGACTACCAAAAGGAAAGTACACCAAGTTGTTGATGAAGAAAATTGGACCTTGCAAAGTGGTCCACAAGTTTGGAGCCAATGCATATGAGATAGAACTCCCTCCTAAAGTTGCTATCGCCCCTATATGTAATGTTGCTGACCTCTACCCTTTCAAGGGATTTGTGGATGTAGGTACAAGTGTCGATTTTGATGTTGCTAATGAAGAATGGGTTAGATATCTCTCTCCTTCTAAACCATTGAAGCTTGAAGCAATCTTGGACACAAAAGAGGTGAAAAGGACTAGGCATAAAGTTTACAATGAGTATCTTGTCAAATGGCATGGCTTACCTCCTGAGGATGCAACATGGATGTCTGAAGAAGATATTGAAAAGCATGGGACCTCAATTAAGGAGTTGGTCTCAAGTGGAACTTGAGAATTTGTTCCTCTCCGAGTGTATGGTGCAGGGCCACCATGGTCATTTTTTTAATTGATGCATTTAGGTGTATAGGTTGGTGATTTGGTTGTTTTGTCACTCATTTGATGTAATAATGTTGAATGAAGACCATTTTCAATGTGTGGTGTCATGTAGGGTCATTTTAGTGTGTTTGGTGAAAGTTGGCAAACAAGTGTAAAAGTTGCTTTGCAACTTGTCAATTTTTGGCTTTTGAGAGGAAGGTGAATGGTCACTTGACATGATCTTGTTTGTAACTGATGAGTTACAGTTGAAACATGTTATTTTTTCCTCACAAACTTTGAGGTAGCATTATTGAAGCATTGGGAGGACAAAGAAAAGAAAAAGACTCTATTTTCTACAATTTTTGTGCATTTTCTAAAGTTTTCTTGTTTTGTACGGCCCCATACATTTGTTTCATGGTCTGAAACTCATATGATTTGTTGGAGCATTGAATCATCTACTATTTGGACTTGGTTTTATAGATTTTTATTATTATTGAAGCAAGTTTAAGGGACTTCTTTGCAAACCGCTTGTAAACCCTCATTTCAAGGGTTTGTAGCCAAGAAATGTAGATAATAGTCCATTCCACCATTGTATTCTAGGAAAACTTAGTGGAATGGAGGCTTTAGGTTTTCTTTTGATGATTTTGTTATATTTTGGAGCAGGGGATGGAGTTTGGAAATTTTTTGTCCAATCCCTAGCCTAACATCCTCATGTGTTAGGCTAGGTAAGGTAGAGATAGTGTAGGACAGCAAGTTGTAGGTGTTGGTTGATGTGAAAATCTGTTGGATGGGACCCTATGTGACTTGCAAAGACCATTGGTGAAGATTTCTTAAGTCTAGTGCTTGTATTGTTTTAGATGCTTTGGAAAAGTGGCCTAATTGGCCTTGTTTTTGGAGTAGTAGACGTTATTAGAGAAACTTGGTCCAAAACAACCTTGATCACAAATGAGGTAAATTGAATGCAATCCTAATGGGTGTTTGAAAAGGTGTTTCTCTTGTGATGAAATGACCTTCTCTAAAAGATATGCTTTAAAACATTGATTTGGAGACCTAGAAGTGAATACTAGTGAGGTTGTGCAAATTACCATTGTTGGAGTCTTGAGACTTGAAAAGTGATTGAAGTGTGTTGTTTGGTTTTGACTGAATCTATTCCACCCCTGCTCTACATCAGCAAGGAGGATGAGTACTACATGCAAGTTAAGAAAGCACTCGCAAGCAATCCACAAGATGCAAGGTATGAGGGATTTCATTTTGAACCCAATGGATTGCTTAGATATAAGGGAATGATGTATGTTCCTGACTCTGAAGAGTTAAGAAACCTTGTGTGGAAATAATTTCATGAAGCACCATACTTTTGACATCCTAGTGTGACAAAAAATTTGGTCGATGTGAAGCCATTATATTTTTGGAAAGGGATGAAAGGGGACGCTGCTAGATTTGTGGCTAGACACTTAGAATGTCAAAGGGTGAAAGTTGAACATCATCATCCTGCAAGCTTACTATACCCACATGATATTCTAGAGAGTAAGTGGAAAGTCATTAGTATGGACTTTGTGTAAGGAAACCTATGTCAAGGAATAAGCACAATGCCATTCTAGTGGTTGTGGACAAGCTTACTAAGGTAGCACATTTCATACCTAGAAATTTAACTGATGGAGCTCCTATCATAGCTCAAAAATTCATTCAAGTGGTGTTTAGACTGCATGGAATTCTTGAGAACATCATCTCAGATAGGGATGCACGGGTGACCTCAAGGTTTTGGCAAACCTTATTTTTTGCACTTGGAACTCAACTAAATATAAGTTCATTATATCATCCAGAAATGGATGGACAAACACAAAGGGTGAATAAAGTACTCAAAGACCTAATAAGAATGTATTGTATGGATTAGCAATACAAGTGGGAAGATTACTTTCTTTTAGTGGAATTTGATTATAATAATTCCTACCATTCTGCAATAAAGATGGATCTTTTCGAAGCATTGTATGGTCAAAAGTGTCGAACACCTATAAGTTGGGATAAACTGAGGATAGGGTGAGGCTTGGGCCAAAAATGTTGGCTGAAATGGAGGAATAGGTTAGAATTGTTAAGCAAAGGCTAGTTGAAGCCAACGATAGATAGAAAAGCTATGCAGATGCAAAGTGAGTACCCAGGAATTTTATAGTAGGTGATAAGGTGTTGTTAAGGGTAAAACCTTATAAGAGTTCCATAAAGTTTAGAAATTCATCCGAACTAGCTCAGCGCTATGTAGGTCCTTTTGAGATTCTTGAGGAAGTGAATCTTGTAGCTTACCGAATTGTGTTGCCACCAACTCTTTCCCGGATGCATAACGCCTTTCA
The DNA here is from genome assembly GCA_007115665.2 of Sequoiadendron giganteum. Lineage (NCBI taxonomy): Eukaryota > Viridiplantae > Streptophyta > Pinopsida > Cupressales > Cupressaceae > Sequoiadendron > Sequoiadendron giganteum. Next base: position 234,709,427 of record CM021107.1, on the reverse strand, counting down.
CGTTTCTTACCTAAAGAAGTATATACCCAAAGATAATCATGTAATTGATTGAAATTCTTTATAGGAATAGGATCCTAGAATGGTAACAATCGAGCCTATCAAGGTGCTCAGAATGCATAAGCTTTGCTTGCATAACAGGGAGGTTCTACAATGCAAAGTGCAGTGGGACCAATATTGAAAAGATTCTACCACTTGGGAAGACTATAGTGAGATAGAGAAAAAGTTTCCACATGTCTTATGTGCTTTTGAAAGTGATTGAAAAACAATTTTTTGTTTGCTTTGTTATTTTATGTTTGCTACATAAAATCATCAAGGACGATGATTCACAAGGGGGGGACTATGTTACACCCCATTGTACATTTACCTATTTACTATAACTATGTTAGGGTAAATTATTGCATATGTGAATGCATTTGGGATTTTGAATGGAAAATAAATATATATGATTGCACTTTGTTTATTTAAATCAAGGGAAAGATCGTGAATGAATGTTTATTTCATTTGATGTTATATAATGGAATGGATATTTGGAATGAATGGTTATTGAGTTTGATATTCTAACTATGAAATGTATAATTGATTATTTTGATGAACGGATGACTACCATGAAAATGTGTTAAGTTGGATGCAGGTACATAATCAATCCTCCGAAAGTGAGGGGAAGTATCGCTCAGGAGAAGAACTTGGTCGAGTAACCTGTAATGAAACCTAACTAAGCTTTCACACATTCACTAATAGAATGCTTTAGTCAAGTCATAGTTTTGGGAATTGGTAAGTCATCCTTTAGTATGATGTGTTTGCAATAGGAAGGATCTTCATTTTTGTTAAGAGCATTATTGGATTGTGTTTAAGTGCTTGTTGCATGTGAGTTCTTCTTTGTATTACTATACTTGATTGATGAGATATATACACATAGAATGTATATATATGTATACATATGCATGTTGATGATAAACCATACACGTGAGATAACACATATAGGAGTGTAATAACCCCGGTGTTTTTCTCAGTAAAATTCCAAAAAATTCATGCTAAGTGAATATTCTATGATGCCATGACATAGCAATAAAAAAAATTATTTTCATAATGTAAATTACATGCACAATTGAGATAACACTAATTCCAAACTTCCATTGCATTCCATTGTAATTTCACAAATCTTCCCATAACATAGATGTCATATTGATTGAACTAAAGTATATCTTTCATGATTACATCCTTCCATTTAAATGGGTACATGATACATACATAGCTCTTTTGAGCTTCATCTGGAAAAAGATATATTGATGTCGCCGCATCAGTGCATACACTATGAATTTTCTTTCTCATTGGTGTAAACACTCCAGTTGTCCCCAATATTGGCACAAACATCTATAAACCTCAGTTTTCAACTGATGAGGATAAGCATCACTCAAGCACTTTTTTGCCAACCACGAACTTACATGCAGGTCCCCGCACATCTACCTCGCAGGTGAGATGGCTCTACCCTTCAACAAAGAGATTGGTTGGGAAACATAAAAAAAAATGCCTATCTGAGCTTAGTGTTGTGTCCTATAAACCATAACCTAATCATACGGTAGCTACTCCTACGAGTATGAAAATTCCAGAACTAGAATGCATAAAAGGAACACAATGAAATGACAGTGTAAGCAATGGAAACTTACACTACTTTGGTCAAAGTATTCTCACTCAATACTTCGAGTGACAGTCCTCACATTCACATACACTACTAGGGTGATCCCACAATAGTGCTTTACAATTTTTGTCCAAACTAGACATTGAAATTATTATTTTTAACTAAATCTTCACATTCGGGCACCTATAGCGGCTAAACCGTGAGGAATTTGAAGATGATGAAAACTAGAGTCTCATCACATTTTGTATGTATATTCTAAAAATATTTTTTTCAAAATTTTTGGAATAAGATTGTACTTTCTTTTCCGTCTCCCACGAAAATTGGTTTTTTTCAGAAAACAACATTTTTAAAAAGTGACGCTCACCGTATACAACATAACTTTTTTTGTATGAAGGATAAAATTCTAATTTTTTCAAATTTATATTTGTAACTATGATATCTAGCACTTTCATTTGGTCTCATAGTTTTTTATTGAATATTCTTTCCTTGATAGAGTTTCAAAGTCCAACCAATTACAATTCAGACATAGGCGGACTGTATACAACATAACTTTTTATGTATGTATCGAAATTAAATTTTATTTTCTTTAATGGATCAAGGACATCACTACCCAAAACAAAAATATTTTTAAAAAATTTATTTTGATAATTTGCTATTTTTCCACATGTGCAAAATAAGATGTTCTGTAAACCTCAAAGTAAAGATGCATTATTGAGAATCAATTATTACAAAGAGATCAATCCTTATGAAGGAGATCAAGAAACCCTAAATGAAACCCTAGTGTACACACTTAATAATTAATAAATAATTATTAATGTTCCTAAGTTTAGCTTAAGCAACTAAAGGAATAAGTGACTTAATTAATTAACCAGTATGATATAATTAATTAAGCATAATAACTTATTACTCTAACACCCCCCCTTAAGATGAACTCAGGAAGAAGCTAAAACACTAGAAGAAGATGCATGCAAGAAAAGATAGGTCCCGACAACGAGGCCTGATCGAGTACCCATTTACAAATGCAAGAAAGAGGTATAGAAGGAAAACCCAGTGGGAAAAACCCCCCTACAATGATATGACATGCTGCAAAGAAGCACTGGAAGAACACTGTAGAGTAATACTAGAACCAAAAACTGGCAAGCAAGGAAAGATACTTCTGTCTACTACTGAAATCGAATGAGAGTCACTGATTGACTCAAGGAATCATGATAAAAGCAACAGTAGACCTGATGTCTCAGAACACTTGAAAACTCCAAACGGGAACAACCCTGGAATCTATGAAGTAGCAGTCGATTATTGAATGATGTATCACTGAAAATAAAGTGCAAAGATGCAAGATGCACTCTCCCAACTGTCAAAAACATCCAAGTAATCTCCAAACAACCCATTGGGCCAAATCTGGACTAAGCGATCAACCTGGAATAGATACAAAAAAAGTGCATGGACAACAACATAGAGCTCCTCAATACCTTTCCAATGCCGCAAAGATAGCAAAAATTGAAGAAAGTGGCAAAAAGTTATGAGCTCAGAAGCATAAAATAAACATATGACTTCAAACAGCAATAATCGACTGCTGCTTCATAGATTCCAGGGTTGTTCCCGTTTGGAGTTTTCGAGTGTTCTGAGGCATCGGGTCTGCTGTTGCTTTTATCATGATTCCTTGAGTCAATCAGTGACTCTCATCTAGTTTCAGTAGTAGACAGAAGTATCTTTCCTTGCTTGCTAGTTTTCGGTTCCAGTATTACTCTATAGTGTTCTTCCAGTGCTTCTTTGTAGCATGTCATATCATTGTAGGGGGGTTTTTCCCATTGGGTTTTCCTTCTCTACCTCTTTCTTGCATTTGTAAATGGGTACCTAATCAGGCCTCGTTGTCGGGACCCATCTTTTCTTGCATGCATCTTCTTCTAGTGTTTTAGCTTCTTCCTAAGTTCATCTTAAGGGGGGGTGTTAGAGTAATAAGTTATTATGCTTAATTAATTATATCATACTAGTTAATTAATTAAGTCACTTATTCCTTTAGTTGCTTAAGCTAAACTTAGGCACATTAATAATTATTTATTAATTATTAAGTGTGCACACTAGGGTTTCATTTAGGGTTTCCCTTTTAGGGTTTCTTGATCTCCTTCATAAGGATTGATCTTTTTGTAATAATTTGAGATTCTAATAATGCATTTTACACTTTGAGGTTTACAAAAAAAATTGTTTGTTCTGAATGTCTTTTGCATGTGACAGGTATCCATTTGCATGTGACAGGAATCCTTAAAATGGAACTTTTAAAGGCTTAAATCATTATATTTTCTAGAAATATGTGATTTCAGCAAAAATCAGTTCCTCTCAAAAATTGTAAACCAGCTTTGTGGGATCACCCACTAGGCTTGGTTTGGATTATGACCATTCTTATACTAACCTTTTTCCCAAAACACAATGGTATTTTAGCTACCAATCAAGCCTAAGTGTTAGTTACCCCTTTAATGGACATTCTTATCCTACGTATAACTTACGAGCTTATCTTTGCATAAACAAGCTATTCACCTCAAAGAAAATCTAGTCCCAAGTTTTAGCTTTATAATCTAGAGTATAGCTACATAAGCCTCATCGTAATCATAGATTAAATAACTAACTCCATTCAGTAAAACAACACATAATAAGTGATACTCATTAAGAGTAACTTTATCAATGAATGACCTCAATCGAAGAATCATCTTAACAATAGATGTTCTCATCCAAGAGTATAATATCCTTAACTAAAGTGGTTTAAGCAATGAGTCTACTCTTGTCAATACTATAACTTTGTATTTAAGAGTGCAATGTCACTAATCAAGTAGCAGCTCTAACTCACTAGGTTTTAGTATACTTCTCAACCCAAGAGTAACCCACTAGCTATCTAGTATAATCAAATAACTTTAGCTATGAGTAACCCTTAAGCTACCTTTTTTAATTCATATCTAGCATATTAATACCTATGACAAAAAATTCCCCTTATTACGGAGTAATTACAAGCACTTCACAAAACAACATAAACATCTTCTATTTTCCCTTTAAATAAAATTCTATATTTCCCTAATGCAAGTAATCTCAATAGATCAAATAAAGCACTCTAGAATCAATATTTCATAAACAAAGAAAAATAAAGGAAGATGTATCCTCATGCCTGTAAAACACTTATCCAATTGATTGGTTGTTTCACAACTTTCCAAATCAGCAACTAGCTTTTCTTTGACCTCACAAGCAATGCCTCAATAAACCTCTCTCTCAAAAGTTGATAATATACCTCCCTCAAGATACTCAAGCTCTCACACAATACTCAAAATGAACTTGTAGAATAATGTAGACTAGAAGTGGAGAATAGAATATAATAGAATGCAAATGGAATGCATCCCAAAAGAGAGCATAAGCCTCTCTATTTATATAGTAAGATGGAGACTTCACAGTCTATAAAAAAGGCATGTAAATTGATAGCAACATCCATGCTAGTCGACTCACTCAACTCAGCTAAAAGGTGGTGAACAAGTAAAGAGTATACTCAGCTTAAGAAACTACAGGTCAGCCTCTATGGTTGACAGAAAATTAAGACTATTTCAATCTGCACATGATCAAATGGTGACAATCGAATTGTTTCCAAAATGGACTTCTACAATAATTAGAACTTCATAAAATGGAGCCAAGCAAGTAGCCTTCTCCATATAGTTTTGGCATGGCTTCTCTTATTGAATCAGTCAATATTTAAGATGCAACACTTACATATAGTCGACTAAGTCCATGATCAACAAAAATGATGAGTCGCTTTGTCTCATAAATCAGCTTTGACCATTTCCTTACCTTGTTGTTACTTATCCTATTATCATGTGTTTCATTTTATAGCGCTGCTGGTATTTAATCCATCGATATATGATAAGACATCTCAAGTAATTGTTGTTTACTAAGCCAAAGACATTTTACCTCAAAGCATCAACTAAGTCAAATTCTCCATATCGACTTAACTATTGTGTATTATATAGCATATATATTGATCTTAACTCCTTGCCAATATGTATAATATTCGGCCTTTAACATGCTTTGTATATGTTATATACAATCGACCTATTCTTACTTAAATAAATCAGCCTCTAAGCATAGCACAAGTTAATCAATCTCCAAGCATATAATCATATTTAAATATATATTCATATACTTACATATATATATATGTATATCAACACACACACACATATGTATATGTATATGTATATATATATCTTATTCCAATAAAGTATGTATACATTTGATATACAAATGAATACAAACAAGTTAACACTCACATAGTAATAATAATTACATCAATTGTGTACATATATATATTCATCTATGTACATGTATATATATGTGTACATATATCGATGCATTTGTATGATCATGTCCATTTGCCAAACATACCTGTGTATTGATACAAGTATACATATGAATACATATATATCATATATACATACATATATATACACATTTGATTGCACACCAAGCATACACACAATTACTATTGTATTGATAGGTTCCTACGTGTTATATATTTATACATATACATATACATGCATCTTGCATCTTGCATGTGTTCAACTCATCAATACAAACATAGTAATGCAAGGAAGAACTCACAAGCTCAAACAGATAAACATCACCCAATAATGCACTCAATAGTAATCAAAACCTTTACTAATGCAGACACACCAAACTAAGGATGACTTACCAATTCTCAACTTAATAACTTGACAAAATCATTCTACTATGAGTGTGTGTAAGCTCAGATAGGTTACGTTACTGGTTACTTGACCAAGGTCTTATCCTAAGTGATACTTCCCCTCCACCTAGAGGAATGAACCTATCCCTGCAACCATCTCAGTACACTTGCAATGATAGTTAGATGTTCACAATAAATCCATATGCATCATAAACTTTAGCATATTCATATAGTAATCAATGTAAACATATTTACTCTTTCAAAGCCATATTAAGCATTTATCAATACTTTCACATAATACCTATTCCAGTATCCCATTAATCACATCAAAATCATGATTGCATTTACCATCTTATTTACAGTAAAGGTAAAAGTAAATTAGTAACAACAAGATGGGGTGTAACAATGAGTACGTAGGTAGACGTAACTACACACCCTTATGGACGAGTTTCTCATGGGCATGGTAATTTTGTATATTTAATATACCCCATCCTCCCTTTAGGTTGTTCATGATGTTTTGCTCGAATTTCGACTGCGCCCAAAGATTTTAATAGCCTCCATTCCAATTTTTTGGCGGTCTCAACTCACTGTCGCCACGTGTCACCTAATCGCTCGCTGAAGGGGAGCTTCCCTTCATTTCTCTTTCGAGCCCCATTCTACCCCCATGTGTCAATAAATTGAGTGCGTTAAGCCTACTTTCATATCACTCTTTGTCGGGCCCCGACCGCATGCCACTTAGCCTCCGCGCATGCAAACTTTGGTGAGCCCCTCAAGCAGTGTCGATAGTAAAATGTTGCCACATGTCTCCTCATCGCAATCTCTTATCAAAGGACGGGGAGGATAAACCACGGGCTACGAAATGTTGCCACGTGTCCTTCTAGTGCATCTTCATTAGAAGGAGTGGTGCAAATGCCAAGCTACCATACACTTTCGTGTGTTCTAACTGCCTTTGCTGGGAGGTGACACTTGTTTTCATAGGGTAAGCCAGGACCACTGCCATCATTTGAAGAGAATGCATCTAGCTCAAAAATTACTGGGTTCATGCTTGGGAATATTTTTTGTTACAACAGTCATCGTGAGTCATTGCTATGAGCATCATCCTTCATGATGGGGAATCTTTTCTGTTACAGTCCTTCAAGCGGTGGAAACACCTATCTATATATATTGCTTCTTCTTTCGAAGGAGTTCGAAATATCTACAGAAGAATTAGGGAGACACCAGGCCTTTTTTTTTGTTAGATAATTGTAAAGATTCATAGACTGTGCCCTTGTAATTTGGCCTTTATGTTTCTTAATTATTGGATAACATTATACTGTGTTGTTACTGAATAGTTTGTTTGCAACTTCAATGATTTGAATAAGAACGTTGATTTAGAACCATGTCTTCGACTCTTTTTCTTCAGCAAATCTCTAAGCAAATTATTTTGTCATGAAATGAATTATCCAAGTCTTTCTCTTTGATGTTTGCTATTTCAGGACATAGCAGATTGTTGAACAGGCCCTTAGACCACGTCCACAAGATAGGTCCATAGTGCCTTACATCTAGATCTCGGTGCATCGCCCTAGTTAGATCTTTTATTTTTATATTTGCTTCATTTTCTCATTCAAAACCCCAATTATAGAAGAAGGCAGCTTCTCTAAAATCTGAAGGTTACTCAGTTTAACACAATAGGTTCTGCCTTTAACTGAGTTTCTCACAAAGGGTTGTTACCTTGCCAATTTTTTGCATCAATATTTTTATTTTTCCTAGCATGCTGGGTGGGACCTACTAAATATGCTTAAGCCTTAAGCAAGTATATGAGCCATCGACCTATCACAAGATCCCAAATAGCAAATAACCCTAGTTTGTTGGTACCACCGCTAGGAACAGTACTAGCTAGAACCCGTCACGCAAACATCCCGAACCCTCCACCAGCCATGTTACCAATTGCTAACTAAAACTATGTGGCATGGGATGCCAGAAGTCCTCTTAGAACACCAGTAGCACTTGCTATTTGGGCCCCCATCCTGGTCTCTGCTCTCAAATCTATTCCTATGTTCACCGAAGATGGCTCAAGAACACCATCTGAACATCTAAGAGATGTGGTGGACGTATGTTTAGTGCACAGAGTTACAGACCAAAACGTGGCACTGAGGTTGCTCACAGCTTCTTTTAGAGGAAAATCATTAGATTGGTATCGCACTCAGCTGACTAACTCTATCGATACTTGGGATCAGCTTGGGGATCCTTTTATGAAAAATTCTCGAATAACAGAGATAGGTATTCCCAGTATCACCAACTAGAGATCATCAAGTGAGCTCCATATGAGGCCCTGACCGACTTTCACGCTCGGTTCTACATAACTTGGCAAAGAATTCAGGTTGTAATCCGCCTGTCACCCAATTTGGCATTCATGTTTTACCTGAAGTCCATCAACACCGATATCTCAATGATGATCCAATCACTCGACAGAACCACTCTACCAGATGCATATAGTGTTGCAATTAAAGAAGAAAACAATTTGATTGACACTGGAAAGTTGTCGCCTTAGCCCATCATGTCTATATTCCCCAAGCTACCAGTTTTTGCCCAGGCAACGCCACCTACCACTACAATGGCTCCTCCTCAATCCATGTACACGTACACAAGCGTACCATAGAACGTCGCACCCGATTCCTCGAAGGATGAGATGAGCGACATAAAGGAAATGTTGTGAGCTATGGCCAATGAGATAACTATCATCAAGTGCAACCAGGTCGCTCCTCCAAAGCCGATCTATTAGAATTACTAGGGCAGAAGGTCCTCTTACCAACAAAACCAGTTCCAAGGAGGCGCTCGCATAAATCCTCAAGCATAAACAACAAATCGAATAGTACCAGTACCCACTCCACTGCAAAATTCCAACCTAAGCTCTAACAAAGAGCTAACGGTGGGGAAAAATAATTTTTTCGACGATGGCAACCCCTGGTGTTTCCCTTGCGGTGATTCACATATGTCTCGAAACTGCCCACACGACAATCTACAACAAAAGGTGGCGGAGCAGCGCAACCAAGGTGCAACGTCGGAAGATGTGGGTTAGCATATACCTCTCTACAAATGGAAAATGTGGTACTCATCGCTCAAATGCAAGGGATGTCTCTAGAACAAGAGAACGATATAGCTCTCGACCACACCCTCTTCTCATGGATGGAAAGAGAGGAAGCGGTTTTCACAATCGAAGCATCCACTTCAGAGACCCCACAAGTGTAGTCTCATTAAAACACTCACTCCAAAGGAAGATTCATGGGGGAGATAGTTCTCTTGAAATTAGTTAGTCCGCAACCTAAAAGTGCCCCCAACCACAAACTTAGTGCCTCCACAACAGTACCACAATGTATGTCACAAAGGGAGATCATAACGACAAGAGCTAAAGAGAAAAAGGTTCCAAGTCAGCCACCGTTCGATGTAGTGGAACAATTGAAAAAATCATCTGTTAACGTGTCCTTATGGGAGATCTTAGCCATTCCAAAACATAAGACATTTCTACAGAGGGCTCTCTAAGAGGACCCAATCACATAACCAGAGGAGCAATCACTTCAAGCAGAGGCTATTGATCAATCACATCTTACCAAAGTTCTTGTGAATAATACAGAAGAGGTTAATACTAAGGAAATCACCGGAGATCAGACCGATCAAGAGGAAGAACCCATAGTCAAAATCAGTGAAGGTAAACCTAAGCCGAGGCCATTTTTCCTAACCCTTATTGTGGGTAAGAAATTAATGCATAACTCCATGATTGACTCCAGCGCCAACACAACGGTCATGCCCAGGAAAATAGCCAAAGCCCTAGGACTGAGCCATGAACCTTTGAATAAAGGAGTCATGCAATTAGATGGGAATATGGTTAATATTGTGGGGGTCATTAAGGATCTTCCATTAACTCTATTTTCCTGCCCCAATATCACGGTCAAATAGGATACCGTGATCATTGATATTCCTCCAATATTCGATCTATGCTTGTCTAGGGAATTCACTTCTAAACTAGGCAGATACCTTTCCTTAGATTGGTCGCACCTGATTATAAGGACCAAACACGAATCCAAAATGAAGTCGGTGTCCAAACCTTTGCATTCAGAACATTTTGTGGACAAAGCTAAGACATTCTTTGAACCCGCTCACACCTCCATCACCAAGGAGGAGATGTACTGCACTGAGCTTCTAGAAGATGAAGAAATCACGAGAGATCGGACTGATCAAGAGGAGGTTCTCCTAAGCGAGTTCATTGATAAAGACCCTTTTGGTAATTATCATGCCACTAGACTAGGGACTTATGTGATTTATGATGAAGACCAAGCCATCCCGAAGGTGACACAAGAGCCCAAAGGCATTTCGACCACAAAGTTGTGGTCACTACACTTCAATTGTGCTAAGTGCAAGATAGGTGCAGGAGCTGAAATATGCCTAACTTCCCCAAATGGTGAGAAGACAGTCAGATCTTTCTGATCCTAGTTTTATGGCTCCAACAACGAGGCTGAATATGAAGGCCTTGTACTAGGTTTAAGCCTAGCAAAGCAAATGGGCATCAAGCAAATAAATTTGTTCGGGGCTTCCGAGCTAATCATCAATCAAGATCAGAATATCAATACTGTAAGGGATGCCTGTATAAGGCCCTATGGAGACAAAGTCTAGGACCTAATCAGGAGCTTTGAAACTTTCAATATTCAAGTTGTTCCTTGAGAACAGAATGTTGATATGAATCACATGGCCAAAATTGGATCCCAATTAAAACTAGCTTTTGACCCAATGCATAACCGACACTCTGTGCGAATGATATTCCAACCAGCAACTCAAAATGGTGGTCAGAGCTGGCAATTATTTGACAGAATTGAACGCATTGACTTATTCAATTCGCAGTCAAGAGAATTTATCGACAAATTCCAATCAAGGGTCACCAAAACCGATGGTAGACAAGACATTCAATAAGGACTCCATAATCTTCCAAAGAGTTTGGTCACTCCCAAAAACCCCTTTTTTGGCAATACTAGAAATAATAAGAGGAAGCTCATAGCAAATGAAGGTGATTATACGGATTTTTAGATCAAAGATGCAAGTAAACTTAAAGTCAAAAAAAAGTCCTGCATCAAGGTAAAGAAGGACTTGTTCACTTTTCAAGGGAGAATGATGAGAGGACGGTGGCCTAGTCATATGATAAACTCAAAAGATATGATCTCAGAATCATCCAGCCTACAATAGAACCGAAAAGAGAGGCTAAATCGGCTTGCCAAAAATAGAGTCTGGCGAGTACTAATATTGAAGCATTGATGGCACAAAGGTTAACAAAGCTAGTCCAATCACAGATTGTCTTCTCAGTCGAGCCTAGAATTTTGGGTGTTCAGTCATGTCCTGGTCTGAAAGAAGAACGAAGATATTCGCCTATGTATCGATTTTCGGAACCTAAACTGAGCCTCACCAAGAAATCATCACCCTCTACCCTCCATGGGATCAATCGTACACAATGTAGCAGGTTCAGGTGTGTTTTCTCTATTGGATAGCTTTTTGGACCAAAGACTCGATGTTAAGAGCCTAATGTTAAAATTCAATGAGTAGACAGAAAGACCCATTCAGCACGAGGAATCTGATAGCTTGTGGGAAGGTTCATTCATAATAATTCAGTATAGGCGATATGAGGCAGTTAAATCAAGAAGCATAGAGAGAAAAGTGATAGGGGTTCCCGTAAGGGGAATTCACCTTAAAAATTCTATAGAACTCATTTAGATAGTTCTACCATGTAAATATGTAATTATTTTGGTTATTTTCCTATTTTTTCTTTTGCTTGTTTGGTCAGTCTCCCTAATCCATGATACAACAGAAATTCACATTACAATACAGAGAATAACACATACGCAAGAAGGGACAAGAAATATGCAACAAGGAAGAACTATTAACATAAGCCATATCTTCATTATATTTATATACTTCAATAAGTACAGTAGAAAAATGGCTCCAAGGCTACGCTTTTAAAAAAAGTATATACTTATAAATATTTCTATATTATGAAGCCTTTTCTAGGCTATATACAAAAAGACTAACGAGTTTCAGTCTTAAAAAGCATAAGAAGGAGGAAAACTTCAGTCATGAGAAGAAGCAGCAACAACAATAGCATTTGGATCCATATCATCCTCGGTAGCAGCGACATCATCCAGAGAAGTAATGGCAGGTGGTGGAGGGAACACCAGGTTCCTGGAATCGGTGTACCAATCAATGTCATAGAACGACACCACATTGTAGATTCAAAAGAGAAAGTGACAAGCACAAGCAACCTTTTGGTGATGTACCTCCTACGATTGAAGGCAGAAACCACTCAGAAAGGGAAACCATGAGATGACCGCATCTTCTTCAATAAACTTGTGAAGCTCGCTCGCAGTCAGAATTCCTCCACCAAATGCAGCATTTGCCACCACCTCCCTGAGGTCGTTCAGATACTTCTTTGGAAAGATTTCCTTCACCAGATGGATGATAAGTGGCATAGGGACTTGGATGTCAAGCATCGATGCCACAAAGTGGGAGCACACATCAGTATTCACTTTGTACCTATCCTCATATTTGAGGCAGTTGCGTCCTAGAACCCATTTTATGGCTATGATTGCCAAAGAATGCTTATTCTTTGTCATCCTCTTCAACCGTCTAGTTGAAATCTTTCCCAAAAAGGTCGTTTGAGATTTATGGGAGATCAGCCTAATTGGGGTATTCATAGTGTCAAAACCTATACGATTGTCAAGCAGCGGCCCTATGCAAGACGCCTAAAGTGGAACTCTATGCTAATACTACGCAAACTGCAAATACCAAATGCTAAGCCAATCACCTAGTGCTAATTCTGCTTAAAAAATTGCTAAGTTTGATTTCCCTACTGCCTTGGCGCCTATTTATAGAAGCAACAAGGATAAGTGTGATAATCAGCATACCATAAGCATGAGGTTAACCAGGTAGCACCTCAAACATTGCACCAAGGCTCGCTCGAGACTCTCACCAAGTTGCGGTTGCAGGTACGATTTGTTGCATACAAAATTAAGGCAAGCTAATTAATTAGCACAAGTTGGTGGCAGTAGCTGGTGGTATTCTATTCAGTCAGATGTCAAGGTGCCATCCTGCAAGTGTTCCTCAAACTCCAAGAAAGGATGCATATCTATTCGATGCTTATCACTTACTTTGGCGTAATTATTTTGTTCAGGGTATTAATTACCACAGCATACGACGCCTAGTCTGCCTTCAAATCACTAGCATAATTTCCAAGGAAAATTGTGCCATGGGTAGTAGGTACCTGGGGTCATTATGAATCCTTGTCATTTCAAAATGGCAACTAGTTTCCTTCGCACAAACCAAAAGGCTGGCAGTACATGTTGAATTTAATGCAGAAAAAGAAACCATCATCTACCACTCGAAGGAGGACAGAAAAGGCTAAGTATTGCATGCAGTTGTTTTAACAAAGAAAAGCAGGCTTTTTAGATACCTAGTCGGTGCAAAGAGTTTTCAAAGTGCATAATTTCTAAGAGGCGCATAGAAAATTTTAGAAGTTTGAGCAAAAATGGAATCCACTGCCCCTGAAGTAGCTCAGAATCCACAGATGAGCGAGCCAGGCGAAACGTCTCAAAGTTTGGCCGATGCAATGCTCACAGCACCCATGGTCAATATTTTTCAGGAGGATGAGTCCTACACTACACCTGGAATCCCAGATAAGCTGGAGTGGTTTCGCACGTGGACAACCAAGAAGAGAACTCTCAGGGATGCAAGTTTGGTAAAGGAAGAGTGGGATAACATTTATGACCCCATCCTCAAGACTAACCCTAAGGGCTTGAGGGAAGTTTCTTTCACCAGAATGAAGAAAGCCTTCGACCACCAACTATCATATAAGTAATGGCTCTGTGGACTCCCACAATGTATGGTCCCTTACGTGCACGGCCACTACCCAGAAATAATTCATGAAAGAATTCGGTGTTTCAATCCAGCAACTAGAGCCATTGAAGGAAGAAGGTTGAGAGTAGTGATAACTATGGAGGCCCTTAGAGACATGTTGTGCATTCTTGGTAATAGCACCAAAGAGCTTTCGATGGAGCCATTCAACTAGAAAAAAGGTTTGGAATTATGGAAGGGTAGAAGGAATTCCCTCAACTTTTATAATGTTGAGATCGGAAGGCCCCAGGATTTCCAACAGCTGTTAAAAAAATTGAATCGTCGTGTCGACTTTGTCCATGCGGACTTGCAAGATGCCTTCTCCATGATGGCTTTTGTTTTCAGCTTGGATGATGACATAATCATGTCTAAATCTCAATTGGGCCTGGGTTTTCAACTAAGGAGCCAGAAGGACCCTTTCTGGTATGATTTCACAGAAATGATTGTCAAAGATATGTCGAAGCAAATTGCTGAGTTTGAAATTGTTGGTAAGTTCTAATATCCTTCTCTTCTTGCCTATATATTTCTACATCAGAATCTCGATTTCTTTGGGGAGAAAATAGAGTTGTCAATATTTGATAAGAATAAGCATCAGAATCCAGTTTCAGTATGGACTCCCATTCTCTCTTCCACCTATGATTATTATGCATTTTCGGACAAATTCTTGATTCTAATTTTGCATGATCTGGGCGAAGATAATGACTACTATCACTTGGCGGGTGATCAAACTGGTTGGATGCAATCCCTATTCCCCAAGTGTGACTAGTTCCTTGAGGAGGAATTCACATGCATTTGAGTGCGTGGCTTTTGTGAAGAGCCAATCTAAATCCCCACATCCGTCACCGATCGGGTACTAGCCCTTGAAGTGTTCTGACAACTTGCTATTATGAACTAAACCTTTTGCTCTAATCCAAAGAAGAAGAAGAGGGGATTTTTTGAATGCCCTATGAGCTACAAAACAGTGATCATGGTAAAGAAGAAATTAGCGGAGCTACTAGAAGCAAAGCTAGAGCACCTCGAGCTGGTTTTCATTTTTGATAAGTGGGACTACAACTCCAAGGATGATTTGGGCGACACATTTATTAAGGTAATACATAGCCCTTGGCCTTACTGGGAATCACAGCAAAATCCTCTGGATGACATTAGCAAATTCTGGGTGGACTTAGCGCTCATGCCAAAGGATAATTGAAGGCCATCATGGCTTGGGTTCTATCTCCCTAAGGGGAAGGTAGATGAAAATAGCCAAATAGGTGCTACTCTTCGCAATAGTTTGATAAGGGATCAGGGTTGGAAGACAGAAAAGATCAACGATTTCTGGATTTATTGCCAGGAGATCAAGAGCCCCATCATCCCATTCCAGCACCCGTCGATTTTTCACACCAATGATCAGTTTGATACTCTCTAGAATAGAGAACATTCAGACTCCGACGCGAGTGATGAGGAGGAGTTGGACCTTGAATATGTCATACCATGCTCTGATAAGGGGAAGCAAAAATAGAAAACAGTGATGTAGCCTAGCACAGCTGTTAAGAGTGTGCAGAGAAATATTTCATGATCAGGGTCCTCACAATCTCGACCTTGGGTTGTAGGAAAGCATGCAAGAATGCAGCAATCGAAAAAATCAGTAGATGTGGGGAACCCTCCACCAAGCAAAAGACAGCACACTGATACTGCTTTGGGAGGTGGTTCGCAGGAGGCGGTTGGCCAAGGGTCGGAGATAGAATCCATCATTCAGGTATCTTTCTTTCCCTCTCTTCTCGGCTCCCAATATCTTGTTTCTTCCACAATCCCTATGGCACCTACCACTCCAAGTATGAGCCTATATTTCTTTGTCCCCGCTACAATGGTTGCGAGAATTTTCTCCCAATTTTCTCATATTGGACAGATGGCTTTGACTTCCCCTCGAGCTACCCCATTTTTGGTTGGAACCTCAACTGCCTCCTCATCTACCTCCTCATCTGTATCCATGGCTATCGCCCCCTGGTGTCCGAAGTCGTCATCCTTATTGCCTCCTCTAATTCAATTTCGACTCAACCTTTGCAACACTCAAAGCCAATCGCATCTCCATTGCCACCATCATTCCCCATGAATCCCCCCACGCCTTCATCACCTGGGATTTGGAATATTCCTCCCTTCTCTTCGCTCACGATTTCCCTTCCAAAGAAGAAAGCATCTGAGGTCACCTACCTCTCATTCCCTTTCGATGTCCCTCCCAGTCCACCCTTTGTAGGTGACTGCATCAGATCGTCAGCTCAATTCTTGTCACAGAGCGATACAACGAAGCAAGGTTGAGCTCTCTGACTCTAGAAGAAAAAAGAAAAGGAGGCCAGGAGGCCAATGGAGCCCAAAGTCCAAAAAATTTATAATGAGGCTCAACAATCATTACATTTCACAATCATGCATCCCAATGTTACCAAACTGTAGGGAGAAATGCAACCTAATGAATATGACATCCATGCCATTGGACTGGACTTGTGGACTTGTGTGTTGCTCGGCCACAAGATAAAGTCAAGCTAATGGAGGAGACACGATGGGTGTTGACCACTGACTTCCTTAAGTCTAGTCACAAGTTGAAGAAGGCGGAAGACAAGATCAAGGATGTTAAAGAAACGAAAGAGGTCTTGTTGGCCAAAGACAAAGCATAAGAAACAAAAAAGGTTTTCTTCACACATAATGTGCAAGTAAAGCAGGCTAGCCTGCAAAGGGAGCTCGAGAGGTTCCAATCCTAAGAGTTGGATCAGGTAGCTAAGTTGTGGCAAAGGAACCAGGAATTATCGGACAAGTTGGCCCAATCGGAAGGAGACGTTCAAAAAAAGAATGAAGAATTGCAGCGATTGCACGCTCAGTTGAAGCAAGCAATACAAGAAAAGGAGACAAATCAAGTGAGCGCACAGGCTCAATTTCAAGAAGACCTCTAGAAAATCAAGCTTTCCCTAGAGGAAGAGCCCTCAACCTGAAGCCACGCCGAAGAAAGGTGGATGGACACATAGAGAGACCTGCAGGAGAAACTCTCCTATGTTTCAGAACAAATTGCAAGGCTAACGCAAGAGATTGGGATGAGGGATGCAGAGATTAATCTCTTGAAGAAGATCGTTCAAACTCCTGCTCCACAGTCAAACCTCTTCTTAGTAGCCCAACAACTGTATGCTTCCTACTGGATGAGAGTCAAGGCTTTATGTCCAACTCTCTAGCCCACACTTCAGTTCATCGCGGAGGCAAAATATTTATGCAAGGAGGTTCGCGGCACAATGGAAAAATTCCCATGATTCATAGGGGAAAATTTTCTCGAAGCACAAAAGTTGCTAGGCAAGCTATACATCATTCCAAGCGAGGATCTGGTACAAGCAGAGATTGAAAATCAAAGTTCAGTCGCTAGGATAACGAATGAGTTCATCTACTACCATGAGGCTACCCTTCATGCTCAATGATGCTCAATCACATTGGGGAAAACTATGGATGGTGTATGGGCAAGCTTTTCCCAACTGACCCAAATGGGCTTGACCTCTCCATTTCTTTTTGATGAATCGGTGGCTACCGCGGAGAAAATTGCACCCAAAATTGAGGAGAGGAAGCAGGATTTATCCGTTTTCTAGAGCTTCAGCCAGCCTCCTGCCGCCGAGGACATCGAAGGTGTAACTCATCATAACACACGTCTACTTTTTCACCTCAAGGACGGGTCTGAAATATCTACGATGCTTCCTTTTAAAGAAGTGATCGATCTGCATGAGGCGCATGAAAATCTACACGCCATATCAATGCCTTCTAAGGCCGACTGGCTGCCCTTGGAGGTCACCCTTTCTAAGCTCTGACTCCAATGCCCAATGGATAGGGCCATGATCACAAAACCAGATATTTTTGGGTTCGTTGTTTTGCAAGCAAAACGCCCCTAATAGTCACCAAAAGCTATGGATATTTAATATACCACATGCTCCCTTCGGGTTGTTCGTGATGTTTTGCTCGACTTCTGACCGTGCCTGATGATTTTAATAGCCTCCATGCTATTTTTTCGGCGATCTCGACTCACTGCCGCCACATGTCACCTAATCGCTCACCGAAGGGGAGCTTCCCTTCCTTTCTCTTCTGAGCCTTGTTCTGCCCCACATATTAATAAATCGGGTGTTAAGCCTGCTTTCATATCACTCTCTGTCGAACCCCTCAAGCGGTATTGATAGTAAAATGTTGCCACATGTCTTCTCATCGCAAGCTCTTATCAAAGGATGGGGAGGATGAACCACGGGCTGTGAAATGCTACCACATGTCCTTTTGGTGCATCTTCATTAGAAGGATTGGTGTGAATGCCAAACTTCCATACACTATCATGTGTTCTAACTGCCTTTGTTGGGAGGCAACACTTGTTCGCACAGGGTAAGCCAAGACCACTGCCATCATTTGCAAATAATGCATCTGGCTCACAAATGACTAGGTTCATGCTCGAGAATCTTTTTTGTTACAACGGTCGTGGTGAGTCATTGTTGTGAGCATCATCCTTCATGATGGGGAATATTTTATATTACAGTCCTTCAAGCGGTGGAAACCCCTAGCTATATATATTGCTTCTTCTTTCGAAGGAGTTTGAAATATCTACAAAAGAATTAGGGGGACACTAGGCCTTTTTTTTGTTAGAGAATTGTAAAGACTCACAGACTGTGCCCTTGTAATTTGGCCTTTTTGTTTCTTAATTATTGGATAACATTATACTATGATGTTACTGAATATTTTGTTTGCAACTTCAATGATTTGAATAAGAATGTTGATTTAGAACCATGTCTTTGACTCTTTTTGTTTAGCAAATCTCTAAGAAAATTATTTTGTCATAAAATTAATTATCCAAGTCTTTCTCTTTGATGTTTTCTATTTCGGGACATAGCAGATTGTTGAACAGGCCCTTAGACCACATCTACAAGATAATTCCATCGTGCCTTACATCTAAATATTGGTGCATTGCCCTAGTTAGATCTTTTATTTTTATATTTGCTTCATTTTCCCATTCAAAACCTCAGTTATAGAAGAAGTCGGCTTCTTTAAAATCTGGAGGTTACTCAGTTTAGCGCAATAGGTCACCCCTTTAACTGAGTTTCCCCCAAAGGGTTGTTACCTTGCCAATTTTCGGCATCAACAGTAATATCGAGAGGACAATGAGACATGTATGTATATATATACACATCACATATATATATGCCTATCAATAAGATAGCAATTATTTACATGTGTGATTGTATAATCAAATGTATATATATGAGATATATATGCATATATATATATGTATACACATGTCGATATACACATATGTGTTGATAAATGGGAATGTCCATATGAGAATGTCAATATATGTATATGTATGCAGACATGTATATATATACAAACAATATTGTATATGAAATGTTAACATGAGCTCATTCATTCGAATATCAAGTGGAATATTTAGACAAACTTATTTGTCAAAGAGTATATATAAAAATATCTATTTGAATATATATAATGTTAAATGATATTTATTGATGTTATATTTATATGTAAATATATATACATACATACATATTATACTAATGGCTGATTCATGGAAAATATGCCATGGTCAATTTAATGTGAATATAGCGCTACATTATAAACAGCGCAATGCTAAGTATTTAACCGCATTATCATAATGGATAATGAGCAATGGAGAATACATAAGTATTTAAATTGTTGTGTAAAGTTTATACAATACAATCATAAAGTTTTTATCACTATATGTTATAATGTGTTGAGTCAAACATTAACCCACACTATTAAGGAGGGTGATTCATTGAAATGTGTCAACTGCTATGTCTTGGACCAAGTTTGTTTTAAATAGCAAGCTTGAGAATAGGAAACATGATGAATAGTTGGAGCCATTTTATGAATCTTGTGTTTCATTTAGAAGTCTATTTAACATGTAAGTCAATTTCCAGAATGAAGCTTGTGCTATTTGAACCATTCAAAATGTTGTTGGCAAGCATTGGGTCGCTCTGATGTCCTGTGTGAGTGACTATTGAGATAGAAATCCGCCACCTTTTCATTGATAAGTTGAGTCGAAGGTATTTGGTTGAGAAATTTCATAGCATAAGCCTTGATTGTAAGTTGAAGATGATGGTTTTTGGCTATAAATATGAGGCATCCTCACCTCATTTGAATACACTTCTTCTATACATCATTACACTACTCCATTCTGCTATATTCTCATTGAGAGGTTCTTATTTTTCTAAGAGATATTATGAGGAAACTTTAGTGGGAGATATTAAGAGAGATTTGTTGTTGAGTTGATTTTAAGAGGGGACAAAGCTTGGATCCAGTGAACCCATTTGGAATAAGCGTATATCAAGAATGAGAATCTATTATCTTCAAGTTTTATCTTTTATCTAAAAGATTGATTTCCTAGTGTGTTTAATTAGAAATTGTATTGTTGTTTGAAATAGAGTTATTTTCTATTATGCTTATATGAAAGTGTTAGAGTGAATGGTTTTACTGTTCACATTTATCTCAAGTTAACTTAGGGGTAGTTTTTTCTTTTAATTTATTTAATCACCGGGTGGTTTTTTCCTTGGGTTGGGTAGTTGTGCACCCATCACATATTTTCATGCCTTTATAAGGCACTTTGTACAATATGTAATTTATCTCAATTCATTCACTTATTCTGGTGAAATGGCCTTTTGTTGCCTCTCTCATTTTTGTGAAGTTGTTTGTTGCGGGTGGTGCTCTTGGGAGGTGGACGAAACCAACATGGTATCAGAGCCAACCATTCTAAAATTCTTCCTTGAGAGTTTTCATCGAAGAGTTTTGAGATATTATTTTCCAGCATTTGAATTTTTTTAAATTTCAAAGATGCCTCATTTTTTATTTTTCTGAAAAGAATTTTCTTTTCCTATTCACCCATTTCTTGGCTGTGAATTTTGAAGAAGCCCCGGTTTTTTCCTTTGTGGGGTTATATCTCAAGAGGCGAAAAATCATGTTTTAAAGCGTTTTCTGCCTATCCAGAACAATGATTTTTTTGCTTGGTTGTAGTGGCCATGATTTTTGAGAAGAGGTCGATTTCCTTTGGAATCTGCTCAATTGGAGAAATTTTTTTGGAGGAGGCTTGAGGATTTCTCATTTTTTCAAACTTTATATTTTATAATTTTTTGCTTAAATATTTAGGGTTTCATCTTTGTTTGAGCAGCTTGAAGTGGAGGTGGGCCCAAGTTGTTCTGAAGCAGATTGCTAAAACCATTATCCCACATTGGCAATGTGGGTACCTTTTTTGTTGTTTAAATAACATTGCAGTGTCTTTAATTGTTGTGAGAAAGTCTCACAAGAGGCTATCTTACTTTTGTGCTTGGTGATTCATTTGGCTTGGTGATTTGGCGTGGGCACCTAATAAGGTGTTG
Organism: Sequoiadendron giganteum; assembly: GCA_007115665.2. Classification (NCBI taxonomy): domain Eukaryota; kingdom Viridiplantae; phylum Streptophyta; class Pinopsida; order Cupressales; family Cupressaceae; genus Sequoiadendron; species Sequoiadendron giganteum. Next base: position 234,687,793 of record CM021107.1, on the reverse strand, counting down.
ATCTTTTTGCTCATTTTTTTCAAATTATCAGCCCTTTTTTGCATTATTACTTCCTAAAGTATTTTGGGAAGGCTTCATTTGCAGTATTTGTGATTTTCTAATTATTGTTGAAGGTTAATGTCTTTGTATTCTTGGAGATTTGTCATAGTTCATTATGAGGTTTTCATTTCATCCTACTGTGATTATGTTGAAAAGGGGAAACTATAAACAATGGAGCGATGGTATCATAAAACATCTTAGATGGCTTCATTTGTTTCCACATTTGTATAATATTTTTTTGCCTCCTTGTACTAATAGTAAGAAATTTGCATGGAATTGCAAAAGGGATCATGTCCTAGGAGTTATTGCAATACATATTGATGATGCCATTTTGAATGTTATTGATCATTTTGAGTGTCATCATATTCTTTGGACTAAAATTTGGGGCATACATGAAGATCCTAATACTTAGCTATTCCCAGATGATCCTATTTCAGATTGTCTTGTGCCTCTTCATTTTTTAAATAGGATACCCTATGATCATGCTACTATGCAGGTGTTTGAATTTTTGGAATATTGTGAATCTTCAGATGAGGATGACGAGGGTTCTTCAAATTCTCCATCTTCTCCATCAAGTACAATTGATGTACCTTCACCTTCAGTGGTTCATTGTGCAAAGTCATTGATTGACACTCCTATCATTCATGTTCATCAGTACCATTCATCTTGTGTTGATGATTTATTGAGCACATCCAGTGATTCATTACAACAAGATTATCATTGTCTTCTTGATTGGAATTCTTATTTTATGGGCATTGGTTCATTATTTATGGAATCTCACATTTCTGAATTGGAGGACACTTTTGAGGGTATATCCCTCCTATTTGATGATAGTTTTGCACAACTTTTGTCAAGCCATCTTTTTCTTTGGATATTGTTCAAAATCAGTTTCCAGTGTTACCTTGTTTGTCACCTTCTATTGTGATTGGGCATGTTCCTAATTGGTTTGTGGCATCATCTTCCAAGGTCTTGGTGACACATGAGCATATTCTAGAGACATCATCATATATCTTCATGCTTCCTTTTTTAAATTCCTATCTATAATGAGAAGCGTGCATGCATTTGTATTTGGTTTTGTTTCTTCCAAAAGGGAGACAAGTTTTTTGTCGACATTGGATCATGTTTTGTCTTTAGGCACTTACCACTTTTGCAGGTGATTACACATTGTAGGGGGCTATATAGTCTCTCTCTTTCCCTCTTATGTGGGGGGTCATTGATTGTATATACATGATGTACGTAGTCCTTGGGGGGTGTGATTCAGTCCTCCATCCATGCATCATTTTTTTTCTTTTCTCTTTTTCGGAGAGGGGATTTTTCCCACTGGGTTTTTCTCCTTTTCTTCGGTTGTGAGAGATTTTGCATTGTAGTTGTGCATGGGTACCTAACATGGCCTTGTTTTTGGGACCCATTTTGCATCTTATTTTTCATTTTTTAGTTTCCCTAAGTTGCACTTAAGGGGGGGTGTTAGAGTGAATGGTTTTACCGTTCATATTTTCCTTAAGTTAACTTAGGGGTAGTTTTTTCTTTTAATTTATTTAATCACCGGGTGGTTTTTTCCTCAGGTTGGGTAGTTGTGCACCCGTCACATATTTTCACACCTTTATAAGGAACTTTGTACAATATATAACTTATCTCAATTCATTCACTTTTCCTGGTGAAATGGCCTTATGTTGCCTCTCTCGTTTTCTGTGAAGGTGTTTGTTGCAGATGGTGCTCCTAGGAGGTGGATGACACCAACATAAAGGAAAAGACTTATTGATATGATTTCCTTATAAGTGTATGTACTTACTCCCTACTAAGGAGTGATTGAATATCATCTATAGTATTAAATACTAGGATTGACGAGATGGAAATAGCTTGTTAATTTATTTTATGCAAAGTTAATTTATAGACCTAGAAAGCGCATATGTTATACCTGGGATTAGAATATCCATTGAAGGGGGTAACATATGCTTTTGCTTATGGTTTATTGGTAAAGGTACCATTGTGAATTTGGAAAATGGAATAGGTTATTTCTGAGGTTAATGACTACCTATTGAAGGAAATTACCTATGCATAGTTTATAATAGCCTAAAGTCAAATCAAGCTAGAGTAGTGTATGTGCATAAGATGACTGTCACTCAAGATACTGAATGAGAATACTTTGGGAAAAGTTGTGTGATTATCTTTGTCCCCACTGTCAATTCATTGTGTTCCTTTTATGCATGCTACTTCAGGATTGTAGTGTCTACAAGTTCTAGTTATGTAGGGCACAACACTAAGCTTATAGTGGTTGTCATTACGAGGTAACTCCACCAATTTCTTTATCGAAGGGTAGGGTCATCTACCAGATGATAGATGTGTGGGGGACCGCATTTGAGTTTGTGGTTGGTGGAAAAGTGATTGATTGTTGCTTCTCCTCCTCAGTTGACGACCAAGATTTGAAAGGAGATTTTTGGACCATCTATATCTATTATTTTGAAGCTCAATTGAGCTATGTATTTTGTATACAAACTTTGGAAATATTGTAATATATATGGAATATTATTTTGAAAATGAATAAATGGAATTTTTTATGTCATTTATGCTCATTTTTTCTCTTTTGGAAAAGAAAAAATTTATGGAAATGGTTATGAAACATAGTTTATTTACTTGAAAGTGGAAACTTAGGAAATTTAATTGTGTGAACAATTGGCATGTTACAAAAATGAATCTGGGATCAAAGAATTCTTTATATTATGGGGAGGGGAAGAAAAGGGGTGGGAAATCCCATCAAGAGAAGTGCAACCTAGACAGGGATGTTGAAGGACAACTAAAATTAACGATGACGTTAAGATCAGGGAAGGGAACAACCCTTCTCGGGGAGCCATGAAAGTCATCATGGAATGTTAAGGGTTTAAATGCCCCTAAAAAATAGCACCTGATAAGGCACTGCATGGAAGAATTGAAGGTTGATATTTTCATGTTCCAAGAAACTAAAATGAATAGACAAGAAATGGACATGTTCACAAAACAAGGAAAATATTGGTAGATGGAGGTAATTGAAGCTTAGGGGGCCTCGGGAGGTCTAGCAATTATGTGGAAGCCACAATCGATTTACTTGGAGTGGGCAGCTGCTAGCAGGTAGTGGATGGCTTACAAAGTGAAGAGTTTAAGTTCAAGTCTAAAATTTTTTCTTCTAAGTGTATATGGTCTGAACTCTTGTATAAGGAAGGCTGAAACCTAGGGTAAGATTGGAGTCTTTATAGATTTGGAGCCAAATGAATCCTATATCCTTGGAGTGCATTTCAACACCATTTCATGATCGTGACAAAAGTGGGGGTGTTCAAAGAAGACTCAAGTCATAGTCAAAATTTGGGGAATTTTTTGATAGGAATCACCTTATGGAGTTCAGATGTCGAATGGTATTCACACCTAGTCTAACATGAGGTTGGGAAGCTTCAGTAACATATTAGATAAATTAGACAAATTCTTCTTCAAAGGAGATTGGGGGGTCTTTCCATTTTCATTAGAGGGCTCCATTTTTCCTCAATCTAGGTCAAATCATTATTCAATCCAACTAGATATCCTAGTAGAGAAGAGACCATCCAAATGCACCTTTAAGTTTGAAAATATATGGTTTAAGGAGCAGAATTTCTTGTAGTTGGTGGAGAAATAGCGGTCTGAAGTAAAACCTATTGGAACTAAAATGTTTCGTATAGTAATAAAATTGAAATTGATCAAGAAAAATTTAAAACTTTGGAACAAAATGCACTTCAAGAAAATATTTGATCGAAAACTAATATTGGAAGAGGAAATGTGGTCTTTCAATGAAGAAGTCATATCTAAACGCATGGATAATACAAGATACTTGAAAGATAAAGCTTTGTTGAAAGACTATGAAGATATTCTATCAAAAGAAGAGATCTATTGGAAACAAAAATCTAGAGAACAATGGATCAGTGATGGGGATAAAAATATAAAATACTTTCACAATGTGACAAAGGAAAAAAGGGAGAGCAATAAGATAACAAGGATCAAAAGTGTTGACAATAGCATTATTGAGGATGTTGAAGCAATTGAAAAAGATTCTAGATCGATCATTTCAATAGCCTACTCAACAATTGGGAGCATGTAGATCTAGGAGCGCAAAACTAGTTCCTTCAACACATTCAAAGGTTGGTCACAAAATCCCAAAATAGGAGATTAATGGAAAACTTCATTGAAGAGGAAATCAGGAAGGAAACATTCCAAATTCACCCAGACAAGTCCCTAGGATTGGATTTGGCTTCTCGACAAGATTCTACCATAAATTTTGGGGCATAATTGGTAAAGAAATAGTGAAAGAAATTGAGGATTCAAGGAATTCAACGATAGTTTTGAAGGAAATAAATAACACCCCCATAGCCCTAATACCCAAGAAGGAGAAACCTTCTTCCTTTGAAGAGTTTAGACCCATCTCTTTGTGCAACACTCTATATAAAATCATGGTCAAGGCAGTAGCAAACCATCTGAAATGTATTATTCCAAATTAATCTCATAGTAAACTGGATTTGTGTAGGGTAGATCAAACTTGGAAGGGATCATAATTTTACAAGAAGTTATTCATTCAATACAAAAAAATAAGAGGTCAAGCATGTTAATAAAGCTAGATATCAAGGAGGCTTATGACTATGTGGATTGGAGATTAATGTGCAAGGTGTTGGAATGCTTTGGCTTTGACAAGGAATGGATCAACTAGATATTGAACTATGTTGCAAGCCCAAGGTTCTCCATCTTGATCAATGGTTCCCCAAAAGTATTCTTTGAGGTATCTAGGGGAATCAAACAAGGAAACCCTTTATCCCCCTTTCTTTTCATCATTATGATGGAAGCACTAGGGAGGGCTTTCTCATTTGTGAAGGTTGAGGGGAAGTTGAAAGGTGTCCAGGTGACTAGCAACATGACAAAAATCACCCCCCAACAGTTTGTAGATGATACTTGATGCTTTTTGGTAGTGCAAGCAGAAGGGAGGCCGAAAATATGAAAGAGATTATGGATCAATATGTTGCAGCCTTTGAGGCAAGAGGTAAGTGACATGCTCAAGTCATAGATATATTTTTTCAATTCAAATCCTAGAAAGGAGGGTGAAATCCTATGGGCATTTAAAAAAGGTTAGCTCTCGAGCACTTATTTGGTGTTGCCATTAGGAAAGGGAACAAGGGGCAATAACCTATGGGACGCTCTACACACTAACGTCAACAATAGAATTTCTTCCTAGAAGGGTAGATGGCTATCTTAAGGAGGTCAAATTACTATGTTGAAAGTAGTCATAGTTGTCCCCATTTATCTAATGTCTTGCATAGCAATTCCTTTGGGGGTTAGAAAAAATCTAGAGCAGGATATGCAACGTTTCTTTTAGAATGGAGAAAATGTACAAAACCATATTGCCTTGATAGCCTAGGAGAAAATATGTAAGGCTAAAGAAGCTAAAGGGGTTGGCCTTCATGATCTTCTCAAATAGAACAAAGTGTTGGGAGACAAATTAGTATGGAAAATGTACAGAGATCCAAAGTCCAAATGGGAAAAACTTCTAAGAAACAAATACTTGAACAGTAATGAAGACATTGTGATCTTAACTTCAAGAAACCTACCTCAAGGTTCACAAACATGGAGCTTCATTAAAGCATGTGGGCCTTTGATCACAAATTATATTTCATGGGATATATATGATGGAAGAACAACCCTCTTTTGGGAGTACTCATGGGGCGGATTCCCTAGTCTGGATAGAACCATAAATGTAGATCATATAAGTAGAAGCCTAATGGAAAACAGGGGTAGGAGTGTCATGGATTACTTACAGGTGCAAGATAAGGATGGCTTCAAATTATGGAAATGGAAGGATTTTTGGACAATGGGCCTCCCCCAGGCTAAATTCTCTCATCTGAAGAAGCAATTATCATCCAAAACAATTTCTCTAAGGGAAGGTTAGGATAAGATAGTTTTGGCTACTTCAAAGACAAGTGAATATAATTCCAAGGATGGTTATTGTATTCAAGCTATGGAAGAGCAGGTTTCAAACCTTCTCCTACATCTAATTTGGAACAGGATATGTTTACCAAAATATCGGGCTTTTGTTTGGGTTGCTCTTCAAAATAAAATATTGATAGTAGAGAAATTCACAAAAATGGGCTTTCAAGGCCCCTCGCTCTATGTACTATGCAAGAATGAAGAGGAATCTGGCAATCATTTGTTGTTAGGTTGCCCCTTTTCCCAATCATGTTGGAGATGGCTTTGCGCCAAGCTTGGTTGGGTGAGTGCACTTCTCAATAACATATTGGACTTGTTTAAATCTTGGCCCTACCTCAGCAAGAAGTTTGTATATGCTTTGGATAGTAAGCCCCTCATTTCTAGTATGGGAATTATGGAAAGAAAGAAATAGAAGGTTATTTCAAGAAAAGGAGTTGAGCCTAACTTCATTTTAAAATAAAGTGGAGGCGAATTTAGTGGAATTAGTAAACAACAAGACCGATAGGCAAGAGTATTGCCTTTTCACAAACTGAGATGCAAAAATGAGATCAATTTGGTTTGGTTTAAAATTCCCTGCAGAAATGGGGAAAGGTGGTCAACATACTCAAGCTTCGAGAAACAATGGTGTTTGGGCTTCCCTGCCTTGAAGAAATACAAGTTGAAGTTCGACGGGGCTACCAGTGGCAACCCGGGGCCTATGGTGTGGGTTGCATAGTGAGGGACTGGGAAGGGAAATCTATTGGTCAAAACTCCAAGCCATTAGCAAAGGAGTCCAATAATGAAGCTGAGTTTTAGATACTACCTCTAGACCTTCACCTTTTCGATGATCTCAAGGTAGAGGACATTGAGATTGAAGTTGATTTGCTGCTAGTGATCAACGCAGTAAGTAAGAATCAAAGCCAAAATTGGAAATTTTGGGGCGGCTAGATCAGACTATGTTTTTTGTACGTCGAAGCGGGGGGTAATCATTATTTAGTGAGTATAGCACGATCTGAAGGTTTATATAAGATTTCCAAAGTGGCTAATTTGGTTAACCGGCTAGCAGATGTGTATTGTGTTGGTGATATCATGGATACACCCATTCAGCTTACCAGTCGCATGTGCCAAATGGCCTTTTTTAGGTGAGGTCACTGAATATAGACTCAAGACTGTCTTCGTGGAGAATGATTTCTTGTCACTGGGTGTAATCAAACTAGTGCTAGGCAGCAAGTTTCTGGTCACTGAAGAACGTTATCAGTTAAATACTGACATTTCTTCTTGTTTTGTCATGGCACTTTTGGACTTGAATTTGTCGAAGGAAATGGTTTTGGAATTGGCGTAGATTTTGGTCAATCCAGAGCTGTTGGGGGCATCAAGGAGGTGGTCAATTATGCTCAACTAGGGGTTGGCATTCCCTGCCCAAGGGACCTAGTCCTGTTGGCGGTGCCTGGGGCCAATGTCAGATATTACCCTTTTCTTTTGGGCATTACAGGAGAGGAGTTGCAAGCTCACCATGACAAAGCAATGGTGGGGGTCAAAATTCTAAAGGAAATGCTACATATTGAACTTGTTTACGATTTCGAGTGGGTGAGAGATTTTGTAAGTTTTCTAGAGGACTCGAAAGATTAAGGTGTCTTGGCTCAGGTAATATTGTTTGGCTTATGGGTCTGCCATTAGGGTAATATATGTATGTAGGATTTGGTATGTAAATGGGGTTTTTGTAGGCTGTGCCATTTTGTGGATAGCAGTGTGTACATTAAAGCTTTTAGGCTTTGGACATAGCAGGTAGTGTGTTGCATTGGAAGTTCAGTATAGTTAGTAAAGTGCATTACATAGGAAGTTTGGGAGCAGAATTGTAAAGGGCTCTGTGGAGCCTAGATTTTGAGTATAGATAGTTAAAGGCTCTGTGCTAAAACTGGAATTTTGGGGGCTTTCAATTGCTCTTAAAAATCATGTAAAATCTTTTTAAAATTAATACAAAATTTTTGTTGACGAATCAAAAAAATATATGAAAATAACAAAAAAACAAAATAATTCATCTCATACATTTATTAAAGCATTCTCTAAAGTGTAATAATTTGCGTATAATTTTCTCAACGAAATATTTGCATCTTTTGGTGTGAATGTTAGTTATGTTATACTAATTGATGATTCTTTTAGATACACCTAGATTTATTTTATACATTCACAATCTAAATTTTTTGCTAAATTTAAGGAATTTAAAGCCTTATTTGAAAACAAAATAGATAATAGGATAAGGGTGTTGAGTTACAATAATGGTGGTGAGTATTGCTCAAAAAAATTGATGAATTATATAAGTAAATTATTAATCAGCAAAAGGCTACCTGACAGTTCCCAACAAAATGGGGTAGTAAAAATAATGAACCGAACCTTAATAAGTATGCTAAGTGGTAGGTAGCTAAATCAGTACTCTTTGGTAGAGGTTGTAAATACTTCTTGTTTTTTGATTAATCAATCTGTTTATTTTTCTCTTGTTGATAAAACTTCTTATGAAGTGTGGATAGATAAAAAGCCTTCACTTTAACAATTAAATATCTTTGGGTGTGAGGCTTATGTACATGTGCCTCAAGAAAAGAAATCTAAACTTGATCCAAAATTGTATTACACATTTTCCTTCAACTCACATTTAAGAATATTTTGTTGTGAAGATTACATTTGTGTGCCTCAATAAAATTAATCTACACTAGATCCAAAATATCATAAATGCATCTTGGTTGTTTATTTTTAGAATATTCAAGTTTATAAGCTTTGGAATCCTCTAACCCCAAAAAATAGAGATGTGATGTTCAAAGAGTTAGAGCTTATTCAAGTGAAGAAAAACTAAAAGAAAAAGAGAGAACAAAAATAATGCACTTCAAAGTAAAGATAGAAAAGTGGGAATATGCTCATGTGGAAGAAAAAATAGATGCATCAAATGATGGAGAAGAAGAAGAGATTTTAAATGAGATTTTAAATGATGATGTGTTAGATGAGCACACATAAGAACAAGGAAATCTAATTACTCTTACATTGAGGAAATCCACAAGATAACAAAATCTAGTTGACAAGTATAGCCCACAAAAAAAAATTATGTATTTGCTTTGTTGAATACTAGCAATGAAATTAAATATTTCAAAAAGGCTCTCTCTTCAAAGGATAGTGAGTCTTGGATGTATGTCATGCAAGAGAAGATGGTGGCCTTGGATAGTTGAAGTTCCTAGGATTTTCTTTTTAGGGAATAAATCCCATTGGTTGCAAGTGGATGTACAAAAATAAATTCAATGCAAATGGTCAATTAGAGTAGCACAATGCTATATTGGTAGCCAAGGGCTACTCCTAGAGAGAGGGAGTTGATCTTGATGAAATTTTATCTCCTATTATTAATTTATCCTCTATTTTGTTCATTTTATATATTGTTGTAGCTTGTGATTTTGAAATTGAAAAATGGATATTAAAACTACTTTCTTACATAAGAATCTTGAGGGGATTTATATGCAACAATCTGATAGTTTTATTGTGAAAGAGAAGGAACACTTGGTTTTCAAGTTAAAATGATCATTGTATTGTCTAAAATAGTCTCCAAATATGTGGTACCAAAATTTTGATGCCCTTATATTAAAAGTTTGGATTTTGTTAAAAGAAAGAAAATCATTTTATTTATGTCAAGATTATTATTGATCAAATTCTAACCATTGTCATGTATGTGGATGATATGTTGTTTATTGGTAATAGCAATATGATTATTAGGGAGCTCAAAACTCAACTTTATAGCACATTTGACTTGAAATACTTGGGGTTGTGAAATATATTATTGGGATGTAGATTAGTGGGGATCAAGTATATAAAAGTTTTTGGTTGAGTTAAAGTAAGAATGTGTATAATATTTCTCAATGATTTAATATGCATGACTATTGACCAATGAGTATCCCATTTATTTTTTGTACTAATCTTACTTTAGAAATGTTTCCTAAATCAAATGATGATTTTTATGAGATCTCTAAATGTAGTATGCTAGTATTGGTAATTTGATGTATGAAATAGTTTGCAATAGACCATATAGTTGCCCAAGCAATTGGAATTTTAAGCAAGTTTGTATCTAACCTTTGTAGAGAGTAGTAGACTTTCATTAAGAGGGTATTTATATATTTGCATATAAATTCTAATCATTGGTCATATTATCATATTACCAATGATGTAGAAAAATCATTAGACATACAAGGATTTGTTGATGAAGATTGGGCAAGTGACTTAGATATTTGATGGTCCACTTGCAACTATTTATTTTCTCTATTTGGAGGTATAGTGAGTCGGATGAGTAAAAGGCATCCCACGGTTTCTTTGTCCATCACCATTTAAGAAGTTATTTTGGTTACAAATACTTTATACATGTATTAGTTTTGATTGCAATATTGTTAGAATTTGATGTGATAGTCAAAGTGTTTTTTTATAGGAATCTTATGTATCATTCTTCTACTAGGCATATTTGTGTATAGCATCACTTCTACAAGAAATGGTTGAGATTGGTAATGTCTTGTTAGACAAGGTTGACACTCTAGATAATATTTCAGATTCAGTTATAAAGACACTAACCACGAATAAACATTTTGATGCAGTAGGGCCATGGGCCTTGATTATTTTATTTAATTATATTTGTATTTATTATAAATATATTTATAATATATAATATCAAGTGGGAAAATTTGAGGAATAAGGTGTCATTCACCTTACAATCCTACATATATTTTATATATCTCCAACACTCTTCAAAAGTGTCATTGGACATCTAAGGTAATTTATAATTAGTATTCCTTATAAATCTTGGTACTAATTGATATATGCATCCATGAAAGAGGTGGAGTTGGTAGTGGGTCCCACATGAGTTGAGTGATAATTTTGGATTCCTAACTTGAGATATGGTTCATTATGGAGAAGTTACAAGTCAAAGATATTGTTTATTATTGTTATGAAGGTTAATTTTTCTATCCATGACTCGTTGGAAGTTATATTTACTTTTCTTGGAAGAGCCTCTTCATTTTGGATCTAATATTTTTCTTTATTTTATCATGGTTTGGTGGTGCATTATTTTGGAAAAATATTTTTTGGTATACCTTTCTCATTTATTAATAAATTGGAGGCATCAAATAGTAGTTTCATAGGTTTATTATATAGATACATGTGTTGTCAAAGTTAAGAGACTGTTAGTGTGTTAGATATATCTCTTTGTTGAATATTAATACATATTTTTCCTCTTTCTCATGTGGATTTTTTCTATAAGGTTTTCTCCACAAAATTATTACATTTATATGGTCTACTAATTTTATTCTTAGTACTAATTTTATGCAATCACATAATCATTGTATGGTAATCCTTGGATAAAAAATTATATTTCATATTTTTATTTACTTGTAAGAGATTATATTCCAATAGTTTCACCTTGTTTCTCAACAATATTCTAAAAGTAGAATACATTTTTTAACCTATGTGCTAATTCAAGAGATTATGAGACCAAAATGGAAAAATTTAACAAAGCCTCTATAGGTACACCTACTTCTAATCCTTTCATTTTTTCTCAAAATTAAAATAAACAATACAAGAATCCATTCAATAGTAAACAACAAAAAGTAAGTAGTCAACATAGCTACACCCATTAGTCCCCCGTATACCAAACCCCCATCTATTATCCCATCTCATCACATTCATTCAACCAATACCATCTATCTTTATCATTGAACTTTTTGATAATTTATGCACCTAACCAATTAATACTATTTCATCATAAACAAATTCATTTTTGCAAAAAAATTACACTTCCTATTATCCAAACCCTAGACACTTATATGCCATTACCTAAAAACTATGATTCAAACACCTTCTATCAATATCATAGGCTCCCCTAACATGATACCAATCAGTGCATGGTGTAACGCCTTGTCGTGCTAACCCCAAAGGACAACCTAAACTAACAAATTTTTGCACAATTTTTTTTTGAAAGGAGAACATTACACTAGTTGCACATATTACATGTAAAGAAATTAAGCAATTACACTATCAACTATGTTCCCTGGGGTACACGCGACAACATTACAAAACCTAAAATCATACTATATTGATAACGAATGAACCAAGATTATATTATACACCATCAATAAGAAACATCCACAGATGATAATTCAACATAACAAGATTAACTTAATTCTGATAACCATAACATACTATTATCTTGAGAACTCAATGGAGCATAATTCCATAGATACAACACATCGAATAACAGCTACAACAAATCATCAAGCACATAAGGTTTACAAGGTGAATAATACATTACATCCATATCATTTCATTTCATTACATTGTTTGAGAATTACAATAATACAAAAGTGATCCCCAACATGAACGGGAACAATACAATATGATAGGGTAATACAACTAAAAAGAAGAATGCAATTAATAAGACTAGATCCATCTACGACACAACTATGAAGTCACCGCAAGTGGCACCAATCTCCACATCTTGATCCTCGGTTGGGGACCCAATGGGGTGCATAGCACGTTCCACCTGACCATGTGGACTCGAAGGCCCACCCCCCGTGCTAGGAGATGACAAGAAAGGACCCACGACCAAGATAGTCAAGCAGAATGAATCCCAAGACCAAACTATAAGGTCAACCAAAACATAACATACAATAATCTCAACGACCACTTATAAGGTGACTGCTTCCAGAGGCATACAAAGGAAAAAATAGTGAATACTATGGGAGAGTATCTTTGCATGGTCCTAATACAAAACTTTACAACAATCAGAGGTGTACCAAACTTATAACACCAAACTTTACCTGTTTGAGTACAAATGCGAGGCATGAACCATCTCGCCAAACAACCATAACAAGAGGCAAACTACGAAATAAGGTAACACCCGCAAGAGTTCAAAATCAAACATTTCAAAATCAAATCAAAGAAATCCAACATACGCCCATTACCCAATTCCTTAGGAAGCTTATAACACCAACTTTCATAAGCTCCCAACTGAAGGGTACGCAAATAGTTGGGTTCCCAAAGAACTCACATCATGGCTTGGCTTATATACTCATCAAAACAGAAAATAAATCAATGAAGAATTCAATCAATCAGGAGAACGTAAAAATCAAACTTTAATCTCCTAACACAATTCCATGTAATGACACTTAAAAGCATATTCAATCCTCCACATGTTTATACATTCCTATTCAATTTAAAAAATAAACTAACTCAATAAGAACATGAAAGGATTACTCATTTGATAATGATCTAACTTCAATGTTCACTTCCTTAATTATAAAGCTCAAATAAATCAAATCTCTCCTAGTAATTTTTAGATTATTAATATTTTATTTTATTTACACCTCTATATTGAAAACCCTTAATTAAAATAAAGAACTATGACAACCTTCAGTATGTAACCCATCAAATTTCTCTTAATTTGTGATTCCTCGCATATGCATTTGTTTATCTTAAAATAATTAAAATTAAAACATAATCTATACCTTTGTTACTTCAAAATAATAAATTTAATTAAAATGTAATATGTATATTTGTTTACTTTTAAATTGAATAAATTTAATTAAAACCTAACTTTTTCATTTGTTGACTCCACCTTAAATAAATCTTATTTAAATCTAACATAAACAATTATATGCAATTCACAATCTAACAATAAGGGTGTCGCGTCTTGGTGGTCTAATGCTCTCCTTGATCACCTCACGGTGGGTCCTTCTTCTGAGGTTTCTGCTGTGTTGGTTGACCCTCTCGTTGATGCTCTCCCGAAACTCTCCTCTTTGGTTCCACCTTTGAACCATTCTGCTGACTCTGTTATGCCAGACCCTTCTATTGTCACTGTGGCACTGGACCCTTCTGCTGACCCTGTTGGGCCTGTCCCTGCACCTGTTGTCGATGCTCTTTCTGAACTTGTTTTCTCTTTTTCGGGGGCCTCTTCTGTGCCAATTGTCGATCCGTCCTCGATTGCCTTACTGTTGAATCTGCTTGGTGGTCCTGTGGTGGCTGAGGAGGGGTCGTCTTCATTCTCCTCATTGCCTGTTACCGAGCCTCTTTGGTTAGTTGTTCTTCGGAAGAAGAAGTTTGTGTCTGCTCCTTGGTCTCGAGCTCGTGGAGCCAACTCTGAACCCTCTGTTTTTGGGGTTGCTTAATCTCTTTAGTTTCCACAGCTGTCTGTCAGCTATTTCTGGTTGTTCCTATAATTCAATCTCTGGTTTGAACTATGTTTCTCTTTGGCCCCTTGGGCTCTTTGTGAAGGGTTCAGCACCCTGAAATGTTGCTTATCTTTTCAAAAACAATAAGGATTTTGTAAATAAATTTAAATTTAAATAACCTTAATTTAAAACTAATTTAAATGCACTCAGAAATAAATCTAATCTTTTCTATTGTAAATGCTTCTAACAACAAAATTTGATTTTAAATGTGTTCAAAAATAAATCTAATTCTAAAGATAATTGAATAAATCTAATTTTAAAGATAATTGAAAATAAATATAATATTAACATACCAGGATTTGAATAAATGATACTTAATTTAATTTATAATTCTTTTGAGGAAAACAATTCATAGTAGCATGACCATACGTATATATATCAATTAAAATTAAAATAAAAGCACATTCCAATATCTATGTCTAGGCACTCCCAAAATAATTAGTTTATATTTAATCTATACATTCAATATGAAATTATATAAAATCTCCAATCTATTTGTTTACAATATATTTTAAACATCATTATTATATTAAAATATTTTAGCACTATAAATATATCATAATTTTATAATCTACTACAAGTAATATCTATAACCTACATTTGCAAACTATCTGTACATCTCAAAATTGTTTTAAAAAAATAGTAATTATAAGAACATAGGAAACGTATTTTACTTTTATTTTAATTACTCTATCCAATTCACTAATTCCCTTTTATTTAGAGTAATTACTTAAAATCTATTTTTAGTGATTTTACATATGCAAATAAAAGAAATTTTAAATAAAATAACCAACACCACTTACATGGAATTTATAAATCCACTAAATTTTAATTTCTTTCATTTATATATATATAATATAGTAAAAAAAAATTAAACTTAGAACCCCTTTATCTTTTAATAGTTTCTTCCTTAAAAATAAATCATAATTCTTTCCCCTAAGATAACTAATTTATTTATCTTCCTTAAAAGATTGATTTGACAATTGATGTGAATATATAGAATCAATTTCTCTATATATTTATTTCACATAAATAATTATATTTAACCGAATTAATTAAACAACCCTAGGTTTAAAACTAACAAAATACTTATTTATAAAACACCACACATATACACACAGTAGAAAAACAAATTCATATTAATTGAAAATGCAATTTACAAACAGTAGAAAAACAAATTCATTTCCACTGAAATAAACAAAGGATAATAATTAATCAATTACATTTTGTATACCAATTTCACTTAAGCTAATAATTACTATTTTAAAACATCAATTTACTCAAAACACATAAACATATTTATTTTATATTTATATAAATACATAATATTTTAACCTAATCTATTGTCTCAAACAACGAGCATGCTTAAACTAGTTATAAGCAACTTTATGTATTCATATATATATTTATAAATGAACAGAGGAGAAATGTATGACTACTTGTAACCATTTTAAATCTTATATGTTAAAACCTATTGTTGTGATTAAAAAGAATTAGCACATAATAAAACATAGCATAGTAAATGCTTATATTTTCAATGAAATAATACACATATATGTTTACAAACTGTAGCAATGATCCAGATTTACACACATACATCTGTTTGTTTATAAATATATATATGTGTTTTAAAACAAATATAAAATTGAAGCTAAATGAATCCCCAAAGCAAAGACTATATATATGTGTGTGTGTGTGTGTGTGTGTGTGTTAAATTCTTTAGAAAAAGAAACAAAACCACAAGTGAACGCTAATACCTGGAAAATGAAGTTTGAATTGATGACGGAGTTGAGTCAATCTCTCATTTCACCGAATTCCCAAAAAAATTAAAGATGAGTTTTCTAAAAAATATCGATAACAAACAAAACAGGGGGCAAATTCCTAAATTCTTTTCATCCACCTGTCAATTCACTTTTCACCTGTTTTACCACTTGGAGGATAATCTTTACATCTAGAAAAATCCTCCACCTAACTCCACTAACCTTTAATTTATTAATTCTTTCCATCTGCTAATAACTTTCACCCTTTTTTTTAATATTTTATCTAATGTCATTTTATTTAAATTAAATATATATATATACCCTTTTTATTTATAGTAATTAACAAAATATTTATTTATTATTTTTGAATAAATTCATAATTAAATAAAGCAATATTATAATTAAAATATTATTCTATTTAAAATATTTAATATCGACAATAAAAATAATATTTATTTAAATCTACAAACATTTAAATTTGCAACTAATTAAATTATTTTTCACAATAATAATAACCATCATTAAATTAAATTAACTAATTAACAATAACGATAACGCATTACAATCAACAATTAACACATTAAAAATCAACACTTAAAACGAATGATATAAAACAAAACGATACCAAACAAAATGGAATACTGACGAACAACATCATCAAACAACGAAATCACAAACAAACACTTAATCAAACACCTAGAAAGGCCAATACAGAAGGGCACTACACATGACCCCTTTATACATAAAATGTATGACCTAATTGACAAAAAACTTATTCATGTAGATATACTAAATGACAAAGGAAACCCTTATATTACCTCTTCTAGTCAAAACCTATAAATTTTTACCAACCACTTTCTAAAACATATTCACTTGATTACATGAATTATTTAGATGACATGATGTAGATCATATTGAAAATGATACTTCTTATTCTACTTCTTCCTTAGGTACTATTCCCATCATATTCTTGCCTAATCAAATTCCTAATAACAATTACAAGGTCCATACATTGATAGCTTTATTAAACATGGTCATTGTGAATGGATTATTGTTGACCTTCCTTTCCTTTAAATTATAAGTAAAGAGTGCCTTATAAACATCCAGAATTAACAAGAATCTTATAATTTCATCTAGGTTTTATTTTAAGTGTTACAACAATATTTGTATCAACACTCTCAATTTTGTTGTCTTACCTATTAATACTGGTCCAAATCTACCCTAAGTCTAACCCATCATTATTGTTTCCAATTATTTCCACCTTATTCTTGGTCTACCTTGGCTAGATGAATTCCAAGTTATTCCCTTCATCCTTCATCAATATCTTAAGTTTATCAATAATGATTATAACATCATTATCATCAACTCTTATTTCAATCCATTTTCACTAATGTCAAGCTCTTTATGGACCATTTCATTTAGAAATTAGGTCACCCCATATCAATGTACCAATAATATGATTTATTTTTACCAAATGTATGATGAGAAAAATTCCTTAGATACTTACCCAATGATACTTGAGATCCCACTTCTCAAACCATAAAGGGATTATGAAATTTGTGACCACCCTTCGCCTACCTCCGCCACTTAATCATTGCAAGCTCCCTATTTCTAACCTCCCCATTTTCCCCATGAATAACCCCATCATAGAAACCATGGACCTCATCTATTACAACCTAGGGCCTAACTTCCTTCTCCTCCTCCACTTGCATGTGGTCCTCCACCTCTTTTTAAGCTTTTACTCACTCCCTTAGTTTGACCCCAATTATCTCCTCTTACACCTTTAATCATTACCAAATTTCAATTCATATCCAAGTTTCAATCTCCTTCATCACCCTCTCCATTTATTGTCCCTTCTCTAACACTTTTTCCTAATGTGTTCAATCCTTCCACTCCACCCCTTTAATACTCATGCACGTCCATGTTCTTTGCTCATGAGTCTTTTTATGTCACCCCAACCCATTGCTTTAACCGAAGATATTCTCCAACCTCTTTCTCATTATCATCCCACTCCACCTAGACCTAAGCATAAGCTATAGCTAGCTCCTATAATGTATTGGAGATATTTATGTAACCCCCTTCAGTCACCCTTGCTTCTTCTAGTTTTTCTTATACATCCAAATCCACTTTAGCTAATTCACTTCCTACTTCACTTCTCATCACTTCTACCATCTATTATATAGATTAAATCCATCCATAATGTTCCACATACCATTGATGCCATGTTTGAAACTATCATTGATATCTCATCTCTTACCTCTACCTTTATCCCTGGCATTGATATGAATGATTTTATGAAATAGTTTTTTTTCCAATGATAACCTTACAATTGATGTTTTGCCACTTACTAGTTATTAGAAACCTATCTTATCTCTTACCCTACTTTCTACCTATAATTTCCCATATTGTTATCCCACCCTTGTCTTATTTCCCCCACTCTACATAGATGAACTATTATGTCACCACTTTGGGGCATAGCATTTGTGTTATGTATATCCTTCACTTCACTTTTTCATCCATATGTTATGTTCCATTCACTTAGTTATTAGGATTGACTTCATATCCAATGTTTGTGTGAGTTATTTAATCATCTTATCCCTTTTAATATATCCCTATTATTGCATATTCTACATTTTATTACCATGTCTACTCCTTTTCACAAAAATTACTACATATCTTTACTCACTATCTTTTCACATGTATATATGCCTTACCTATTACATCATTTAACGCATCTATCTTTCTCATTCACTCTTCTTATCTACTTTTCCACTTTATATTATTACTCTCCTACACACTTCAGTATTGCAACATGTCATAGTTGATTCACATAATTGTAAACCTCCCTCACTTGCACTAAAAATGGTAAAAGATATTTTTAAATACAATCTTCCTATGTACACATGTTGTCTCATGCATCCTTCTTTATCCCATTACTTGCCTTCTCCCTTTCACTATTAGCATGCACTACTTATATCTCTTTCTATGATATGTTTATTGATTTAGTTATGTTTGTGATAAATATTTGAGCCCTAGATATTTCACTTATCCATTGCCACATTTACTATAATCCTTATTTGCATACGCTATCCTATGTTATGTAGAGTTGTTTCTCCTTTTTCTTTCCCAGTATTTGATCTCATTAGCAATTTCCAAGTGTTTACAATCTAATTAACCCTATCTTTCCTCATTGAGAGTTAAGTTCCAAAATGCATATTATCTTAGCCATTTTCATGTGCAATATTCATACTCCCAAGTGTAGCCTTTGGTGAAACTATGAGAGTGATATCCCTCTTAAAAATTTATAAAAAACAAATGCAAGCATGTACACCTCAAAAGCAAAGAACTCAAAGTAAAACACATTCAAGAAAATTAAAATTATTGAAAGTACAAGAAAATAAAATGCATTTCCATCAAAAATAATCTACTCCACTTGATTGATATGTCCTTGATTTTTCTCCCTTTGTATGGATTTTCCCTTTAGGTTATTCTAGGTTTGAACTCTTGAGTTAAGAATGCCTTCTTCTCCCCTTCCTCTAGTTTACATGGCCTAATATTGAAATTCTATCTTATCATATCCCTACATTCTTTCATCTCCCCTTCCCCTTTATTTTCTTCTTTGTCCTTATACCCTCAATACCCTTGATTATATATTGACTACTTCCTTGAAACATTTTGGAAATCCCTAAACCTTTTCTCTTACCTTTTCCACATTTTCCTTTATACCCATTAATCCCACATATACACTACACACTTTTTTCCATACATATCATGCATATAGGATTTAGAATTAAAACAAATTTCCTTATAATCTAAGTGCATAAAGCTAGGGTAGAGTATTTTGATCTACTTAGCTATATCGTAACATTTATTTTTATTACCTTTCTACTACCACCTATACTTATTATCCTTATCCTTGTTTTCCTATGACCTAATCCCTTTTATCGCATATGATCACATCAACATATCTTTTTACTTTCCACTCTTTTATCTCCTATCACTCTCTTCTCTTTTATCTCCTCTTCACTCTTACCACTTTCCTACCATCCCTCATATACTACCTTGGGGACGTTACCTTGACCATTCCCTTATTTTTGGTCTTCACATCCTTTCTTCATATTTTTTATCTTATTATCCCTTGGAGGCATATTTCATCTTTCCTCATGTGTGTCATCTACTTGTTTCTATTTCCATCCCATTCTTCAACACATAATTATTCCTCTTCAAAAAAAATCCTATCTTATGTATCATCCACACTTTACATCATTGCTCCACTTTTTTCTACCACTAGTGAATTTTACCTTTCATCATTGTCTCTACTTCATCTTATATTTTTCCAACTATCCAATCCACTTATCCATTTTCTTTTATCATCGGGGGCATCACCTAAATATCCCCCTTGTTCTCTCATTATCATCTTCTTTCATGGTTGGGTCATAACCTAAATGTTCCCCTTGTCCTCATCATTATATTTTTCCTCTTAGCAATTGGGGAATAACCTACATATTCCCCTCCATGTTTCCTCTTCTCATATCAAAATCCTTGGAAAATTTTCCTTTCTTCACTTAATCGCTTTATCTTAAATTTATGAGCTCTTCATCATATCAATCTATTGACAATCAAGTAAAGGAGAGCATATATCAAATATCGTATATTTTACATCATCATCATGATAATTGAAACAATAGCATATTGGAACTAATATAGCCACTTATCCAATCAAATGGCTACCATATAGTTTGTTGAGGACAATATTACTTTTTACCTTTTACTTTCGACCTAGACTAGCTTTGTTTGCGTGACAACCACAAAGTCATTTTTAATATTTTATCTTTCTTTATCTCATCATCAATGTTTCATCATTGGCCTATCCTAGCTTTATCTTAGGTGGAAATCTTACAACCCTTGTCATCATACTCAAATTCTAGTTTTCAATTTCAAGTTTCCAATTTATATTTTACCCTTGCCAAGGTGCCTCTTCATTGATCTAGTCACTCTCATCTCTCCTTTATTCCTCATGATCCCCTTGGATCCCAACCTATAAAATGGGACACTCCTGTTGGAATAATGGATGTTGAATCATCCAATGAAGCTGCACACACTTCAAAGGACCTGCCAAGAAGAAATTCAACCACACAGAAAGTGTTGCAACTAAGGGCATGCAAATAGAGATTATCTAATTGATATACAGAATGATTTACAAAGAGTACATATGCCTGATTATATAGGCAAGAGCAAAACCTAAAATACATAAGATGTTGCCAAGTGTTCAAATCACACTATATGTGACAACATGAAACCCTAACTAACTACCTAGGGAATGATAACAAGATGGAGATAAATTCTAGAAAAGACAACTCATCTTCTAGAAGGGAATCTTATCTCAACAACATTATTAAATGATAAAAAATAACCTAGGACTAATATGATTAATTAATACCTAAGTTAACTTATGCTAGTGTAATAATTAATTAATTAATTACACTAACACCCCCCCATAAGTGCAACTTAGGGAGGAAATGAAAATGCAATGATTATGCATGATGATGATGGGTCCCGGCTGATGGCCATATTAGGTACCCATGTACATAGGATGAAAATGCAACTAATCTCCCACAAATAGAGAAAAGAGGAAAAACCCAGTGGGAAGAAAATCCCTCTCCAAAAAAGGAGATGAAATGCAGAAAGGTGATGATTGCAGGACTCGACATCATCCCCCCAAGGACAACAATCATCACATGGATACAATACAATCAATGGCCCCCCCATAGGAGGGAAATAGAGAGACAATATAGCCCCCCCCCCTAGAAAATGTGATCACCTGCAAAAAAGGTAAGTGTATGTAGACAAAATATGATCCAGTGTCGACAAACAACTTGTCTCCCTTTCGGAAGAAACATAACTAGGTGCAAGTGTAGAGATGCTTCCCATTCCGGATAGGAATTGAAGGAAGGAAGAATGAATATGAATGCGGATGATGTCTCTGAAAGCTGCTCATGTGTCTCCTTGCCTAATGAAGATGAAGATGCCACAACCCACTCAGGTACATATCCAATCAATGTAGAAGGTGACAAATCAAGACGATGCAGAAAGTGATGTTGAATATGATCCAAAGATAGCAATGTGATGGGCCTTCCATCGAAGGAATAGATGGAGACTTGATTGCTCCCCCATAATGAAGTGTCCTCAAAACCACTGAAAGAAGACTGAAACCAATCCAATGGTAGATGCTGAAGAAACTCCGATGAAGATGGAGGAAGTCTCATATATGAAATCACTGAAGAGAAAGCAAGTGCCTCCAAGATAGTCTCTGGATCCCCAATTAAGGTTGAGACAAAAGAATGAGGAGACTCAAGAAAACTCTCCAAAGTAGAATCTGAATAGAGGAATGATATCCCCTCAAGAATGTCCTCCAAACCTGTAGAAATAGCCAAGTCAGTGATACCTGAAACAAAGCCACCCTGTGATGTCAAGTCTAGAAAACAGCATGTGTCCTGATGAATGATGATGATGGAAGCCTTAATCAATGACTCTGGACAAGGAATCACTGAATGTGAAGGGATACCAATAGTCTCTGATGGAGAAGAAGGATCATCTAAACCAACCTTTCCAACCTCTTCAGAAGATTCAAGGCAATCCAAACAAACAACCTCCTACATAGCAATATCATCATGGGGTACTTGATCTGAAACCTGACATTCTGAATCATGACCATCAAGGAAGGGTGGAGTATCTGAATCTCCATATATCTCCCAAAGCTTAGTCAAACACAATGATCAATAGTACTCAAAACATCACAATCAACTTGCATTGAAATGATCTCTAAGATAGTGTATCTGCTGCAACTCCAAGAAAACTCATGAATACCTTCACTCGAATGGGGAACTATACCAAATAGATGTGGCAACAATGCAAGTGATTGGAGATGGTGGATGATCCCATCTCGCCATTGTTTATAGTTTCTCGTGTGCAACATAGTCAAAGAAGGATAATATGCAAGCCCCATAATGTACAAACAAATTTTCTCCAAAATTACAAAGACAATGACCTTCAGCAACAAATAGAAATTTCCAAATCTGATATGCAACTAAAGTGATGCCACCAAAATAAAAAATTATTTTCCCAAGCTTTAGGATATCCAAGTTATTGAACAAATGCAATGCAAGAGTACTTGGAGCTGAAACTGATCAAAGTGATTGGACTGATGAAAAAAGCTTAGAATTACCTTCCTGATGCCACTGGAATCACCGGATTTTGATCAACAGTTACGAAGATATAAGCCTTTATGTCCAAACTAGGGTTTTTACTTCAATTGACTGTAGAATATTCTGGAAGTGAAATTTTCTAGAATGGATGTCACCACTAGAAAGAGCACTGAATTACCTTTCTGACGGTATCTCGTTTGCTGATTTTTGATACCCTAGTGAAAAGATATGGCGATTTGAAAAAATCTGCCCTATTAGGGCCTGCAGGCTAAACAAGTGCAAAAATCAAGCACCCCCGAGCAAAAAAAACTTCGGCCCTCGATCGCTGATATGACCGTAGGGAATAAAGCTGGCAAAAAAGGCTCCCCTCCTGGGAGTGGCGGCGGGCTGAGCAACCTGGGCGAAGCGGCCGGGCAAGGGTTTCTCCGCTCGGATAGAGCGGACCCCTTGGTTTCCGATGGAACCAGGGGCTTGGCGTATGAGGGCCCGGTCGGAAGTGGAGGGCGCCGGCGACGGAGATCTCTGGGAGGTCGGTGGGAATCGGCGGATGTGATGGCGGCCTGATGGTCGGTGGTCGGGCCCCCCAAATGGGCCAACAAACGTACCTCCCCACTACAGAAAATGAATGCGGCCGACCGAAGGTCTGCAGATTTTTTAATATTGCTTAAAAAGCAATTAAAAAATCAAATAAAAATATTTGATGCCGATTTAAAAAAATAAAACCCCATATGAATAATGCCGATGGAAATATAGTCTACAGAATTTAAAAAAGGATGATGCCGACCAATGAATAAATTACTAAGTCGCTCCGTTTTTTTTTATTTTTCTGCAAAAACTATAGAGAAATACCTAGAATAATAATTTTTTTGCCAAATATGAGCCCAATTTTTTTGAAATAAAAAATGCCTGCAACTAAAAAAATTTTGCCATGATGGAGGACTGAAAGGGGAGATATTTTTCTGCAAATTTGTACGGATGGTACAAAAAATTGCAAACCCTAGATAATACCTCAACTGGCTCCCGGATGAAATATGTCCAAATCGAACGAATGAGCAGGCGATCTATAGGTTTTGAGGCCTTCTGAGCGCAATGGAGAGGTCGGATAAAGCCTGATCTACACCAGAATACAGCTTGGTCCCCGGGTAGAACCAACTAGCCTGCAAAGAAAACCTTCAAGCCTGCAAGAATCTTTGTAGCCCAACTTTCTTGATAGTGGGATGAACCTTCAATGGAATGGCTCTGATACCATGTTGGAATAATGGATGTTGAATCATCCAATGAAGCTGCACACACTTCAAAGGACTTGCCAAGAAGAAATTCAACCACACAGAAAGTGTTGCAACTAAGGGCATGCAAATAGAGATTATCTAATTGATATACAGAATGATTTACAAAGAGTACATATGCCTGATTATATAGGCAAGAGAAAAACCTAAAATGCATAAGATGTTGCCAAGTGTTCAAATCACACTACATATGACAACATGAAACCCTAACTAACTACCTAGGGAATGATAACAAGATGGAGATAAGTTCTAGAAAAGACAACTCATCTTCTAAAAGGGAATCTTATCTCAACAACATTATTAAATGATAAAAAGTAACCTAGGACTAATATGATTAATTAATACATAAGTTAACTTATGCTAGTGTAATAATTAATTAATTAATTACACTAACAACTCCTATCCTTCTTAGTTCAATCCCCTTTGCTTCACCTAGGAATTCAAACATTCTAGGATCAAAGGATGGCCCCACCATCAAGTGTGAACCATTAGGGAGTGTCCTAGGTAGTGAGTATGTCCATTTTCATACTTTTCCACCAAAATAAAATGTGACGTTCATTAATTCTCACCAACATGTTTTAAATACACTTACCTAAAAACCCTCCAAAAATTTATGTATACCCCATCTTTCCATTTTTCATTAGGGAGGTCGTTGGCTTATGTGTGTTCTTGTGAAAAATATTTCTTGCTTTCCATCCATCAAATATTTCTTCAAGATACTCATAGGTCTATTATGAAGAAATGTAGGTTGAAAGCTTATTTTTGTACACTTCAATTCATGGAGTCTCTCCTTAGTCTTTGGTCATTTCCCTCTTGGAGCTTGTGTTCCTCTTTTTCATCCTAATTAAATTCCATTATGTCCCTCTCCCTTATAAGCCATGAAACCCTTGTTTTCTCTCCCTAAGTCTACATACACCTTTCCATTAGGTCACTCACCTCATCCAATCCCTCACAACTCTTGTTGTCTTTGGGATCTTGTGTTTTCATCTCCTTGTTTATCCATTCATCCTTGTTGCACATAGATTTTTCTTTGTACCACCTAGGGTTTTATTTGTCTTACCACCATTGTTGCACCTTGTCATTATCCATGTCTAAATACATACATTTTTCATATTGTTGCATTTGGAGCAATAGTGACAAACAAGAGAAGTTAAGTGAAAGTGAAGATAAAGTTTCCATAAAATTTGAAGTTCCATATATACCACCCACATTACTACCTAAGGTTCTCCCCAAGGCCATCTACACTACCTAGGGTGTCCCTTTGTCAAATAACACGTCCAAAAACCTCAAAAAATTTCCCAATATTTTCTATGGATCCACAAACTTGTGGTAGCTTTTTCACTATAATACATCACTTATGGATTCTAAAATGAGATTCTATGAAACTAACTTTATGTGCATTTACATGCCTTTAATGAATGTCTATGGCATATAAAAAACAAAGACTAAACAGAAATATCTCAAATGCAAAAACAAACTTGCATCACACACAATGAAATGCAACACAAGTTAACTCTAGAGAAACCCTCAAATGGGTCGACAAAATCCAAAAGTAAAATAAGCTCCTCGTGCCATGACCCATTATCATATAGGCTACATTGTCACAATGGGCTTACAATCATACATTCATATAGTCCTAAAATGAGCATGTTTATACCTCATATTTAGCTATGTAAAATGGAGAACAATACCCCTAACACGGGATCTATAATCCAAACATCCAATAGTCTAGAAATTTTTGCATTGACCCCAATGGTTCAACAAGAAACGTCGATTGAATATGGGATACTTGTAGTGGATTTCATGTGCTTGCAACAATATGCCCCTCTACAATTAACACCCTATACCTCCACCAACTAGTCTTAACCCTCCAATCAACTAGGTTGGTCATTTCTCTCAACTAGCCTACATCTACTTCTCTCCAAAAAACTCTATCAACCAACATGCACCCTCCTGGCACTATAGCTTACGTGGATTTTCTCTCAAATAACCTATTCACCAACTTTACCAAGGTGGAACAAGGTATGGCTTTGGAAGATATAGTAGTCTCTCTAAGGAACCTTGTAGCCATGTAGATATACTCCCCATATCCAATTGTCATTGCCAACTCTACTATAGTTGCGGCTAACAATGAGGATGCATTTCTCCTAACAAGGCAAACACATTTAGGTTGAAGCAGAGAAATAACTTGCCTAATTGCAAATGATCACTTGTAGAGAAAGAAACACACCTAACCAACTAGGAATAGAACAATCATGTGCCCAATAAAAATATTGAACAATGCTTCCAACACCTATACTCGCAACAAATACATTCACCTACCAAAATAAGCATGCATGAGGAAGGTATGTGAAAAAACACCTAACAATAACATCCCCATCAAACTAAAAACTATCACCTAGCTAAAAACACATGGATTTGTTGCATGTCAACCTCTTCTCTACTTCCACCCCTTCAAGTCTCTATTGTCAGCCACACACCCACACATGGCACCATCCTCTTGTAACTACTAGATAATGGCATCCTTTCTTGATCAACATGCCCTCATTATTCTACCATGCCTATAGCACTTACTATAGGCTTCAACAAAACCTTGGGTTTTGCATGTAGCATTTATTACAACAATATCAACAAAGCTACTATTAGTGTTCCTATTAGTAACTAAAAGAATGCATGACTCCCAGATTGAAGCTTAACACTCCTATGATTGTTACAAGTGAATTTTCAATAGTATGACCACCTACAATATTTGCTATAGGCAAACTTGTAGC
The DNA here is from genome assembly GCA_007115665.2 of Sequoiadendron giganteum. Lineage (NCBI taxonomy): Eukaryota > Viridiplantae > Streptophyta > Pinopsida > Cupressales > Cupressaceae > Sequoiadendron > Sequoiadendron giganteum. Next base: position 234,660,546 of record CM021107.1, on the reverse strand, counting down.
CCCACGATACTTATCAAGTTGTTATAATTGGCATGTAGCCTTGCTATGGGTGTCAATAAGCTTGCTATAAGCATCTCTCCCCCTTACTACAAACTACTATAGACATTATATAGCTTGACCTTGCTTGTCCACCAAGAACTAATCCATTTTGAAATCATTTAGTCATATACTTTCCATTTGTGTCATTAGATCCAATTTTCAACATGTGCCTATAATCAATTTTGTATACTCTCTATTTTCCCTACATAAATATATTATTTTCCATTCGTATGTCCCTTTTTATTGTGATTATTAACAAGTGGCAGACTAGAGAAATATTCTTATCATCAAAATAAGGATACCTAAAAAATTGAGCCAATTATAAGCACTAGACATGTGCCATCTCGAGAGCTTGCCAAGGTACTCCCTAAGGACACCTATGTTGCTACAAATGCATTATAAGGACATTGTGCCACCATGCCACCTAGGGCACACCTTTTCTAAAAAATTAGTTTGCCAACTCCTAGATTTCTACCAAGGCTTCTTAATAGTCTCGTAATGCCTTACAATTATTGTTTCAATGACAATGTATCTAAATTCATTTTTTATTTTCCATCTAGTCATCATTCATCATTTGCATGTTTCATTTTCAAGTTGAGTTTCCATTTCATGTTATTAGTCTCAAATCATGTGTTGATTAGTTCATATTACTCATTTTGTTAAATCTAAGTGTTTGAATTTAATGTTTATTAGCATGTACACTTGAAGAAAGAAAACCCTAGTTCTTTCACATCCATGTTCTAAGATTTTATATCCCAAAGCTCTAGATCTACTTCTTTAATGAAAAGGAAAAAACTTTTAATTCTAAGAGCTCAATGTTCCTCGTTTGAGATTATTTTGGCATTAAGTTTCCACCAACTATTCAATTTGGGACCAACATTTTCCTCAAGTGATTGCCTTGAAGACCATAGAAATTGATGAGTAAGACATTAAAGGTATTGTTCAAACATTTGACCTAGTAGGCCAGCCATTGCTTCAAAAAGTGGGATTCATCAATTGTCATCTATTGAGAATTCCACAAAATGGCTAAGCTTCTTACAAATCCTTTTTTCTTTCTTAGAGGTCATCTCCCACCTCCCACCATGATGAGGATCGATGTTCTTATTCTAAGACAAATCCAACTCTACTTTAGCCTAAAAAAATTTGGGTTGTTTTTATCCATGAATCTTCTAAGAAGCCTTCTCTTGAGGAGGCATTAATATCACTCATATTACAAAATATCAGCTTCATTGAAAAGGATTTGGTATGTTGGTGCTCACCAAAATATCCTCAAGTTGGGATTGGTTGCTACCAAATATCTCATTGCAACATTTTAATGAAAATCATGTTTGTTGGGGCTTCTAGGTAAAAGCACAAATCTGTGTCACTTTCGACCAAATAAATAGTTATGAGCGAACTATTTTTGGCCGAAACATTTTTCAGAATTTTTTGAAACTTTCAACTTTAATTAAATATTTCTCCAATCAAAATATTTTTTCTCCAAAAAAAAATACATTTTTGTAGAGCTTAAAATGGTGAATCCAAATATATAATTTTTTTTAATATTTTGATTAGTTTTAATATATGTTACTTTTAAAATAATGCAAATAGGTTGTCAAAATTAAAAAATAGGTTGATTAAAAAAAAAATTAAAAATAGTAAAACATCTTTAAAAAAAAAATAGAACTTACCTCGAGCAATAGAGGAGAGAGTCTTCTTCAAAAGGGTATAATTTGTTTTTTGAAAATGATTAAAAAAATTGAAAATAGTTGGCGGCCTGTGAAAATTGTCAAATTCTAACATGTTTGACTTTAAAACATTATTATGAGAAAAATATACATCAAATTTGAATTTGTTTCCAAAGATATTGAAGTTACCTATTTGGAGAAAAAAAAATTAAAGAAAAATGAAGTTTTTTTTCAATTTGTTTCTTGACGGCCTCACTCTTTTATAAAATTTTCAACATTCCAAAATTTGTCCTTAAATTGAAAAAAAAATAATGAAAACAATTTTTTTTCAAATTACAAAAATAAACTTCATCAAAAGTTTTGCATTTCATTAGTTTACACAATTTTGAAACTCAAAACATAAAGACCACTTTTATGTGGTCGAAATTCAAAAAAAAAATTGTCATTGGTTGATTTCTTTATAAAGTGTGACATAGGTTTGTGCATTTACCCTCCTTTCTCTAATATTTATGAAGTCACCCTTCCTCTACTTATTATGATTACATCTTGAGGGTGTACTCTTACCTCCTTGATATGAGCTTGAATCCTCCTTTATTTTTGCTACCTTCTCTTAGATTTTCTTTTTAATTCTCATCCTGAGGGTCAACTTTTTTGTATCTTGCCTCTATCTTTTTGTCTCCTTCAAAATTTGATCTTCTACCATATTCTATTTTTTGGCATTCTTTAGTTGTCATTGTTCCTTCAAAATTTTCATTTTTTCTCTTGATCATATTCTTCTTTGGTTTGATTAAGCCATCATTTGTCCTTTTTCTTTTGTCTAGTGTTCCTTCAATTGCATGTTGGCTTTTGAAAATACAAAACATTTCCTTATTAGATGGGCATATTCACATCATCCCCTACATCCAAATTGGATGCTTTTGTAGTCTAAGGCTCATTCTCATTTCATTTCCCCAAATTTTAGAGTAATGTTTTCTAATAGTAATTTTATTAAATCTACATAAATCCTTGCATAGTTGAAGAGACATTTAACATGGAATGTTCTCAAAGTATTTATCACCCCTAATTTCTTCAATATAGTTGGGCGTGCACTCGAAAACATATCTAGATGAAAAATCTTCTGATAGAACATACAATCTTATCTGCACATAGGCTATAAGTAGTCCTTTGTGGGTTTGAAACCAAGAAGCCAATGTTTTATGAAGAGACCTCCATTTTTAGAAAAAATGGAGATCCCACCAAGAGACCTTTTTACCAATTCAATTTGTAAAAAAAACCAACAATTAAATAGTATTCTGCGCATGAATCTAATAAATGTGTTCTACACATACATTGTGTTTTTTTAAGTTATTCTTATGAAGACATAATCATGAATGTTGCCATGTCAAACAAGCCAATAACAAAATTCTGTAATACTAATTATTTTTAAGCAATAGAAAAAAGTCGTGTTCGAGGATTAAAGTCAAAAGCATCTTCATCCACAACAAAAGTTTCAAAAACTTAATTGAAAGTTCTAGATTGATCAAAGGACAATGAACTATAGCAACACACCATTTTGCGCCTAGCATTATAGATTGCATCACTTGGACTTTAATCTTCATTGTGGCATCTAGGGTTTATAGCATTTTTTTATCAAAAGGAGATCGTATTATCATAGGACATCAATGTGTAGACTTGTTTCAAAAAGACAAGGTTATGAAAATGTGAAAAGTGGCAAAGGATTGATGGAAATGTGTATCATTGTACAAGATGGTTGAAAGGTTCAAAAACAACATTAAGAATATGCAAAAAAGCCGTGGGGCACACATCATACCACTTTCTGTCCAAATTTTCAAAAATTAGAAAATGTCTAGCATGCCCCAAATCTAGTTTCCAAAAAACATAAAAAAGCACACTCGATACAAAGCTTTGCTCAATTTGAAATAAGCCCAAAAAAAAGGACATCGAAAACCAAAGTGCACCTAGCAATAGCGAGTTTCGAAGTGCACTAGCGATCCTTTGGTCTCTTTTAGTGGATTTCTAAGGCATTATCACCGAGATTTATTTTTTTTCTTGCCAGCAATACTTTCTAATTATTTTCAAGTAATTTATAGAATAACTGCAATCGTCAAAGCATGACAGGCAAATAGCAGGCAAAGCACTTACGGTATTGTGTTTTTACTTTCTTTCCCTATGGCTTTATAGCCAAATCTACAAATTTAGCATAAGGCAACGGTGGATTGGAGATAATTTTCATTATTAAAAGAAGGTAAACATAAAATTTCAATATGGAATTTCAGTCATCGCAAGGAGCCTTATCATTTCTTTCAATCCATTTAAGTTACTCAAGGTTGACGGTCTCAGTTTTCATCGAAGGGGATCATTTGAAGGCAATCATACCTTAAGAATCCCAAAACATTAAGTTGCAAATTTGTTCAAAACTAATGTGTCATGATGCTTAAGGTTTCCGTAATCAAGATCGTCTTATAGTCACATGCTGAGAGCAGGGTTTCTAAGGGTTCCAAGGCATCAAGTTTCTCCAAGATTTTGGAGATGGAGGATCACTATTCTTAAATAAATTGAAACATGAAAATATTGAACGAATAACTTTTATAATCTTAAATATGGGTTGTTGTACAACCAATTCCAGAGGAACATAGTTTACCTCCCGTAAGATGGTCAGATACCATCAAAAATAGTACTTAACCTTAATTGAAATATGGAAATATTGAACGCATTGCATATTGGTTGCTCAACATCCAATTGTAATGTTAAATTGAATACTACCCGTGAGGTGATGTTGCTATATCCCTCCATAACTTGATATTATAAGCTTAATTAAAATACCAAAATATCACATGAACTGTAGCTTCATAGCCATTTGAATGAAAGAAATGATGCTTTAGCTTGTATGAAAAGGAAGCATTGACACATGCAAGAAAAGATTTGGAACAGAATTTACGAGATGTTCATAGAATGCTTTTAAAGTTGTGTGGTATGATGGCCTCGTATTGCCACGACTAGACCTCATGTCTAAAGAATACAACCACTACATACGGAAAAATGTTGTGTTCCATTAAACTCTAACAGACTCTCAAAAGATGATTTAACAATGAGATTCGCAAATTACTAATACATATATAAATCTAATTTGTTCCCCAAAAAAATGATCTGCAAATGTACCTTTGAAAATTATGGCTGAAAATCGTAATTATAAACAATGTCATGTTGGTCTTCTATATTTATAGAGAGAAAAATGATTAAGCTACTGATTTTCCACTCATAAAATTCATATGGGCATAAGACCCTAATTACATGACGAAATAATCCCTCACTAATCTAGGCACAAGAAGTAATATTACACCCACTACATTAATATATAGAATATTTTCCTGGGAACAAAGAGGTCACAATACCAGATACTTTTAGCACCATGTTATGCCTAGATTTTTGTAGGTTGGCTTCCTCAAGTACAGTTGAAAATACATATAGCTCAAAACTCTCTAGAATCGCACCGGTGCTTTCTCAATTATTGTAGAGTTGCATGTCTGAATGAAATTTCAAACAACAGCTCACTAAATAAAAAATATTTTTCACAAGTGATACTACTGCTTGGAAAGCTCTTACTAGCATAGAGTTACTAAGACAACTAGATTCCCAAATTAAAAAGGTGTTTACAAGTGGTCCAGGAGGTGGTCCATGCAAACATTCTATCATGTGAAAGAATCACTGGTGTTTAGGTTCTTGTCTTCCTGCAAGAGAACTCTTGAAAATCAAAATTTATCACCTCCTTTTAGAAGTGCCTTTTTTCCTAGAATTTCCAATTTTGTTTTGATAATAACGTCAACACCTTTGAGATGTTCTCTGGTAGTAACTGTGATTTATAAATAAAAATGTTCCACTACCAAACTTAAACAGTATGTGCTATATTTTATTACTATAAATACCAATACTTTATATGTAAATGTTAATTTATTTAATAATAACGGGAATTGATGTCAGGACTATGGATTACCAAAACTAGCCGGAATTTTTATTTAATAAAAAGTGATTCTGGATGGGGAAATAAACCAACTCCCACTGCAAAATAAAAAATAAAAGATAAAGATGTTCTGCTTACAAAACAAATTCCGCATTCTTTTTAACGTTGCCACTCCTTAGAGTTATTATATGTTGACACAAAACTGGAATTAAACCAATAGCTCAGTTATTCGATGAGTATCTTACGTGACATGAGAAGCAACCAGTGCACGCATAAGTTTTGACAATATGCCTCGCTTGCAAAAGTGATACCCACGCATGGATATCAAGCATAATCAGCATACTCTTACACTTTCACCAAATGCTTAATTAAGACACTTATTTGATATGAGTAAATTTCACAAGCAATCTCCAATAAGTGGTGAAACCTTGTGGTTCCAAACCCTTGAATATGGAGTCCCCTTCACCTATGCTTGCTCGAAAGTTTGTCCAGTGTAGAATATTATTTGTAGTCACCTTTGTTTATACCCAGGAATATTTTCCAGTCATTGTGATTTCATGGAAGCAGAGTCGTTACAAGGAAAAATAAGATTGAACACTAAAAGATACTTAAGCCAAGCCAAGCCAATCCTATCCAAACCCAAAAAAGGAATTGGCAGTTTATAAGCCTCCTTTATCAAGCACAACTATAATCTCAGTGAAGCCAAAGTCTATCCTTATTCATTTACTTCTCCAAACAATCCATGTCACAATAGCTCACACCAGCTGAGAACAAATCTCTTCGTATTAAAATTGAGCTCCTGGAAATTGGGTAAAATCACGCATCTTTGCGTACATCCAACAATCATCCCTCCTATGCACATCTCTACTCAACTAATGTTCTTAGTACAATGCATTCTCTTTAATGACAAGGCACAAGTAACTAGCAGCTCATGGTATAATAAATAGAGATGCACAAAATTACAGGAATGCTTACATCAGAAAGCTCCTGTTGTGCCATTTTCTTGCACATGATGAGAATACAAAAAAAAATTTATCCAGAAGCACTTTGTAAACACATTGATCGCATAAACTCGAAGTCCCACTAACTATTCTAGCGGTATAGCTCTTTGGGCGCCTCCAACAATACACAGAAAACATGCAGAACTTTGTGTGCTGCCTCAAAACCTTGTACCTGCGCGTTTACGATGAGATGCCAATGCTGGATGAGCTTCAATAATAGCTCTGCTGGGAACACTTAAACGAAGGATATGTTGGGTGGCCAACAATAAAAGAATGGCAGACATTCAAATACAGGAATCAAGAGCTTTACACATCTGACTCAAAACAAGCTCTGCAAGGAACATCCACCGCCACATAACAGCTGCACATAGATAGTACCCTACACCCAAGAACTATATATCGGGGTGCTACAACAGGATATTTCATGAGGCAATGCAATTGAAGAACACATAAGCTCTTGAAGATCCATAAATACAGTGTGGCGGAGGACACACAAGAATATGTTAGACCACATAACAAATTCCTAACAAGAACAACAATGACAATTAGAATAGCACCACAACAGCTGTTTAACAAACATTTTAGACGCCGTATTTCAGCAACCTCTCTTTTACTGGACGCTCAAGGGCACCCAGGCATTGGTCCCATGTTGTTCCAAGCATCTGATCCAGAACAAAGCAAGGTCTCCCATCTCAGATAGTGAGCTCACACAGAAATAACTGAACAAATAAAACTAGCAAACAAAAGCTAAATGGATCATATTCTACAGACTCAAAGTAGCTAATAGTATTAAAGCATTACAAGATTCACCTGCTTATAACCATGGAGAACATGGCATATTTCATTGTGTAGATCCTCACTACGTATTTCCTGAATGTAGACAGAACAATTCACTAATCAAGGTTTTCAATTCTAAATTTCAATAGTACACCTAGATCATCGAGGAAAATGTAGTCGAGGCAGTTACTTACATGCCAGCTTGCTATGGCTTGACACATATTAACAAGAGAGTTCAAAGCACCAGGAGGATTTGCTCTCACCTGTATACATTCATTAGTTTAAACAAAAATGGAAATGCTATAGTTGAACTATCACATCAAATAGTGTTTTACAATACTCATTTAATGCATACCATAGCACACAGGCCTCGAAATGCATCCTCTTTTTCAATGTCATCACGAATCCTGTATATTAACATCTATGATATTAAATTTGGGTTTATTCACTCAAATTACACACAATAAATTTCCCATTTTCGAACCTATTAAATATGAAGTGAATATACTAAAACTAATTAATAAAGTGAATAGATGAAAAATTCTCGAGAGCAGTCTTCTATTATGAGCTGGGTGCACGGTGAGGGGATTTCCAACCTATTACATCCTATTAGTTGTAAATTGTTATACAATAATTCCTACCACAGAAATAAAAGACAATCAATTTAAATCTGCTTACAAATTTCCCAAATACTAAAAAAGCAACTAGAATTTTATTCAAAAGCACTCCTATCAATGAAATCTCAAAAAAACACAAGAAAAATCCCCCAACAATGTGATTTTGTAACAGCAATTCTTACATGGCATCCAGCTGTTCCAAAAATTGTTACAAGAGTACCACCTAGGAGTAAGTTAATATTGGTCATTGAATATAGTTAATTCCTTCATACAAATTTTATCGCTTTACCTTTTGCATAGATCCTACTTCAACTACTGTTTCCAACAGCAAGGTTGACCAAAGGAAATAAAAAATCACATCAGTATAGAGTAGAACACATGAAAAGTGACTGCACTATCACTCACATTAATGTGTATCCTGGGCCATGAATCCAAGTGTACTAAAACAGTACGGATAAAAGCACCAACACCAGCTAATGTATCCCACAAACTCTCCATTCAATAGCCATCATGATCCACAATTAAAATTAAGATTGCATCTTGGTGTGTAGAGGAATTGGAACATCCTCTAAAAAAAAACTTTGTACATTATGTACATCATCATAAAGCTGATCCTTACTTGGTCATCCATATTTGTTGATATTCCCTTTGTTTCATTTGTAGCCCATTCCTTTGTGGTTTATATGACCAATGATGCATTCAATACATGTTTCCACTCGCTCAAAAGGCAGCTAAACATAAAACACGTGTGCAGGATAATCTGCAGAGTCAATGGAAGAAAGGCCCAGGGATGGTCTGGACAACACCTTTCCAACAGTTAAAGAACATAAATCAGAAGCTCAATTGACTCCAGCCGATCATGCCATCTGTGCATGATCTAGTATTAGGCACATTTGGCTCCAGTCAAATTGGCAATGTGCATCCAGCAGAAGCAGGATAAAGCAAGAACATTCTGCTCCAGTTGATTTGCTCTGCAAGTACTGTGACTATGGCTGAATAGGACAAACAAGTAATCATCTTTACTGGCGGGTTGATTCTCCTTGTTACTATTTGTCAAGCATCTAATGCATCAATATAAACACAATTTCCTTCTCACAAGAGGCCAAATTATTGTTGAATCAATTAATGTCGATTGATTGAAAAATGGGTGTCATGACTTGGACTTGTGTAAGATCCTCAATGAAGGGCTCTTCAAGATCTATGAGATCGTCTGATAGGGGACTAATAGTTTGCTTACATATAATTCAGTAGAAAAGGGGCCAATGTCTATTAATATATATACAATTAAAACTTCTTATAAATCACCAATCTGAACAACAGAAACGTAAAATTGTCAGAAGCAGCATTGATTCTTCCATGCATCAATTGAAGATTCTTGGTGTGCAAGTGAAGACATGATTGGAGGATTTACAACACTAGGATAAAGGACCCTGAAACAATAAGAGACCCAACATATATATTAAGCAAATATTAGAAAAGTTGAATTGTTAAAAGTCATGTTGGATTTCAATTGATAATCAAACGAAGCAACTTGAATATTGGGTCAATACGGAAATGGGGACACAGACTAGAAACTAGACAGATATCTTAAAAAATATCTAGCTGAAAAATGCCAATAGATATCCATATATCACACACACACATACATTATATATGAGACATCTATTACATTACTTCTGCATATGTTATTTTTCAACTTTGAGTTCATTAACTCTTGACAAAATATGGCAAAACTCTTCCATAAAAGAGGAGCATATCCTTTAAAAGAAAGCGCATCCTTACAGACAAATAATCGACTTATGTGCAAATAGAAAAACACCATGGTCACATGAAATGTTCATATGCAGTGAGCCTATCCCTGGAGAAACCCATCCCAGGCTCCCTAGAGTTATAGCACTGTTTTCTAGAAGAGATCCACACACACACAAAGTGTATCCTTACAGAAAAATAATAGACTTAGGACTTATGTGTGAAGAGAAAAACACCATGATCACAAGAATTGTTCAATCCTATCTCTGGAGAAACCCATCCCAGCCTCCCTAGAGTTATACCACTGTTTTCTAGAAGTGATTCACACACACAATGTGTATCCTTATAGAAAAATAAGCGACTTGCATGTCGAGCAAAACACCATGGTCCCATGAAATGTTCCATCCTCTCTCTGGAGAAACCCATTCCAGCCTCCCTAGAGCTATAGCACTGTTTTCTAGAAGTGATTCTCACTCACACACACACATACAAAATGTTAAAAATACCTATCCATTTCTTTTGTGTATCCTTTTTTTAAGTTTATCTTCATTAACTCTAACAAAATATGTCAAAAACCTTCTGTGAAAGAGAAGAGTATGACATTTTAATTTTATTTTTTAAGCATATCCTTTAGACATATAACAGACTTACGTGCAAAGTGCAAAACACCACGGTCGCATGAAATGCTCCATATGCAGTGAAACTATCTCTGGACAAACCCATCCCAGCCTGCCTAGAGTTATAGCACTGTTTTCTAGAAGTGATTTATTCAAACCCTGTAAAATCAAACACAACAAAACCCCAGCCAATTTATCAGATTAAAAAAATGAAGGTACAAATTTGAATATGACAACACCATGAGAATAACCTCCCATAGATTAAAATTGAACCGGTACCTCAGTATTAGAAAGGATGGGAACAAGACAGGATATAATACTCATTGCAATGGGGGATATCTCCTGTCGAACCTGGAAATAGTTCAGATATCAGAAATAAGACGGAAATGGGATATTTTATAACTATCAATTAAACAGTGAGAAAAGTCGGGTTACCCATTCTTGATTTAAGGAAAAAATAAGTGATTTGTATTAAAAACCCACCTTTACAGCAATTTCCCCAATAGCCCAACAAGCATTATTTGCAACAGAAACATTTTCCTTCACTTCTGCCGGTTGCTGAGTATTCCATAATGAAAACATTTTATAACCAAAAAATTAATTATTTTCATACATGATCTATCAACATACCTATCTTCATAGAAAGAGACAAACAAGCAGGAAACAATACAGAGACAAAAAAGAAAATGGTCATTAAAGAAAGAAACGTTTTTAACAATTACCAGTTGCTTGGCGGCAGCATTCAGGAAATCAGCCAAATTTGGCTGCAAATGTACTGCACAGACCTGTTCAATAAATGAAGCAAGCACAATACAGAACAAGTAAGTTTCTCTTTACTTTGAAATTTGAATAAACCATAATACATAGCAACATAAATTCCATATAAATAGTTGATAAGGTTACTTGCTTTTGCAAAGTCGCCAAGTAGTGCAAGGGCACTTTGACGAACATCAGCAGCCTCATCTCCACAACATTGTAAAAGTAGATCTCTCAAATCACTCCTGGCAACCTGCAAAAGGATCAATAGATTAAAACTGGTGAAAACGTGTCATGAGAAAATAAATTGCACAATCATTCAAACAATCCAATATTTATCCAGTTGACAACCTCACATAACAAATCTATATGCCTCTGACCTTTCAAATTATTAGCCACTTAATTATACAAATAAACCAGACTCCAGTAACATAGACTGAAGATCATATTGGGAATAACGCGAGTGCTTACAGGTAAGCTATGTATTTCAGACAAAAACACAATAACAAAAACAAGACAACATATTAAAATAACATGTGTGACATCACGTGATAGCTATAGAACATTGACTGATAACACTGGATGATGAATGCCATTAACAATTGATATTAAGGTTACAAGATTGATAACAAACCAGACTTTCAATTCCACTTCCAAGGCCTTCAGCAAGCCCAGACAGCAAGTCCAGCGAGCAAACAATAAACTCCTTATCATATGCAACGCCTGCCCTTACAGGATCAGCCTGAGTCACAGAAAATGAGACAATGACTGAATCTACAGAATTTTCAGAGAAATGGTTTGGATTACATTTTTTATTTTAGGGTTTACAAATAATCCAAACTGCACTGAAATAAACAAAATGACAAAAACCAGATATAATAAGGTTGTAAGATATATTCTGAGGCTTGTCAAGAGATCTTAAAATACTAGTACATTCAACAACATTCAACTTGAGACAGTACTTCTATGCATAACCATCGTTTTTTAAATGATTGCTCATAGTGATCCCAACTAATACATGGAACACGCCTTTCAGCGAAAGGACGCAAAATAGTGGAGATTTTAAATTAAAAAATTACCTTTGCAATTTGCTGGATTCTTATCAGGTTGATACATCTCAAGAATACAGGTTCAGCATACTGAGTAAACCCAGGACCCAATGCCTGCACGGTTCAGAAAAAATTTAAAGAATATTAATCAGACAATATAAGAAATACCTTTGACAATAACAAAATCAATAAATCAAAACTAAAAGAACCAATAAAATAATATAAGAAAAAAGCTGACAAAGAACAGAATCAGTAAAGCATTGCAAATCACCCATAACTAATTACAAAACTCTGCAGAGAAATGCAGATATGAAAAGAGCAACGCTGAGATATGACAATTTCTCTCTGCTCACTTAGACTCAATGTACAAAGGAGTGCATATCTTCAATTGTGCCATTCTCTTTAGGAGTTCAACAGTGGAATGAGTTTAGTGAAGAAACAGCAAGCTTTTAAATAGGCAACTCTTCAATGGAAAAGGAAGTAATAACAAAAGCGTGAGGCTATAAACATTTAAAACACAAATTATAACAATCATGCAAACCAACAGCTAGAATGAGTCAGGAAAGTCAAATGATCTATGACTAACAATTAACTACAGCACTTTCACATTCATCATAGTGTTTTAACAAAGTCTACAAGCAATCCGTAATCACTATAAGTGCTGAGAATTGTGGCTACCAAATGACACACATTACATTTCTACAGCTTTAATTATTTCCAGTGAAAGTTCTAGAGAACAGAAAACTATACTCGATCTACAGACAAATGTAATCACACAAAATAGATGCTTTGCACTGATTTTTGACCTGCAAAACCCCAAATTTGGTAGGAAAAACCCAGTTGACAGGTGCCAGTAGCTATCCTACCACCCTTATTATCAATTGCACAAGTACAAGAAGAAAAATATAATTCATATACTGCTCCTGTACTCCTTGTCTGCTCTATGAGACAAACTGTACGAATGTTCTTCACTCTCCCAAGGGTTCTGTGTTCAGAATTTGTCCAGCAGCCTCCAAAATCCCTCTCTTACTTTTGTGTATTGCCAAGCTTTACTCTTGTGCACTCGAGCAGCCCAACCATCCAAACATCTGAAGAGTAGGTTGGATTTTCTGCCTTCACCCACCACCTGTCATTTACAAAACTCTCCCCTGCCACCTCTTGTACACAATACTGCCCTAGCGGTTACGAAATAAGTCCAGCAGAAATGTTTCCATCCACCATTGATTTCAAAATTGCCCCCTAGTGAACTGCCAATTTTGGCTGTGTCAAAACAGTGACTATTTCCTAGAGTCCAATTTTCAAATCAATCATTTATTTGCATAGTTCCACAGGGACACATACCCTGCCCACCCCCCGTCACCATCAGGGAGGAAACCTTTCCAAGAAGTCCTGCTGCAGCAGAGGATATTTCTGGGTATTCCCCCCTTGTTGGGGATGTTGAAGGGGAACCAAGAAGTCCCTGAGAGCTTGGGAGTAGTCCTTCAGCTGTCTCAGAGATGCCAAGGAATCTCAAGGCAAATATGACTATCAAAACAACTGTTACTGTTTTTATTTACTCAGATGCACGCTCTCTTATCTTAACTTTAGGAAGTAGTTGTTCAACTATTTCTTAAATTTGTACATCACTGACACCTTCGGCTCAATAGATAGCGGAGGAAGTAGTGAGTGTAGTGTGGTGGTAGATGTCATCAAGTTTTCGTAAATGTTCATGACTTTCTGCAGACTGCTGTAAGGAGTTTTAAAAAACTCCTATACTGGAAAACATAACCAATATAAATAAAAAGATTCAAGAATGACAATATTACTGTTTTTAACTACACAGCCCTTGTAATTTAAACAGGTCAGATTCACCAGCTTCACTGTTAGTTCTTTAAAGAATGCAGATTTGGTCAGAAATAATGAGAACTTGGTGTTGGAGAAAACACAGTGATAAAATTATGAATAATGGCATGCACCATGGAGGTCCATGTGGTCTTGTAGGCCTTAATTTGTGCAGTTCAACCCCACCTTGTACCACAACAAGGAACACACATATATTGAGCAAACAGCTTTTAGAGAATAACATGGATTGTAGGGAAGCACATGGGTATTGCAGCACAAAAAAATTGTGTTACCGAATCCCTTTGGCGACTGGTCGAGTACCGATCAGATATCGGATTCGCCTGTGGGGTCGAGCAAAGGGCTTGCAAATGCCACCCGATTTGCGTGGTGCAGACCCAAGATGAACCCGCAGGGAACCCATCCCTAGCAACATCACTTTTTGGCTTTTTTCTTAATAATATTTTATTCAATTGATTTGACTGGGTGCACATATGAACCCTAATATTGACTTGCACAACACATAAAACACCAAAACAAGTCCATTTTGTTTCATTTCTTTGGCAAACAGAAAATATCATTCCAAGAGGTTGAACATTCTTTTTTGCTTGTTGGAACAACAAAGAGAGTTGAAGATTGATCTTTGAAGGTTCTACAATGATTGCAGTGTCATTCCTATGCATTTACAAGCGTTTATTGGCTGCCAAAAAAATCATTGAAGGAATTTTTTGCAAAGAGGTAAGTTTTTTTCAAAAAAATTCCTCCATTTTTGTTTTACAAACATGAAACAAATTTTTTGCTTTGTTTATCTATATTTTTTTCATTCACCTAAGAATGTATCAAAGATTCAAAAGAGCTAGGTTTTGTATATCTATTTTTCGTGTTCAATTTTTTGTTTTTGTTTTGAATGTGTTGTTTACAAATTTCTTGCCACAGAAATCACAATGACAACTAGTGCTAGCTCCACAACTCAACTTTAATTCAAAACAGATCTGAATTCTCCTCTATGGAAATATGTTCAAATGATACAACAGGTTTCAGGTGGTGGGGGTTACACTTGGATTTGCAATGGGTGTGATGTTATTATATATACTAGTTCATATAGTCGGGTGAAAGCCCATTTGTGTTGAATACCAGGACAAGGCATCAAACCTCGCCCTGGAAAGGATGGTGTAGTTGTGCCATCAGAGACAGTGATAGGATATATTGTAGAGCAAGAACAAGCAAATGAACGAGCAGGCTGTAAATCAAGTTACCCCTTAATAAAAAAAGATCAAAGGGAATGCAGCCCCCATCTAGTCCCAATGTTGTGGTAGAAAACCATCCATTTTTGGCCACTCCTCATCCTCAAAGTGAACAACCATAGTTGCCAGGAGACGCGTCTCGAAGACTGGTATGTGTCTTCAGAAATGCCTCCAAGAGCATGGAAACTTGACGGAAATTTTGGCATCTCCAATGAAATTTATAAGCATTAAAAAATTATAACGTGAAAAAATTTATAATGTCATGATATTTTTTATAAATTATTAATTTATTAATTTTTATTTACATTAAAAAAAGATGGCGTCTCCAAGTACCCTTGTCCTATTTTCAAAAAAAAAACCGTACCAGTACCGATACCAAGTCTCCCATACCAATACCAGTCTCCTAGCAACTATGTGAACAACCCATTACAAACAAAAAACCAAAGGGACCTTTAGAAAGTGCATTCCAAAATGAGAGTCGAGACATTGCCGACCAACATGTAGCAAGATGTATTTATGCAAATGGATTGTCTTTTAATGTTGTTCGCTCTCCATATTGGAAAGAGATGTTGAAAAAAGTTAATGAACCTCCAAAAGGGTACAAGGGCCCAAATTATGAGGTGTGTGGCACCTTATTAGAAAAAGAGGTCAATAACATTGAAGATGCATTGCAACCCATAAGGGATTCATGGGTTGAGACAAGTGTGTCCATTGTTTCGGATGGGTGGAAAGATGCAAAAAATCGGCCCTTGATCAATGTCATAGTTGGTGGTACTTCCATGGCCAATTCTTCCAACTAAAGGCGCTTTCTAGCATGGCAATAAAGCAACTCTAACAAGGCAACAAAAATTAAACAAATAATATTAGATGACTCATGGTGGGATCATGTGGAGTATCTCCTTAGTTCATCGAGCCCATTTTGAGCATGATTCGATATATTAACATGGACAAGCCTTGCATTGGAGAGATATATGATGGCATTGACTCAATGATTGAGAAGATGAAAAGCATCATAAATGCGAAAGAGCAAGACCCTGCAGAGACTTTCTTCAAACAAGTGCATGCAGTTATTGAAGAAAGATGGAATAAAATGACCACTCCATTACATCTTCTTGCTAATGCATTGACTCAATGATTGAGAAGACGAAGAGCGTCATAAATGCGAAAGAGCAAGACATGCAATTATTGAAGAAAGATGGAATAAAATGACCACTCCATTACATCTTCTTGCCTTCGCATTGACTCAATGATTGAGAAGATGAAGAGTGTCATAAATGCGAAAGAGCAAGACCCTGCAAAGACTTTCTTCAAACAAGTGCATGCAATTATTGAAGAAAGATGGAATAAAATGACGACTCCATTACATCTTCTTTCCTTCGCGCATTGACTCCAAAATACTACAATGCTAAGATTCTTTCTATGCCAAGAAGAGGCTTCCCCCATATAGAAATTTTGAAGTGGTTGAAGGTACAAGGCAGCATTTCATAGACTCTTCTCTGAAACTAAATTGTGAGATGTAGTCATGAATGAGTTCATTGATTTTGTGCACTCAAATAGGCAAAGAGTTGAGGCTCCTTGTGATAGGTTTAAGAACGATGCTCATAGTTGGTGGTACTGCCATGGCAAATTCTTCCAACACCTACAACCCCTCACAATCAAATTTTTATAACAAGTTCAATAAATTTTCATTTTTTAGTCCTTAAAGTTTCAACTTTCAACTTTCAGTTTCATTTATACTTCTTTTTTTTATAAGGTATAACTTTAAGTGTTTACTTTGTCTTCATAGGTTGCTAGTTCATCTACATTTGAGAGGAATTGGAGCACATATTCTTTCATCCACTCAATAAAGCACAATAGATTACACTCCAAAAGAGCAAAGAACTTAGCATATGTGCACTCCAACTTGTGTCTCCTTTTGCACAAACAACATGACTACAAGGAAGGGGACACAAAGTTGTGGGATATATAGCCAAAGCATACTAACTTGGATGCTTCCACTTCCTAACATGTTGAATATGAGGGTTCTGGAAGCCAGCATAATTTTAGTGCAAGTGGCACTAGCAATGCCACTAGCACTGCTTGTGGTTCATCTAATGTCAATGACAATGATGATATTGATGATTTAGAAAATCCATTTGATGACTAAAAGTGTTGAACTTGATATTATTATTTAAATATTGAATTTGCAGTTTGAATGATGAATATTTATCATTCATATTTTAAATGGCATTCAAGTTTATGGTAGTTTTGTTGTTTATAACTTTATATGATGCTATGTGATATTCTACTCTTGATTTTGCTTCTAGGTTGTATATATATAGAGAGAGAGGGAGTGTGTGTGTGTGTGTGTGTGTGTGTGTGTGTGTATGTATGGTTGGGTTTGTGGATCCGGCTAATCTTTTTTGGGGTTGTGTTCAGCCGTACAAAAACCATGTAAAAATCATGTGTGTGTGTACATGTATATACATGTATAAATACACACGCTATATATACATGTATATACATGCACACACACACACACACACACACACACACACACACACATATATATATGATTCACATGGTCTTTTACAAATGAACACAACCAGCCGGATCCACAAACCCAAACACACCCACATATATATATATATGTGATTTTTACATGGTTTTTGTACAGATGAACACAACCCCAAAAAAGATTAGCCAAATCCACAAACCCAAACATACACACACACACACACATGATATTTGCATGGTTTTTGTACGGATGAACACAACCCCAAAAAAAGATTAGTTGGATCCACAAACCCAAACCAGGACCAGTACTAAAACCGGCAACATAACATAAAATGATTCGCCTAGTGTAGATTCAAACCCCTGAACTTCCTAAAAACTATTAATATCGCATGAAATGATTCGCCCATTGTAGATTTGAACCCTTGACCTTGTGAATAACACATAGAACAGTGAACAATGAACATAAAAAAGGGGATGAAAGAATATTTTATTTTAAAACATAGACAAATGGTCTGCAACAAAATGGAGGATCAGAAAATACTTTGTGCTCTAACACCAATGTCAAGCCAAGAAATTGGACTGCAAAGCAAATCCAAAAACTGTATTCATTCAAATGAGATGCAATGTACAAATTTGTCAATGATTTGTGACCATTCAGTTTCTCTGAATGCCTATTTTGTTCATCTTCAGGATGATTGTTTAGATTGCACAAAAAAAAAATATTATTATACTGTAACCTAGGATTATGTACATAATATTACATCCTTTCCTTTGTTGAATGGTTTACCCTTCTTTTCTATGGGTTGTTCCTTCTATCTCTTGATCAATCTAACACCCAATTGGATAGATGTTCTACCTTAGAAGACTTTTAAACTCTACCCAACTATAGGTTGTTGGTTTCTTACTTTTCTCACATGACGATAAATAATATTCCCACCATAGAAGTGCCATGTCCAGTCATTTTCAACCATGTGAATGAAATAGTTTTGATGGTTTCATATTTTTCTCACATGAAGATAAATAACATTCCCATCATACAAGTGCATGTCCACTCATTTTCACTCACATTGTAGAAACTCAAACTTACATCTATAAGCTTCAATTTTTGCATTTACTTGACCTTCAAAAGTCTTAATTTCAATATTTTCCACAATTAAACGAGTAGATCCAACTATTAACTCGATTTCTCCATCATCCCACATTCGATAATTGCTACCCTTTTCTTCCTCTTCTCCATTGTCTTCAATACAAAACTCCTTTGCCAAAGCTTGATCTAGAACATCTATAGATAACTAATCTTCCATAATCTAAGATTGGTGTTAAGTGCTCTTGTTACTATATTATCAATTCTTGATGCTTTACTACTTGCTCTACTTGGCTCTCCAAGGATGAACCCCTCTTATTTAATACTCCCATTTTGATTTCCTAATTCCAATGGCAAATTTCTACCTCTAGATTCTTAGAAACTAAATTAGCATCTCCTGAAGACCTTATCATTGTCATACAATCTACAAAACCCTAATCCCCATGAATTTGGATCTGCTTGATACAAAATGATTTGTAATTGCCACAAATTATGAAAATTGTGGCTATGAAATCACGGATTATTGTTCTATAATTTTAATTGCTTCCAATGAAAGATTTAGAGAAAGGAACACTATGCTCAATCTACTAGAAAAAGCAATCACACAAAATAGACGCTTTGCACATATTTTTGACCTAGGAAACCCCCAATTTTGGAGGAAAAACTCAATTAGTACGTACCAATAGCTATTTGATCGTCTTTTCAATTACACGGTAAAAGAATATGGCCACAATTCATATCCTACTCTTATACTCCTTGTCTACTATATGATAGAAACTATACGCCTATTATTTCACTATATCAAGTGCTTTGTGTTCACAACATGTCTAGCAGCCTCCAATATTCCTCTTCTTCACTTTTGTGTATTGCCAAGCTTTACTCCCATTCAAAGGAGTAGCCCAACTATCCAAACATCTGAAGAGTCAATTGGATGTTTTGGTTTAAAGTATTCAAACCATGCATCATGAAACCACCACTAATTGAATGAAATTGCTGAGTCAATTTTGTTACTGCCACGTGTATATAGTCCCACCCCCTAACAGTTACATAACCGTACTGGTGGAACCACTTCCATCCGCCACAATTACGAAATCACCCCCTAGTAATTCAGCAATTTTGAGTATGTCAAAATAGTGAGTATTTCTTGAAGTCCAACTTTCAAACTAATCATTTTTTGAAGCCTCCAAACCTCCTTGATCCTTTTCAAATCAACAAGGACCTTAGGTGGCAAGATTACTAACATAGAAGTTAGCACGGCCAAACAACTAATGTGAACGATGATGCAATAACTACAATGAAACTAAAGTATTGTTGTTTCACTTTCGTCAATTCCGATATAAAATCTACTATGGTGTTATCATGGCAAAAAAACTACCTAAAGGACTCTCATTCCCACGTCTCTATCCAAGGCACATGTTCTAGACCCCAAAAATTTAGGAACAAGTGTACAACTTCATGAGTAGGGCAAAATTTAGATAAAGTTTAGGGATCTATGACTCCCTCAAGACTTCATTTTTATAAGACGAGGAATTCAAGGATCTAAATTTCTCCAACACAAGATAATGTAGTGAATCATTATTGCTCCAATTTTCAAACATGCCTCGAATGACATGTCAACTGAGCTAAAGATATTTAGGAAGCTTTGATTAATATGTTTTATCATAACCCTAGGCGAACCTCAAATGTATTTGGGCAAACCCAAGGGAACCCACGACCACTAGGCCCCAAATTTTATTTTTTCAAAAACATTTTAAAAAGCATTTTTTTAAACAAAAACTAACCTAAAAGCATTTTGCTTGCCCTAAAGGGAAGACATAACACCTTAGTCAACTCATTTGACAGACACAAATGACCAAAACTGTAATTTTTTCCTCCAAGTTGTCACTATTGGGTTTTTAAGGTTGGTTCATTTTTTTCGAAGGTTAGGGCTATAGGAGAGTTAACCCTACACCAACATGGCAAAAATAGCTGCAAAAAGACGATTTAACCACCAAAGGTGAGTGAATCTTTCATTTTATTTTTTTCAAATTTTGAATACTTTTATTTGAAGATTTTTCAATTTTTTTTGTTTAAAATATTTTTTTTGAACTTTTTATGCATAGTCAGGGTTCTAATGCCCTTTTTTAATTTTCTAAGTTATCAAATTGTGAATTTGTAATGATTTTTTTGTTTTAAGTTGCCCCAAATGCAAAGAGTTCATTTAAATTTGATGCATTGTCACCTCTTTGGCAACATAAAACAATTATTTAACTTCTTGTTGGTGGTGGAGGTTATTGTTGGTGTCATAGCCAATGTGGAAATGAGTATAAGAGCTCGTACTCTTGAATGAAAGCTCACTTCTACACTATTCCTTGCATGGGAATAAAACTTGGCCAAATAAAAAAGGGTTGCCAAAGCATCAAATAATGGCTTATATTAAAGAACAAGACCATGCCAACATGGTAAGTAATAGATCAAAGGAAAGAGCACATCCTCTTGCCAAGAAAAGCTTGCACAAACCTCCTAGTGGATTATCACAATTGGCTGGACCACATCCTTTCATGCCATTGCCACCTTCTTCTTGAGAAGAGAATGTTTAGCATAAAAGAGGCTCATTGGTAAAGGCCTTCAAGAATGAAATGGGGGAGTTTCTAGATGAGAGCATTGCTCATTGAATTTATGTCAATGAGCTTCCTTTCAACCTCATTAGAACACTATGTTGGCAGTATATGATGATGGCCATTGCCAATGCACCTTCTAGTTATGCTAGTCTTGGTATGAAAAGGTGTGAACCACCTTATTGTCGAAGGAGAAACCTTCAATACAAGCATCATTGAGAGAAATCAAGGATACATGGCCCAAAACAAGTGTGTCCATCAATTCTTATTGATGGAAAGATTGCAAAAATAGACCATTGATCAATGTCATTGCAGTGTCCCCTAAAGGGGCGACATTTGTTTAAGGCAATGGATTATGAGGGGCAAGTGAAGGATGCAACCTTCATTGCCAATAACCTCATAAAATCCATTGAAATGGTGGGCCTTGAAAATGTTGTCCAAGTCATAATAAACAACGATAATAATTGTAGGGCGATTGGTTCTATAGTGGAGTGTACATATGCTCACCTTTTTTGATGGCATGTGGAATCCACTTACTCAATTTGGTATTACAAAAGATTCGCACAAAAATTGAGTGGGTCAATAAAATCCAATGTTCCACGAGGACACGTCCCCCCCCAAAGAAAACCCCACATTTCCTAGACGGGGATGTCTCAAAGACTTGGGGACTTGGGGGGGACGTCCCCCCACCAACCCACCACTAGCGCCACCATCCCACCACTAGTGTCGATGTCTCCAAGACGCCGCTAGGACTTCAGGGACGTTTGGGTGTCCTCAAGACGTCTAGGGGATCCTAGTTGTCTCCAAGATGTATAATTCTTATACTTATACATCTTTTTATAACTTATTTTTCAAGTACTATATGTATTTCATAACGAAACTTTAATTGGATCACTACCTTATCTCACAAACCTTAGGAGGCTCTGTAGAAGTACTGTTGGTGTGCACAATGGCCTCTTTCTCAAATCAACCTATTCCCTCTGCACAGACTGTGAGTAGTGGTACGAGCATAACCTTCACCTCATAGGACCTGCCAATGGGCTTCAATAGGGAACCATCTCCTCTTTACATTCCTGCAAGGATAAATGGAAATACTGTGGCAGGTGTTCTCATTGATCCGACATTGCAAGTGAATATCATAACTGAGGAGATCATGTTGATTAACTTCCTGCATAAGGATGGGTAAGATGCACCTGAAAGCACCATTCGCACACACGACGGACTTTTCGTACCTCCTATAGGGAGTATCATCCTATCGGTCCTCGTTGGACCTAAATCGGTAAGCCTTAAGTTTGACATCATCCTAGTGTCTGAACTCTTCAGAGTGAAGCTAGGTATTCCCTGGCTAGTAGCTATGAACACAGTTCCCTCAGTTATACACAAATGTTTGAAGTTTGTTCATGGAAGTTCGGTATATGTTGTCCATGACACCGGTTATAGACCATTTGTTGCCTGTGGCAGCTATACCTTAGACTACTTTTGGCCTACGTCCCTTGGTCCTCTCCCACCTAGAAGGGACCTTCTACACCGCACGTATCAAAACTATAAGAAGGGCCGTGCTAGGCCAAAAGTGAGAAACCCTTCGTCGCCTTATGCTGTTTCGCATAAAGCTTGTCTGAAAGTTGATAGTGATGTTGCCAAGGCACGTAGAAGAGAAGAAGAGAAGTGGTCTCGAGATCCTCTTTCTTTCCCTTCCATTGTCCAACCCGATGCTTCCTCTCGCCTTATCGCGGTACCATTTGCTTTTGTCTCGTGTTTGCGAGAGAATCCCATGGTGCCTGCTTGGCGAAAGACCAAGCATCCTACATTTGAGCTTTTTGTCTTACCCATGGAGCCTAGGCCCATTCGATATGGAAGACAGAAAGCCCCCCCGTGGAGAGTCCTCTTTGTCTCGACCTCCACGGCCTCCTACTGTCTCTGTTCCTAAAACAATGAACAGGAAAAGGCCCGTCGCCGAGGCGTTAGTGTCAACTCCTTCTATCGTTTATGAACCTGCCCCTCCTCCTGTTCAAGAGTCTGCCCTTTCGTTGGAAACAGTCGTGGGGGACACTCCCATGGCTGAGCAGGAGCCTTTTGTCCCTTCGCAAATCCGGGCTTCCAGTTCGAAGAGCCATAGAAACCGCCTTGCACGCGAGCGTAAGCACTGACGAAAGACTCTCCTAGCTGAGCAAGCCTCCTTACAGAAAAAGGAGGAAAAGACTACACCTCCTGTTGCGTCGTCCTCTTTCCCTCCTTCCGTATATGAATCTCTTTCGGCTCCCGTGGACATGGTGAATGCTTCGATTGTGTCCGTTGCGGCTCTTTCCTCTTCTCCCTCGACCCTCCTTGTTTCATCTGTGGGGAGTTCACCTCCTTCGATGAAGAATAAGGTAGAGTGTGGCCCCTCTAGCAATGGAGGACGTAAGAAGAGCCCACCTTCTCTGAAAGGTGGCCCCAAGTTGACTTGTTTTGTCCTAATAACGGAACCAATCCAAGTCTCCCCTGAGTTCGTCAACGCTCCCAAGTCTCTCGGTGAGCCTAGCGGTGAACCTCAAGTGCAAACTCCTCTGTCCACCAAGGTGAAACATGGCACTCTCGTTAAATGCATGTTTAACTCAGTGGATGAAGTTTCAACCTTGTCAGCGATCTTCGCAAAGTTGTTGACCTTAGACCCACAAGAGTTAAGCAATGGAGACCTCACAGGTCCCTCTACCTTGGCCCTTTTTGCGAGAGGATCAAACGCTCCTCCCTTAACATTACACCGTTGCAGGCTCGTCATCCTTCCCCCTTCGATAATCTAAAGGGGGAAGTTGACAACCTCTTGGTCGACCAGTGTTAGGGGGAGACCCTCTTCTTGATCTTTAGATTAGATGTGTGTGTGTTGTGATGTGTTCCCCCGTAATCGTGCTACATGTGCCTGGATGACCCTCATCACCCCTATTGGTGCTTGGATACAGGCGTGGTGTTTGTGTTGTAAACCTTCTTCTATATGCATCTCTATTCTTCCATGTTTGTAATCGACTTTCGGCAAATTGGGGATGATGCAAAGCGTCAGGTGCATTTAGGCCTCCTATGTTGACCCAATTTTTTATTTTTACTTTGTCTTTCGTGCATTCTTCCTGATCTGGTTGGGGATTGATGATCTTTCGCCTCTTACCGCAGTCACCTAATATATATAAATAAAGGCAAATCTGACCTCACGAAACCAAATCCCCCTGTGCCCTTTGTGTGTGATATGTTTTCTTTATCTTTCTCTCGTCTTTGCTTGAGTTGTCCCTTTCATGTGCGACAACGCCTCTTCTACATCACTTGGTCTTTAGAAAACGCATTCGTTGTCGAACGAATCTTTTCTCAAAAGACCCCTCACACACTTCTTTGTTAGAATTACATTATCAACTTGAAGCCTTAACGAAACATGTTTCCTTCATCATGGTTTCGTAAAGAAAAGACTTGGAAACCCTCCTCTGAAGCAAGAACGGTATCAATCTTCCCCTTGCATGAACGCATCTACTTCCTTTTGAATTCCTAAATGAAGTGAACATCTTTCAAAAGGATTCCTTGGTGATGAATTGATTTGAGAAAGAAGACATTAGCTTTGAACAGTGTGTCCCTTGAGTGGACCCCTCCTTTTCACGTTGGGTTCCTGAGGAACCCCTTTGAAAGTTTTCAACAAAGTTCTATAGCATCTAGCTCGGGGGCAGCCCGACTAGACCGGCTTCACACCTCGACGTCTAGTCCGGGGCAGCCCGACTAGACCGTCTTCACATCCTCACGTCTAGCTTGGGGGCAACCCGACTAGACTTTACCTTACAAACAGAGCGTCCCTTGAGTGAACCCTCCTTCCTTTTGAAGGAACCAGGAACCCCTTTGAAAGCCTTGCAACTTAGCGATGGTCTGCGTGACTGTCCGTTCACTGGCCTGCGCAGCCGTTTCCTGATGTGTTCTATCTACGAGTAAACATGTCGCCATCTCTGACTCTGTGGAGTCCCCTTTTCTCGGTCTCTCTCATGTGAAAGTTCTTGGGGGATACTTTCCTTGCAAGTCTACGGGTTTGTAAGGTGCTTTTCTCGATCTCCCTCATGTGAGAATTCTTGGGGGATACCTTCCTTACAGGTCTACGGGGTTGTAAGGTGTTTTTCCTGGTTTCCTTCATATGAGAGTTCTTGAAGGATAACCCCCCTTGCTAGACCATGAGCTTGTGAGGCACTTTCATACTTCAACTTTGTGGTTCCGCAGAACTATGAAGTCCTCTCCTGCACTTCTGGGTTCGCCAGACCATGCTCTGCTTCCTCGTCGGTTCAAGTATACATTTCTTACTACTCTACTTTACCAAAGCACTCATCAGTACTCATGCTCGCTAAAGTGGAGGCAAAATGTATGAGTGTGAATTTGCACCCCTAACACAAATTCCCTTCTACCCCCTTACACTTTAGAAAACCTAAGGCGGAGGCTTAATTCCACTTAAGCCTGCTGCTTGCGTTCCACTTGGTGCCTTGTTTGTGTGTCAATGGGGGCATTTCTGTAGGGGACGCCTGCGCGGCATGCAGACGTCTACGCAGCGCGCTTACGTCCCTGGCAAATTCCTACTTATGGAAACTGCAGAGGCGTTACATTTTCGATTGGGAGTCGAAGAGTAGCATCCCTCTTCGACTGGTCGACCCGAATATGGTCATTTTTCATCTTCTTCTTCATATTCTTGACCATTCCATCCATTCTCAAGTTTGGCAAGATCGATCTGAGCACTCTCTCCATTTCCATTCATTCACTTTCAAGCTTTGTAGCAGCATTCTTCACTCCATTGCAGCAATCTACCACTCCATCACTCCAATAGTGCGAGCACAAGACAAACCCCACGACAGCAAAGACTTGAGTTCCTCTCATTCACTCCTCCACAAGCCTTGAGCGCTTTGGATGGAGGTGGTAAGCTCCTCTCGTCTCCTCTATCGTATTCGGTTGAGTAAGCACATACTGTTTTGTAGTGTTTCTTGCATACACAGCTTGTATTTCCTTTCTTTATCGTTATTTCTACCTTTACAAACTTGGTTGTCTATGGAGGTGGAAACACCAAGACGGGGGTCTGACTAAGGCAGGCCCCTAAACAGCCCCAACATTTCCCCCTTTTTTTGTGTGCAGGTGGAGAGATCTCAAAGCAAGCTGGCGAAAGGATCATTCTACGAAATTATCTTCGTCACCCTCGCGGTAATATACTTTTTTTATCATATCCATATTTACCTTTCTCTTTTCTTAGTCTTGTTCTTTACTTCCTAAAACTGCTAGACTAGACTGTCAATCCTTTCCCGGGATTCCAACCTCATTTCTCTGGTTTTCTGGCCGTACGAACGCCAACGCACCTATGAGATGCCAACGCTGTCGTCCCAGAACCGCGCTTATGTCCTCGAACAGGGAACTATCTGAGACGCAAAGTTGCCTCTAGGAAGTGACTCGTCTAGTCTCCCTTCAACTCTTGGGATTGCAGAGTGATCGAAGGACACATAGTCTTCATCATTCTCATCCTTTCTATCCTAACCTTCCTTTGAACTGAGGTAAGTTAGAGCAGCCTTTCCGCTCTTAGCCTTTTGTGACCTAGGGCCTTGCAGTGGTTGGTCCCCCTCTCTTACAATATCTTCAAGGAATCATGATGCTTGTGCTCTTTGAAACAAGTACAAGGAAGATGTTTATGAATGGTGGTACATACATGGTCAAACCTCTATTTTTGCAGCCTCTTGCAATAAAAATTCTCTCTCGAGTATTACATCTTTTTATTTTTTAATTGTCTCATTTTCCATTCATTGCTATTATGTTATATATTATAATAATATAATTTTATAATTTATGTTTTGTATTTATAAAATTAAATACTAAATGTTGTATGCAAATTCAACAAGTTGTGAGTTCTTCTTCAGCTGAGCGGAATTGGATACATACTACTCCATCCAATTGGTTGTTACATGCAACCGTTTGGGTGCAAAAATGTTGAGGATTTGGTTTTTATGCACTCCAACCTTCATCTCTTATCACATAAGACACCTAAATACAATGATGGTGTGCCAAAGAATTGGGATCAAATTCCTACGTGTGCCGACTTAGACACTACAGTTGCATAGCTTGTTAAAGTTTCTATAGATGAGGCAACTTCTGCAAGTGACACAGCTAGTGGGAGAGGCACTCCAATTGATTGTGGTTCAAATGAAACTGAACCAAATGTCGACATTGATGCTTTTGATGAAGAGCAATATGAAAACTATTTAAATATTGATTGTAATTTTCATTGTGTATTGACATTTTGATTTGATAAATCACTAAATTAAGAATTTATAAGTATTTTCAATTTTCATTTTTGCAAATTATGAATACGAGGTATTTACATATTTTGTTTATTGGCAATTATATATATATATATATATATATATATAACCAAACCTGCACCCATACCCAAGGAAAAAAAATTGTTGTACCACCATATCTGCACCTGTAACAAGACCAGAAACTTAGATTATTTGAAAATGGATGATCTGAAATCAAAGGCAAAGAAGAGCATACCTACTAATTTCAAAAGTTGGGGGCAGGGGGTGTGGCAGGTCATACTATAATCTTCTAACTTCTCTTTGAGGTGTCTAGGGCTCTCCTTTTGTGCTGCCATTAATAATCAATTAGAAGAATCCACATCTGTGTTTCTTGGAACTCTTCTTTTTGGACTATCAGATTAGCTGTTACTAAGATTATAACTTAGTTTGAAAAATAGCTTTATCAAATGCTCAAATCTTTTGTTGACTTGAAATGGTAAAATACATATCACAGTCCACAGAACCAAATAAGGGTGCATTAGGTCTTACGTGAGAGATGGTATACTCTGAACATAGTTATCATGTCAATCAGACCAGTGAAGGCTACATGTAAGGGTCTTATGTTATTACATTTTCCCATGGTGATCCTTTGGACCTTCACTTGGGAGATTACTTGTTCAAAGGGTTTCTGTTTGTTGTTTAATGTTTTCGGTGGATTGATCATTGATCTATTCTATTTTGAACAATTTTATGCACATAGGTTCTCATTGGCATCATGCTGGGCCATTAGCATAAATTATTTTTGTCATACCACATTTTCCGCTCGCTACTGTTCCACCTTAAATATCTGGTAAGTAAACATACACATTAGTTCTTTTTGTAGTTTGATTTCCATTACATCAGAGAGACCCTTTATTCTATCATCCAAAAAGGGCGGAAAACAATAATTGGACATACATGGTCTATGTATCTAGAATTATGTTCTAAAATGCTGGTGACCGTGTACTTGTTCTTTCCCCATTCAATCTTCAGTCTTCACAGTATCATTTTGACCCTCTAAGTACACTAATTTTGTACACAAAAATTCACAGTAGTGCAACATTTAACTGTTTTTGACTTTTATGGAGTCTACTGTCCATAATATATTGATCTCACAGTTAGGGATTGGGAGTTCAAACTTTAAAGTATTACCACATTTCTGATCAGGTAAAAAAAATTGAAATAATCCACTGGACCCTAGTGCAAGGTTGCTTAGAAATGTGAAGGAATTCCACAAGCCTTTGATGGTGTCAATGGTCTGAGATGGGGAATTACAAGAAGGATCACAGCAATAAAACAAATTTCCTGCAAAGTTATTTCCCTGAACTTAAATCTCCCCAAGTAAAGGAAAATGCACACTGTGGACCAGTCAAACTAAAAATTGTTGTGCCAATTCATCAGAAAGACACTGTTCTACCCCATTCTCATCCTTGAAGATGTATGCCATCTTCTTGAGGACCATTGTGCTACTGTTAATATATGAAAAAAAATCAGACGAAAAATAGGAACACAATGAAGTCAAAACACTGGTGCAGTACAAAATCTAGGAAGGGGAACACAATTAAGACACCAAACACTGGGACAAATATAAAATATTAATATTTTCATGTTTTCTTATCTTGTGACTTCCTACATATGTTACAACCTTTTCCAAATATTATGGAATTAGGATTTGTAGTTTGCTCCATATTTACCACATGTTTTGAGTGTTAAAACTGGTACTTCTAAGGTAGAATACAAGTATTATTTCTTCTTTTATTTCTAGGAAGGCCTATATTATCATTAAAATTGCCCTTCCTAATATCTTAACTGGGCTCACAGGGCACCTGTATAATACACCACCTAGTCAAGATGCTAAGATTGGAGAATTATTTGTTCCCTAGGTAAATCCATAAGAAGCTTAAAGAAAACAGTTAGCAGAACAGCAGTAAGAGACAGAGAAGACAGCAGGAACCAGGATCCCCATTGATTGGCCTACACATAGTTGTCAACAAGATGATAGGTGACTTATTACCTAAATTCAAGACAAGGAAATTTGATGGCACCAGTATAAGAACTTCGTTTAAGTTAACTGGATCATTGCTTTATCTTACTTGGTTTATTTAACTGACAATAGAATTAGATATCTTGTAATGTTCCTCTATAAGTAAAATTAAAAAAATCAACCCATTGAATCATAGTAAATCACAGCAGAACACCAAAAACTACATATAATTAGTTTCAAAATATGCAAATCTAACATATATCTTCTCCGCTTACACATAAGATATCTTTTCACTGATTTTCTCATAATAATCCAAATATGCACTCCAAAACCCAGAAATCAATCAGATAAGAAAAAAAAAACCAGTTGCCCCAATATTAATTTCTACATGTAGACCAAACCTATCAGATCAATACATAATATATTTAAACAACCCATTATTCACTTATCTTGACATTTGTTCTTAAATGAGGATCAGGTTATCTCATCCCTGGTCCATATAAATATAAGAGAATGTACCCATAAAAAAATACTCATAAACTTGAAATATTTCTGCAAGTATGGTTTTATAAATTGGCTTTTCGTATCACTAAACTGGAAAAAAAAAAATTAGAAGTTAAAAGAAGTAAACCATGTGTCATATATTTCAATTGCAAACATGCAGAAGCAGACCTGTGCTATTGATGTGAAACATTCAAGCAACGGAAAAAGATCCCTGTCTGAATCTGAGTGTTGTTGCCATTTAGCAATCAGTGGAGGCATCAAAATCTCAAGATATTTTGCCTGTACAAAACCAGAATGCAGTATTGGTTACATGAAATCAATCGCCTAACCCTACAAATGATAAATTAGTACTAACAACATCGAGGTTTAAAAATATCATTAGAATATTATTGACAATCTCAAACATTAAAATCACATGCATGAAAGAATTTAAATATTCTTTGAACATTATATGTGGAAATTTAGGTCATTATTTATTATTTAAGAAGAAAGATTTTCAAAACATTAATTAAGTTTCTACATTTTTGCAAAACTAGCTCAAATATAAGAGCAGGCTTGCATAAGAAACAAGGATTGTTAAGAGGACTTCTAACAGGACAACCAGAACCATAATTTCCAAATGAAGATTCTAATGTATATGTAAGGGTTCTCACAAGAACCAATTCCAGGTCAATAGTAACAAATCTAAGTGTCTAAATGTTGTATCTTGTTTGAAATGCAACAGTGGGAGTTACTACCGAAGGTGAAAATTTACAAAACAAGGAAAGGCCTAGAATGTAATTCCCCCACCCAAACTTTAAGACTCTAAACTAAAATTTATTTTGTAGCCATATATTTCTGTGGGCCTTGAAAGATTAATAATTGCTGATCATGAATTATATAAGATAGGCTGCAGCAGATCCAAGCATAATATCCATAAGGTAGTTAACGACAGCAAGGTCGTGGGATTAGTCATACACCTGTGATTTTCCGAAACAAAAGATTTTAATAGTACATTTAACAAAACCAAAAGGCATGTGAAGGGTTATGACTATTGAAGAGAAAAGGGTATATAAGCAAATTAATTCAACAAGAAGAGGGCATCAAGATGTGAAGAAATATTATATATTTATCCTTGTTAACTATTCTGCCACTGAGGACAAAACCCCTCAAAGATTCAATGATTTAAGGACGAAAAACCCTTAATTTCTCTTGCCAAGTTAGTGGACAGAAACCCCTAAATTTCTATCAACATTTTGAGACATTTAATATTTTCAAATTTGTACTAAAACTTCAAATCCGAAGTATATAAGTATCAAAATTATAAGTTTAAAGTTAAATTAATACTTACAAGTCATTATGCAAGTATTATTATGAGTGTGGAATATTTATTTTAAGGCAAAAATAAAGAATTTTTAGAAACGGACGTTACAAAATACCAATAAATTTTGTCGATTGCTATTTAGACTAATGTATACTTCTGCTTTACATAGGTTACAAAGAACAGAACTTGTAATCTGAAATCTAAAAAGAAATGCATACTATTCAGCTACTCAAACAATAATATCACCTTATTACTTGAAGAAGGCAGCCTTATAAAATGCCAACATCAACAATTAAGAGGACACTTTTATTGTTTTCAATCTGTGATTGAAGTATGTTATTAAATCAATAATCCCTTGCATAAACATAACTTTAACAAGACAGTGAGAACACAAAAACCAAGCACTTTACTGCAACCTGCTACAAACTTACTGAAACTACAAACTGCTAGCATATCATCTACTTCATCTATTTTTTAAATATTGGGGTTTCATAAATGGGGCTCCAACCTGCTCCAAACTTACTGAAACTACTGAGAGAACACATGAACAACCGATAAACTGGGTGAAGAAGGGAAACTAAACAACCATCTTTTAAAAGCCAGTAAACTAGCTATAAAGCAACTGCCACGAATCATCTTCTGTTTCCAATCCAACAATACAGTTTTGTAATCACAACAAATATGATTTATCTCATAGATGATCCTTGGGGCACTTTCTCACATGATTAAGGACTTAAGACCAGTATCTACAGTAAATGTATGTAGTCAATTATCACTAGCAGTTATTGTGTGACCTGACAGTAGATTCCAATCCTCACAAGCTTTGATCAACCTCTGCTCAATGGTCTTTCTCTCCCTATATAAAGAAGAAGATACCATTGGACTAAGAGTCGGCATAGGAATTACAGTAGTAGGTTAGTCTTTGAAGTTGGTAGTGGTTGTTATAACAAAATGTTGATACTTAACTAAGATGTAATTAAATGTATCCATTTCAGCCAACTTGTCATGTATATCAGCAATGTGAATCATTAAACAATACCCATTTACTCCACAATTTGCTTCTTGTTTACAATTTAATATATTCCAGGAGAAAGTTAAGACAAACATAAGCATCTTAAATTTCTTCTTGATATTCTTGTATGTATCCACCTTCTATCATCTCATGAAGCTCCTTGAAGCACATCTGTTGATAGCATGGTTTCTTATTGAATTCAAAGATCAAACAGACCATAAAACAAGCATTTTTTCTTCATCGGAATGAACACATCTGATAAACAAATCTTCTATATGACCAAATTGCTTTGCCAGGTCTCCCACTTTGAGCCTATGCATCCATACCACTGCTATATTTCACAAGTGACTTGTTTGTTTGGTATCAATAAAAAATATAATTCCAGATTCATGCATTCTTGCACCCAGTTTAGAAATTCAAGGCTTTTATAAACAATTTCTGTTGGGATCGGCCAGGATTAGAAAGCAAGAACCAACATGAACTTCTTCCACAAGCTACGAGCACACAAATAAGCCTAATTGATATTATCAAAGAGTTCAGTGAAATGTACAAAGTAGCTTTGCATATATAGGCAGGTAGTGGAGGTAGGCAGGTAGGACACAGCTACCAACTACCTCGTAAAGGATGCAACATGTGTGAGTTCGCTTGACAAGTGTTTTCACAAGTGGCATGTGTGCATGCAATAAGTGTCTAACAAAGTGAGGACACATCTCAACCATGTGAGATGAGACAAAACTCTAAAAATCCCTAAGTGGAGACTTGAGCAATGTGAATAGGTCAACCTAGAATGTGAGATTAACTAACTAGTTATGTAATGACCCTATTTACACAAATAATTTCCAGTTCTATGATGGAGTCAGAAGTGGGTAGAAAAAATATGCAATCACCGTTTACCAGTATTCATCAAGGCTACTAAAAGGAAAAGATAATAATTACTGCACAGAATGTTTACAACCACTTTTTAAAATAACAAGTTAGTCTCTTAAAATATTTCCCAAGGTTTCAGGTACTTTACAAAAATACATGTAATTAAACTGATCATAGCTGGCAAGCGTGTACATATGTTCCTGGTAATTTAAGAAAATACAAGTAATTATGATGAACAAAGCTGGCTAGGGTGTATATCAGATGTTCCCACACAACAGAATTATTGAAAAGACGATAGAACATCTCCTAGTATTCTTGAAAAAAAAAAGTATATAGAAATTAGAAACTTCCTATCCATGTGCAGTTAAAATGCAAAACAATTTTGTGTAGTTGCAAAAGTCACAGAAAAATAAAAAACATAAAATGCATTTCATTAGGTGGGAAATGTTTTTGTCCATAGAAGAACCTGATTGAGTTCTCCTCCAACAGCATCTGCAAGTGTACCAATTGCATCATAGACAATACGAAGATTTCGCCTCTGCAGACAAATAAGAAAGCAACAGCAAGTTATTCCTTGCAGTACTGTAATTGATACAAAGACAATCTTACAGAATATAAACAAAATAGCATTAGCTATACATGTTAATTTTTAAGTTTAAATTTATTCAAAAGTAGGAAAAGGAAGTAGGAACAAAGAGATATAGACCTGGTATTTCGCGAAGGCACACAAGAGGTGTTGTAAAATGAGCTCCAGATGTGGTGCCAATTCTCCTGCCGCCTCCTGTTCACATTAGGCATAGATAAAATCTCATTTAAAAAATGTAATTACACTATACCAGCTCTTAACAAGAATAAATATCCCAAATCACATAATCCTCTATTAAAAAGTGAGAGGAAACATACCTCTTCAAGGGTAGCAAAGGCAGAGCAAGCAGCCTCCTGAACTCTCTTGTTGCTGTCTAAAATTCGTCTAAGAAGACCAGTAAGTACCTTATCAAATTGGTCATGCCCTTCTGGATGACCTGCAGCCTATAAACAAAAACATAAAACAAATAACCATTAGAGAAATGGAAAAACTAGAAACCAGCCAAATAATATTTATCAAAAGAATGGAAAGAAACAGCAACTACAAACATTTGATGACAACTAGAAGAAGGTTAAATAGAAAAAAAATAATTTTATTGTTATCTAAATTACATTGAGTGTGGATACATGTGCGTTTAGGTGCAGATACAGCAAAATTCACAATATTTAGATCAGGAGATTTGGCAGTATGTTTGGTATCTAATAGTATGTTATAATTAATATGTGGACATGAAAATGTAGTGTACTATTAATCACAATTATGTGGCTTCGCACATGGCTTGACATTCTTAGCTCATTCAAAAGATTAAGAAGTGTGCATAGCTCCGGCATTTAATCATCTCTATGTCTGACTTCTACAATATATGAATATCAAATTATTCACAGGAACATTCTCCTCCTTCTGATGACTTTTATAATATACAGAAGCATCCTCAACCAACTAGTGCCTTTCATAATTTGCCAGGAAATCAAGAAAGTCAAATCAGTTAAAATGACAAGTGAAAAACAGAGAAGAAAATAATTGTCTTACCTGAACAATCCATTTACTGTACCGAGAAAGAGTCCAACATGTGATGCTCCGCACCAAAGGATACTTGTCATCAAGAAGAGGTACAAGAAAAGAAACCATCTGTGATATAAGACAAAAAAGTTGCACCATTCATCAATTGTATAAGAAAAATAAATTCAAAGAATATTTTCCAAATAAGAGAAACAATGACAACATTTTTCACTTTACAAAGTTATTTGTCCAAATGTCCCAAAGTGCTGACAGTAAAGGAAGACAATTAACATTATTATTCAATGCAGAAAGTGGAAATAAATAGCTTCAATGAATGATCAAAAGCGACTAAAAGGTATAATTGTAACAATAGCAGTCTAAAATACTACTGGCATCAATACTGTCAATAATTTTCTTAGAAGAGATGTTTCCTACAAATAATGCTGAAAGCACAAGATGAGAAAAGAGGAATGCCATTTGTACAAAATGCACTTTTACTTAAAGATAGTTTGCTTGATTATTACAGCCGAAGTCTACGTTTTTGCTTGCTATCAATATGTTTATATGAACAATGAAAAGATGGCATCCAGCATCCAAATATCAATGAAGCTCAATCTAATGTGTTGTTGGAAATAATATCAAAGGGGGAAACCTTGTCATAAACACAGGATGGTATTTATAATAAAAATGTAGCCCAAAATGGAGAATAATGTGAAAAAAATTCCAACAAATCTATTTGATTCAGGTTTCAACTATAACAGACGAGTGCTAGCTTACAAAAACACTAGATTACGGCGTACAATAATAACTAAGCTAGTAAGCACTAAAGAAATGTTACAACAATGGAGATAAAGACAAAGCTGTTCAACCCCAAACATAAAAAGCGAGCCCAAATACAAAATGTTTGGTCTACCCAATGCACATGAAAGCACCCATGCATCTCCAGAATCACAAGAAACTGCAGAACACTCAAAACAGAAAAACAAATTGCTAACACTGCACTAATTAGATGCACAACAAACAATTGATTGTATACTGGCTTAAATTACAAACATCAAACTTCCTAGCAATTATTCTTCTGAAATCCTACTTAATGTGCTTGTACTTCAATCTCATGTTAATGATTATACAGTTTATATGAAGAGCAAACAATGCTCACAGCTCAACTTTCTAGAACCACTTAAGAGCGGTTGCAAAAACATCAACAAACATATTAATATCCAAAAAACAACCAAAGCAGCTCAATAGGACACAAGTAATACCAGATGTAACAGGAAAATGGAGTCAAAATTTCTACATCTAAAAAAGTAATGTAATGACATTGAAGTTAAAAACACAACAAAAGAAACTAAGGGGGTAGAACCCAAAATAGGGAAACCCTAAATATGTCAGAAAATAAGATTTCTATGTGTTAAAAATAATACAAATTACCATTTAAAGAGAATTATTACCAAAACAACAGCTGGCAGAGATATTGCTAAAAGCAAAAGTGGTCCTAAACTCAACTGGAACCCTGATTAAGGCTTGGTTCAACAATTGTGGGGGACCACAATAATTGCATATCCCCTAAACTCTCCTGCCTTCAACCCAAATTAGAGAGGAATCTTAATGTGTCTCTGTTTGGTCTAGATAGACTGTAGTTTATGAGTGTTAGCTGAACCTCTGGGTTGAAGAATAATAAATCCACTCCATCTAGTACAAGAAAAGGAGGAAGATGGAAGTTTAGCTGAACCTCTGGGCTAAAGGATAATAAATCCACTCCTTCTAGTGCAAGAAAAGGAGGAAGATGGAAGTACCCCAATTAGGAGCTCATGAAAGTGACACTGTTTTACAGTCACCAATCTGTCATCATTCACTATGTTGTCTATAGCATCCAAAGGTCGCTATAGAGCAGAGACTCAGTCAAATAGCATTTTTTTAATTTAATAATATTTTTCCTTCCATCATGTTGATTAATATTTGACTAAAACAGTGCATCAAATAATAACAGATACAATTGAAATAGTAATAATCTTGTTTTATTGCATGCTCATGTTACATGAGTTATCTGTTATTGACTGATTTTATTTAAAGGTGTTTGTTGTACAGATTAATAATAAAGCACTCCTCAAGTAAATTCTTTTAATTTTCATATGGAGTGAAATGGACATCAAGGTTCACAAATCATGCACTAATGTAATCACATTTACTCATATATTGTAATGAGTAACTAGATTAGTCAGCAATGTACCACAAACAATAAATTATAATTCCACAACAATTTTGAATATCTACAAGTCTTCCATTCAATATTTCTCTTCATTATTAAGAGGTATTATTGTTTTAACAGGTAAATACCGTCCCCATTGGTTTTGTATCTCTGCATGTCTCCCACTGATCCATGAATCAGGTCAAAACATGCTGGACCATTAGGGTCATCATGGAGGTCCCTAGTCAGGAATTGAATTAGGAGAATCCAATCATTGCCAATATGAATAAATGCAGTGAACAAGAGTTGGCAAAGTGTGTGTGTGTGAAGAATGATAGAAGGGGTGGTCCAGAACACCCCTGAAGGCTTCAATGCAGATTGCTAACATCAGATGTACCTGGAAATACAAATTTCACATGTTCACACTTACATAGGATGCAAACTCATTGTTTGCCCTTGTGAACAGAGCATTCACCACTGGAAAATTTGTGCCTAGCGGTGAACTTCTTCTGATATGGGCAGAAGCTATAATTTTAAACTAAGTTTACCGGGTTCTCCTCTTAAGGTGTCCCAATCCCATACCCAACTGGGCCAAAAACTGGTCCAGCGAAGGAGTGCACCAGGAGTTGCCAAGGTGCATACTTGCCGCCACGGGTTCCTTGTGGGTAAACCTATAAGTTTTTACTAAGTTACTGGGTTCTCCCCTTAAGGGTCCCCAAATCCCATACCCAACCAGGCCAAGTACTAGTCCAGTGATGGGAGTGCACCCTGAGCAGCCAAGTCATGTCCTTGCCACCCTGAGCGCTCCCACAGCTTCCAGGCACAGATTTCTTTTTTAAATGTCAAAAAATAAAATAAAAAGTATTTTTTAAAGATTTAAACATAAAAAGTAAACCTAAAAAGTGCCTCCAACCCTAAACCACACCTATTATATTTCTTGTTTGACAAAAACAAACATATTTTCACTCAAACTCATTCTTGTTTTGCCATTTTTGCATTTTGGAACACTAATTGTATTTTTCAAAGGAGAAGGATTGAGAAGTGCTAGAGGGACATATCTAGCTTGCACAAAGGACATCTATTGATCTAAGGCGAGTAGTTTAATACATTCTTTTAGTTTTTTAACAAAAAGTCTCAGGTTTTTATGATTTTTTTTGAGTTATTAACAAAAAGGTTTAAGGATTTTTCAAAATGTTTTTAGGGGTCTGTTATGAACTTTTATTGGTTTATACATATTGTAGGGTTGCATTTTTTTAATTTTAAATTTTGTAATTTCTTATAACAATCTATTTGGAAGAGCCACTAGTTCAACTTTGATGCCCTTCAAAGAAATAAACAATTTAAATATGATTAAGCATTTCCTCTATGGAAAGATGTTACAACGCTCGAACAATTTCCAAGAGATGGGACTTTTATTTGGAATTGTAATCAATGCAAGGTACAATTAAAGAGTTCATACAATCGAGTGAAAGCTCACTTATGTGCTATGAGTGGACATGGAAATGGAATTAATTAGAGAATGAGAAAAAGCTAATGCTATGAGTGAGAACAAAATTAAAACCCATCCTGTAGCAAAGGAAACATCATTGAAGCCACCTCCAGCTTCTCCTTCAATAATGGCCACCCAACATCCTTTCTTGGAAATGCCCTTTATCCAAGAGGGAGATCCCTCTTCTTTTTGCAAAAGACGTCTATTTCAAAATAAAACAAGAGACATTGCAAATGAAAAAATTGCATGTTGCATTTACGCCAATGGTCTTCCTTTCAACTTGGTGAGACCACCATATTGGCGAAACATAATGACGTCAATCAATAATGCACCTTTTGGTTACACAAGCCCTGGGTATGAAAAGTTGTGCAAAAAGATAAATAAATTGTAGAGATCACTCAAACCAATAAGACATTCATGAATTGAAACAAGAGTGTACATTGTTTTTGATGGATGGGAAGATTGCAAAAACTAGCCTTTAATAAATGTTAATGCAGTGTCCCCCAAAGGGGCAATGTTTTTAAAGGCAGATGATTGTGAGAGGCAAATCAAGGATGCAAAATTCATTTCCAAAACCTCATTGATTCCATAGAGATGGTGGATCCTAATAATATTGTCCAAGTCATTATGGACAATGAGAAAAATTGCAAGGCAACAAGTGCTTCAGTTGAGGAAAGGTGCGAACGTATTTTTTGGACACCATGTACCACACACTCCTATATCTTGGTGATGCAATCAATTGGCACTCAAATACAATGAATGAAAACTATATACACTAAGGGTGAGGAAATCCAAAATGTTTGTGACAAACCGTCATATGTCACAAGGCATCTTCAAGACTTTCTCGAATTTGGAGTTTTTGAAGGTAAATTTAATTTATTTTAAATTTAATTCATGCCATATTTGCTTGCATTTTAATGTGTTATTAACTTATTTTTCACACAACATTAGGTTGTTGAGACCTAATTTGCATCACACAATTGTTTTGAGATGACTTGTGAAGTTGTGAGGCATTGAGCACTATGGTCATTAGCCATCAACGAGGTATTTGGAAACAATCAAATTCAAAGAGGGCCCAAAAGGTCAATTCATTGATCATCATTGATGATTGGTGCGCTCGTGTAGACTATATCTTGAGTTTCACCCAACCTATCATTAGTATGATGAGGTTTGTTGATACAAATCGACCATGATTGGAGGAAATCTATTATAGCATTGACTCCATGATAGAAAAAATAAAGGTCATAATAGCTTAGAAGGAGAATGACCCCATAGAAACATTTTTCCAAAGTGTGGAAAAAATCATTCATCATCATTGGAACAAGATTAACACACCATTGGAGCTCCTTGCATATGCTGTTAGTGTAATAAATTATTTATTAAACTAGCATAAGTTAACTTAGGTCTTAATTAATCATATTAGTCCTAAGTTGCATTTAATCATTTAATAAAGTTGTTGAGATAAGAT
Source organism: Sequoiadendron giganteum (assembly GCA_007115665.2). Lineage (NCBI taxonomy): Eukaryota > Viridiplantae > Streptophyta > Pinopsida > Cupressales > Cupressaceae > Sequoiadendron > Sequoiadendron giganteum. The sequence continues at coordinate 234,620,375 of CM021107.1, read as the reverse complement.
TCCCTTCTCAAAGATGAGTTGTCTTCTCTAGAACTTATCTCCATCTTGTTAGCACTCCCTAGGTAGTTGGTTAGGGTTTCTTGTTGTCACATAAAGTGTGATTTAAACACTTGGCGACATCCTTTGCATTCTAGGTTTAGCACTTGCCTATATAATCAGGCATATGTACTCTTTGTAAATTATCTGATAGATCATAATAGAATCTCTATTTTGAATGCCATTATCATACTTTCTTTGTGGTTGAATATTTCTTTCTGGCAAAGGTCCTCCATTGAAGATTGCATTGCAGCTTCATCAAGGACACCTGTGCATCCATCATTCCAACATATGCATTATCCCCCAAATATTATTACACAAAGATGCTTTCTTTGCTAAGGAAAATTGCACCATATAGAGATAGTGAAGTTGCTAACGGGTCCAAGTTGGCATTCCAAAGAATCTTGTCAAATCTTGAAGTGGTGGCTAATGTTAGAAAAGAGTTTGGAAAGTTCATCTCAAAATGAGATCATAATATAATATATTTGTGCTCTTTGAGACCAATACAAGGAAGATGTTCATACATGGTGGTACATCCACGGGCAAGATTATTAGTTCCTCCAACATCTTGCAATCAAAATTCTATCACAACTAAGCATTTTTTACTTTTTAAAATTCGTAGACTTTAGTACTTACCATTCTTTTGTATTTTTTATTTTTAAGTTGTGTTAGTTTTCTCTCCAATTTCAACAAGTTGCAAGTTCTTCAACTAAACGGAATTGGAGTACATGCTCATTTATCCACTCAATGAAACGTAACCGGTTGGCTGCAAAAAATGAAGAGTAGGATTATCCATTCAAACTTGTGTCTCCTATTACAAAAGATGACTACAATGAAGGGGCAATGAAGAATTGGGATATAGCCCCTAAGAGTACCAACTTGGATGCATCTATTATAGATGCTTGCTTGAGTCAATGTAGATGATGATGAGGCTCTTACACATGATGTACCTAGTGGGAGTGGCACTATATTTGTGTGTTATTCAAATGATATTGAACCAAGCGATGACCTCGCTCTAGGTACTTTTGATCAAGATTGAAGACCAAGATACAATTTTTTATCACATTATTTTCAAATTTTGTAATTGTAATTATTTGAATCAACTTGTACGTATATGACATATGACATTATATTGAAATTTTGAACTATCAATTGACAATTATCCTTATTGCTATCATTGATCAATAATGAAGTATCATACTATTAAAGATTCAAATATCATTTTCATATTATATATATATATAGCCATACCCAACCGTACCATACCCAAGTTAAAAAATTGCCATACTAGCATTACCAAAACCCCATACCTATACCCAACCCTGTACCAAAACCGGTAACTTATATTTTAAAGGTTTTCAAAGTTGGAACACTTAACATGGGTATCTTTCAGCTTTCCAATAGCCATAGGAGATTGGTAGATGTCAATCTAAGTGTGGTTTCAAGATGTCTTGAAGGTTGGGTCTTGCTACAAACTTCTGTTTAAATTAGTCGAAAGAGATTGCTTGGAAATTGGACAGAGTTTTGTCAAGTTAGAGGCAAAGCAGATGTGAAGGGATGTCATAGGTGTGTATTGTATGTTCCAATGTATCCTTTGGGTGATGTAACATTGATCAACCTCTGATATAGTGGCATGAGGCAAGAAATTGCCCTCTTTCCTGGAGTTTCTTCCCTTAGAGGGTTTCTCCAGCTGTACAGTTGCATGTTTGTCATATTTTGATGGTGTGAGTTCTCTGTCTTATATGTTCCCATATGTTTCCTGCATTCTAAGCATGTTATCATCATTGCATATATTGAATATGATGTTGCACAAAATGGGGAGAGTTCATATGTGTTAAGGAGAGCTTAGATATTGATTTGTTGATGAGCTTGAAGCATAGCATTCAACTCTTTATAGATAGCCATAAGTGTTTTTACAGGTATACCATTCAACAGAGATGCCCAGTATAGACCAGCACCACCTATTGATTGAATATAATCATGTGCATTTGCAAGTTAACATAGACTTTTGTACATTCATTATTTATACGGTCCAGCTTATGTTTATTAGTATGTTTCTGTAAGCATGTGTGCATGCCTCCCTCTTTTGATTTTGAATAGCACTTACCAAAATACTCCTGCACAAGAGAATCACCCATTGCACTGGAAAAAATCCATAGTTCCACACGGATGTGTCAACCCTCAAAATGGCAAATTCCAATGGGGTCATCCCTCGGAGGTGGGAACAGGACAAGACATCTCCCCAAAGTCACCACCAGTGAGAAAATGTTTCCAGAACATCCTGCTGCAGCAGGTAGCGTTCAGGGGACACCAAGTAGCCCCTAAGAGTTTGGGAACTTTGAGAAGCCCCTCAACCATCTCAGAGACACTAGAGAGTCCCCACAATTTCTGAGTCGTAATAACAATTTTGATGTGTGTCAAAGCTTTGAACAAACAGACAGCATGATGGCATGTACAAATGGTTGATCATGCAAGAAAGGAGGAATATTTACATCGTATTGGAGGTAAAATAAACTATTAAAACAACTGTTACTGTTTTTGTTTACTCAGATGCATGCTCTCTTATCTCAACTTTGGGAAGTTGGTGTTCAAAAATATTTCTTAATTCATAGATCACCAACACCTCAAGCTTAGTAGACAGTGGATAAAGCAGTGAGGGTGGGATTGTGGTGAATGTTATCAAGTTTTCGTAAATGTTATGAGTTTCTGCTGATGGCTGGCTGTAAGGAGTTTCTAAAAAGGAAAAACTCGTCTACTAGAAAATAGAGAAAAATATAAATAAAAAGATTCAAGAATGATGATATTCCTGCATTCAAGTGCACGGCCCTCATCATTTAAACTGGTCAGATTCTCCAGCTTCAAGGGTCAAAGGATGGAGCCCTTGCCACCAAGCCCAAATTAAGGTCTTTGAGAACACACAATCTTTCATGGCACGTGCCATTTTTCATAACTTTATCAATATATTTTCTCCAACACCAAGTCCTCATTATTTCTGACCAATTCCTCATTATTTATAGAACAATGCACGAGGGTGCTGCCCCCAAACTCCCCTTGTAATGTCCCTTTCTAGAACATTCCTGCTTTTTTCCCTTAAACAATAATTCCAGCTTTAAATAAAAATTGAATTATATTTATAAATATAACTTTATCTAAAATGATGAAATTTTATTATAATATTTAGATTTATAACCTATACAATAATTCTGAAAATAGAACTTATCTTGATTTTCTGCAATAATTCTCCTTCAAACTGTGATGATAATGGCTTTGTCAAATATTATGAATTTATTATAATATTCAGATTAATAACTCATAACATAAGTCTGAAAACAAATCATATCTTGAAATTCTTTGGAAGTGCTTTCAAAACTGCTGAATTAGAAGTTTTTGTCCCTAACTCAGCAGTGGCAATATCAAGGGTTTTCATCCTTAACTTGCCAAGAGTATTAAAAGATTTTTATCCTTAAAACTCTTAGTCCACCTTGGAGGGTTTTCATCCTCCTTGATCAAGATTTGGGTTTTCGTCCAAACTTGATAAGAGAAATAACTTAAAGGTTTTTGTCCTTAATCTCTCGTGAACTTGGAAGAGTTTTCATCCTCCCTATTTGCAAGACACTTCCTCCAATTCAAGACTGATTGCTTGATGTATTGATAGATTTATTGCTGGTTGCTTGATTGGTTTTTTTGATTGCTTGATTTCTTGATGTATAGATGAGTGATGACTGTTGATTGAATGTCAATGAATTGATTTGCCCTTTATATCCATTTCTTGAAGGAGTCACCACCCTTCGTTGCTGTCTTTTGAGAATAATAATTTATTTCCAAATTGATTCATTCATTCATTCCCAATTGATGATTTATCCACAAGGAAATGATCTCCCTTTTATCTTATTATTGAGGGAGTCACAACCTTTCATATTTGAGGGAGTCACAACCTTTCAAATTAGGAGTTGCAATCTTTCACATTAGAAAGAGTCAAATAATATTTATTCTTAATTATTTTTTTCCTCTCTTCTTCTCATGGAATGTTCCCTCCTTATACCTTATTGGTGAAAGAGTCCACACCTTTCACCTTCACTACCCTTGGAAAATATAATTTAATTTTAATTAAACTCTTTCGCTGGCACTTAAATATGATAAATTTCTGAATGTATTCAAATGAAAGAGATGAAATCTCTTTATAGATAATTTACAAGGAGTTTCAAAAATTATAGAATGTCGAAAGTTTCTAAAAAGAAACAAAGCGGAACAAAAGAAAGGAAATAAACTAAACTAATAAATTACACTATTGACCATTAACAAATAATCTAAATATTAATTTAATACCGTCCTTTAATGGTCAACCTATCAACTACACCAAGATGCCCCCTGAATTTTACAAACTTATCCGGGCTCAGAGACTTGGTGAGAATATTTGCAATCTGATCCTCAGTTGGAACATACTACAGTACCACTTATCCATCTTCGACAAGCTAGCAGATGAAATGACAATGAAGTTCAACATGCTTGGTTCTTTCATGGACGACCGGATTTCGACGAGTTTCAACACCCCTTGGTTGTCATAGTACAAGGGGGAAGACCCTGCTTGAGACATTTGCATGTCAGAAAGCACCCTTCGAAGCCAAACCGCCTCACAAGCTACTTTAAAAATTCCCCAATATTCAGCTTTAGTCAAGGAAAAAGCCATTGCTTGTTGTTTCTTGCTGGTCCATGTAACTGCACCTATACCTAAACCGAATACATGCCCAAAAGTAGAATTCCTATCATCAACAGAACCTACCCAATCTGAGTCTGTATAGCCAATCAACTTAGGATCTTTGCACCTTCCATACAGAATGCCAAAATCGGAAGTGCCTTTCACATATCACAACACACGCTTCATTGCAACCTAATGTTCAGCTTTAGGGGCTGTCATGAAGCGAGAGATGTAGCTCACAACAAAACTGATGTCAGGTCTAGTAGAAGTGAGGTAGATGAGGCTGCCTACTAGTTGCCTAAATGTTGATTCATTTTGCATAGGCGAATCTGATTTTGCTGATAGTTTTAGCCCTTTCTCCATAGGTGTAGATGCAGATTTCAATCATTCATCTTGAACTTATCAAGTAGACTGCAAGCATACTTGGACTGAGAGATAAAGATCCTACCAATTGCCTGCCAAACCTCAACACCGAGACAATAATGAATAAGTCTCGAATCTGTCATGTCAAAGGATTGACTAAGATTGTGTTTTATCTCCTCAATCAAATGTTTTGAGCTGCCAGTAATGATAAGGTCATCAACATAGACACAACAAGCACAAGAATATCATCACCAAACTGTTTGACATACAAATTTGAATCAGAAGGGCTCCTCTGAAAACCATGATCAACAAGGTACTTATCAATTTTCATGTACCATGCCCGTGGAGCCTATTTAAGGCCATAGAGTGCTTTCATGAGTCTGCAAACCTGGTGTTCTTTATCAGGAACCTTGAAACCAAGAGGTTGTGTCATATAGACTTCTTCCTATAGATCACCATTGAGAAATGCACTCTTGACATCCATTTGATGGACTTTCCATCCAAACTGAGCTACACTAATGAGGACAAGTCGAATAGTACTCATTTTGGCTAAAGGAGAAAAAGTCTCCTCATAATCAATGCCCTTTGTCTGTGAGAACCCTTTGGCTACTAATCGAGCCTTGTACTTATCAAGAGTACCGTCAACCTTGTACTTAACTTTATACACCCATTTGCAACTAATGGGCTTCTTCCCAAGTGGAAGTTCGAAGAGGACCCAAGTGTTATTCTTCAAAAGGCTATGATGTTCAGCTTCCATAGCATGTTCCCACTCAGGCATGCCTTTAGCCTCGGAATATGTTTGAGGCTCAGAGATACTGTGAAGGTTGGCCATAAGAGCAAAATTAACAGTATTATGTTGCTTGCTCTTCTTTTGAGCAAATCTACCCTCAATCAATTCATCATCATGAAGATCACTTATGGTTTTAGCATACCATTTTGACCAAAGAGTAGAAGTACCAACATTTGAAACAGGAGGAACAACATCACCAAGGGTGGTTGGAACAACATCTGAAACGAGAGGAACAACATCACCAAGGGTGGTTAGAACAACATCAGCTAGATTAGGATCCAGATTGTCTTGAGGAGGGGCGAGTGGTGGAATATTTTGCTGAGGTTCCTGCACAACTGCAAAATCCCTCCCATCAGGGGGAGCTAGGGGAAGACAAACACCCAAATCAAAAGCTTGCATAAACTAATCCTCAGGAACCACAGAAGGGTCCAGTAGTTTCATCAACCACAACATCACAACTAAAGATGAGACGACCAATATTTACATCAATCAGCCTATATGCTTTATGATTCTCACTGAAACTAGTGAACATGAGTTTCTAGCTTTTGGAATCCAACTTAGCGCTTGGCATTTGGAATCCACACATGAGCAGTAGAGCCAAAAACTTTCGAGTGGTTGACCTTAGACTTGCGTCCAGACCAGGCTTCTTCAGGAGTCATCTTCTTAACCGCATGAGTAGGAGACTGATTTAGAAGATAAAGTAGTATAAACTACTTCAGCCCAAAATTTCTTAGGGACATTTCTATGCTCCAACATAGAACGAGCCATTTCAGTAATGGTGTGATTCCTACACTCAACAACACCTTTCTGCTGAGGGGTATAAGATGTGGTAAGTTGGCACTTAATGCCATGTGCAACACAAAAACTAGAGAAGTCAAAACAACAAAACTCCCCCCCATTATCAAACCTAAGAGTGACTATCAGAGAGCCTGACTCTTTCTCAACTAAGGCCTTAAACTGCTGAAATATACCAAACACCTCTGATTTGTTTTTAAAAAAATACACCCACATTCTTTTACTAAAATCATCAACAAATAACAAAAAATACTTGCAACCAATAACTGAAGGAGTGTTCATTAGGCCACATAAATTAGCATGAACCAACTATAATACCTTGGAAGCTCGCCATGAGTCACCATATGAGAATGGAGTCCGATGCTACTTTCCCACCTGACAAGCCTCGCATACTCCATGATTCTGAGTTCGAATCGCAGGTAGACCACCAACCAGATCATCTCGAGATAGCTGAGAGAAATATTGCATATTTAGGTGCCCATAACACTGATGGCAAAGGTTGTTGATGGAAGTACTCCTGACTGCCATAGTGTGCTCTTGAGAATCACCAGAATCAACAAGTCTGTATAGACCATGAACAACTGTGGTGCAAGTCTCTCTATCAACAATGTTGCAAGTATGCATGCTGGAAACAATATCTAGCTGAGGAGAGTGAGTCATGATCTGACTGACTGAAAGTAAATTTAGCTCCATGCCAGGTACAAAGTATACATTGAGAAATATTAAATTTCTCCCTCCGGAATGAATTTGCACGTTGCCCTTTCTGACAGCAATATACTCCACGCCTCCTCCAAAGATAACAGAAACTCTAAATGACGTGTACTCAATGAACCGATCCCGACGATGAGTGAAGTGTCGAGATGCACCTGAATCATTATACAGGCAAAGGATTTAACAAGATCTGCAAGACTCTTGACCATAAAAGCATAGAACGCAGACTCTTGCTCAATGTGCTCTGCAACATGGACTTTAGGTTTCGACTCTCCTTGCTTGTTCTGTTCAAAAGCCAAGCGTTTCAAACAATATTTTTTCATGTGGCCATACTTGTGGCAATAGTTACACTGAACATTCTTCTTCTTGGAAGAATCTTGAGATTGCGCTTGACTAGTCTGCTAAGAGGGCTGATTCTTGCCCTTTCTTCTGAAATGTCTTGGTAGGAAATCCCTGCTCTGTGGAGGATGAACTAGCACCGCTATCGAACAACTGTTTCAAACGATCCTGTTGTAAAAGTATGGTGCAAAGATTTAAAAACTTCAAGTCAACATATTTTTCAAAAAGAACTCACGGCTCTTGTCGGATGTTTCATGAAGATCTTTCAGAAGATCCCAAATTTCTTTAACTGATTTGCCAGACGGTACTTGAGGTAGTTGTTCATCACTGGCAGACAGTTTAATAAGCATCACGGCTTCTCGATTTTGCTCATCAAACTTTTCTTGATCTTTATCAGCCGTAGTAGGACGTGTCTTGTTGCATAGAATAATTTGGTCAAGGCACCGATATTCAAAAATTATCATCATACACTGCTTCCAGGTGTTGTAATTGTGACCGTTGAATTTCTAACTGCCATCCAACATGATATGAGACAAATACGCCATTTGTCACAAAATCCAACAGATAAGAGGCTCAAAATCCCATGAATACAAAAATTTGTCGAAGAAAGGAAGGCACAAAACCCAAAATTACTAGAACACCCAGATCTGGTACAAAGAAGATAGATGAATATGTTGAAAACGTGATTTTCAACAAATTGCAGCAAGGAGAATAGTCAATGAAAACCCGTCAAATCACCAAGAAAAGAACATGAGCAGCAAATAGAGACAAAAAACTGGATGATAGACTTCAAAAAAAAAAAATCAGAAAAATAACACGTGCCAAAGAAGAATATCGTGCTCAATAACAAGCTCCAAGAACTCACGCAAATAGGTAGAAAATCAGAAGGCACGGAAATCAGAGGACGTATTAAACAAAGAGGCAAAACCGATGCCCAAAAATGCACAAAAATCCACGCCAGAAATCTCATGATTTTTAGAGAAAGCACGATTTTTAGAAGGATGCATGCGCCCAGAAAAACACCAGAAGTTGTGCAATAAAAATTGTGGACAAAGACATGCGCTGGAATAAAAATCATGAACAAAGACATGCACCGGAATAATGCAAAAAAAAACCCGTGAATTTTACTTTCAGAAACCCGCGTTCTGATCCAGACGTTTTTATGCGACTGTATTTGCACAAAAGAAATCTGACACCTAGAGGAAAAGAAACACGATAGAGAAAAACGCTTCTGAAAAAACATGAAGAGAGAGAATACGGGAGGTTGCACGGCTGTGAACAAAAAAGCGCCCAAAACAAAATACAAGACACAATTCAGGAATACACACTGTAATCGCAATTTTTTTGAAGGCTTTAAAAATCCACGAAAAGGACTCACACAATTTTCAGAAGGTTTCGAGCAAAAATTTCCCGCTCAACCCGCTCTGATACCATAATATGGCAAATTTATGAATGTATTCAAATGAAAGAGATGAAATCTCTTTATAGATAATTTACAAGGAGTTTCTAAAATTACAAAATGTCGAAAGTTTCTAAAAAGAAACAAAGCAGAACAAAAGAAAGGAAATAAACTAAACTAATAAATTACACTATTGACCATTAAAAAATAATCTAAATATTAATTTAATAGCACTTCCTTATGAATATTGTTGGAGCCTCGTTGTATTAGTTTTTATGATATCACCTAGTCAATGATTTAACATGCAGCAATCTGGGCATTTTGGTAGGGCATGACACCCCTTCTAGTTTTAATATTATATATAAATTTGGGTCCATGGTCCACCTGTCAATGAAACCCATCCCTGGTGTCCCCTCATTCCCCTTCCCCAAAAATCCATGTTACAATGAAAAAAGCTTCCTTGTGGTTTGCCCCTGTTGACACCTAGATATATTTTTACGAAGTTCACAAGGAGTTTGAGTTGATGTCAACAATCTCAACAACAAAACAGCTATTAAAATAAAAATATTAAAATTAAACATATAAAAAAATTGTAATGAAGAAAACAGCAAGTAAAGATCATATTCACGCCATAAAATTGTGCAATGTTAAATTAAACATATGCTAAAACAGTATTACTTTTAAGCTTTAATACTCCAAAGTTAATAAGTAATGCATCCCAATGCTTTTATGAGTACCTCCCGCAAATGTGGGAAAAGTCCATTGATACAACCCTCTGCGATTGCACCCAGTGCCAAAACTGCAGCTTCTCTTTCCTTCCAAGCTATGTCAGTAGTACTTAACTTGGCCTGCATTAAAAACACATATATTATATGCTATACACACAAAGTATCCTAAATCAAATACAGTGATTTTCAAGTTGGCTCATGAGAGTGGCAAATTAAAGTATCAGATGTGACTTAGTACCAGATGCTAGAAAGAAAATCATCATAAACTTACAAAAAAACATTTGTATATGCTTTAGCCACACACTTTGCATGTCAATTAATATACACATTTTAAGTATGCTTGCCAAAACACCAAAAATTCATGGCAATCACATCTGCCATCAGTAATGCATAGTAGAAAGTGTTTTGATTTGTCTGGGCAGATATCTAGCAGGGTTGGCTATTCACACTCTACTTGAAAAAGAAGGAATCCGATTCAGAGAATGGCATAATGTTTAACAGCACAGATCATCCTTTTTTCCCACTAGATACGTAACTATCACACATATCCACATTAATTTTAATGCACATATCACTACATCACCTGTCAAACCTCAAGGAAACACTCAACATAAGGATGGTCTCAGTCTTAACATAATTATATAATTTATAATAGTACCACTCACGTATGTGCTGACAATACATTTCTGTACACTAAAGCAACAAGATAGATGAAAACTCAAACGCCTGCGATCCCTTGTCTTGAAATATTATATAGGTTCATATTTTATTGTAGTCCAAGGAAGCTTGAAATATCGTCCACCATGCAGCTGACTATAAAGTATGTTTACTCAGAGCTACCCATGTAATGTTTCACCAAACTATTGATGGTAAGAATTCACTATAGCTATGAAACATCATCATTTCCTCCGCCTATCATATCCTTGAAATTTGTGTAGAATTTAAAAAAACTTCAAAGATTTAGTGCCTCGTTTTATTTTCCTTGCCGGATCATCTTCAGGAATGCAGTATTTGTAGAAGAATGAGTATTGTCTCTGCTTAGTCAATTTTAAAAGGCTTTTTATGAAGATCAATTTTTCGGTCTTTAAATACTACTTTTCATTTGGAAACCAGGAAATGCGTGTTAAAAAAGAATTTTGCATTCCTTAGTAGTCAAACTTACAAAACTTTATTAAAAGTTTCTGCACTTACAGAACCTTTTCAAGTTTTATCTGTAGCAAATTCAAATTCAAATTTAAACCTGTTAATTTAGCCTGAAACTTTGCCCCCCTCTAAAGAGAGTACTTTTCATTCACCTGTGCATCTAACAGCATGAATTGAGAGAGATCCCTGCTTCTGTAGTACTTTAATATCTTATAACCCACTTCCCTACCTACAGATAATCTTCAGTTGTGCCTTACCTGGCTTCTCTTAAAGTGGAAGACTAATCAAGCACTTAGGAAAGACATCAAATTTGTGTAAGAAGTCTCCTTCCCCACTCTTTGGCTTCTGCAACCCAAGTTGGCTTTCTGTGTAGATCGTTTCTTGGCACATTGCAAATATAAAATGGCATTTCTATTTGATCAGACTATCTGCATGTCACAATGCCTTACATCTCTAATTAGTCAGGCGAAACTATGATCTCAACATTTATAAATCCTGGCATACCACCACTCTACTATTGACCTGAAGGCTTTGTAGCAGTGGAGACAGAAAAATAATTCACCTTTTGGTGTGCAGTCTATCATCCAACAATTTGATCCAATGAAGGTGATGTAGCATGGTGGGACCCTAAGGCAAAATTGTCTGTCTTCTTCAATGCACCAAACAAAGATGCTTGGATCCTTTTCCATGAGGTCATGGCATCTAGCCATTGGACCCTTGATTGGACCTTCTGGACATGTAAACCTGATCACACCATTCTTTCAGCCTACCTCAGTTATTGAAGACACTATACATCCTGCTCTAACGGCATCAACACAAATACATATTATGCATAGTATAAATTCTTCACACACTAATAAAACATTATACTGCACTTCTAGATCTAACCATACAACTTCACCTTTTGGTATGCAGTCTATCTATCATCCAATCATTTGATTCAAGGACGGTGATATTACATGGTGGGACTCTGTGGCAAACCTGTCCATCTTCTTCATTGCACCAAGCAAAGATGCTTGGATCCTTTTAGATGAGGTAATGGCCTCTCACTATTGGGCCCTTAACTGGACCTTCAGCACATGCTGAACTGATCATGCCATTCTTTCAGCCTAACTCAGTTAGTGAAGACACTATACATCCTGCTCTAATGGCTTCAACAAAAAAGCAATGTTATGCATAGAATAAATTCTTCACACACCAATACAACACTATACTGCACTTATAGATCTAGCCATTGACAGCTATCCCTAGCCATGCCCAGGCCCAAGGAGAATAGCTCCATTGGCTAATTGCAAAGGACACTATCTCTCTAGCCACCGTAGATTATACTATTAAACTGCCTTGGTGACTACACACTGATTGATAGTTCTACCAAGTTGAACCAATGCTTTTTTTGGTGCCAAAGACAACAGTGGGCTATCTCTAAAATTTATCTCATTGGGGTAGTAATTGGGGTAGTAATTTTATAGTTATAGCCATAAACTCATGTTAATCTCAACAATCCTTATATTTACATTTGATCGATCATAACTAAAAACAAAAGATGAGTGCTAACTTTTGAAATAAGCCAAAAGTCAAACTTTGCAAGAAAACATATTATAACCAATAACAAGGTGAATTTCTATCATAATCAAGGTGAGTCATGAAATATCACACCTGAACTAGAGGCATAAGGATTGGAAGAATCTCATCACCAAATACAGTAGAAAGCACATCAAGTCCTGCAGCGCTACATTTTCTCAAATTCCACGAATTGATAATATCATCTTCCTGTAAAGTTGCATTACATGTACCATTCAGCATTAGCAACAACAATAGAAGTAGAAATATTGAGCACAAGCCACAGTTAATAACAGACATTTATATGCAATGATTTGGTGAACTAGAAAATGCTTCAATTTTAATTTTAAACAGCGAGGCTTGGGGCTCAAACATTGGCCCATGCTTATTAAATGGCTGATTTTGCAACCAACACCAAGAAATTCCCAGCAGGAGGTGGCAAATCCCTATGACCCTGGGATTACAACTAATTGCAAGAGGAATCTTTCCAGCCCTGTGCACATAATAAAATCCCAATAGTCTCACCTGTTTACACCCAATTTGACATTGGCTCAAAGATTGTTGTGTGGCCTTCACAGGAATGATGTTTATGCATGAACATTATCAAAATTGGTGGCAAAGAGCTTTGACAGCTAGCAGCAAGACCTTTAATGAGAATAAAAAATCTAGCTGAGTGGCAGCAAAATGGAAAAGTTGAACGACTTCATCTAAATATATTGTATCTACCTATTTGTGTTCCTCAATTTGTGCATAACCAATATTAGAAAAGTAAAACATTTCCAATATGTGTTTCACATCCTCGTGCACTCTACAAACAAATTTCTTTTGTCTTTTCAGGGACATAGAGATGTGATACTAGGCAGCGTGGTATAATGCACAGTAAAAAGCACCCAGGGCAAAATAAAATCTGACTAATGGCTTCAATAGAAAGCAACAGCGAAACATATGCATATATACCTCTTCTTCTTCATCAGTGCCATCTGCCCCATGAGCTCGTGAATTACGAAATCTAGGTTTCAAATCCTGTGAACACAGAGCAGCCAAACAACACACTTTATTTCCCACATACAACTTTAGTGACAGAAGCCTTAACCATTCCATAACATCGTAGAAACAACAGAGCAACCTGATCCCTGTCAGGAACATTTTCATCCGCCTGCAATGACAGATCAGAAATGATTAGGGTATAGAATACAATAAAAATGGAACTGGCATACAAATGTCATTGTAAATAAAAGCATTAATATCCCAAAACAACAAACTCACCTCTGCATCAACAAGCGCCTCATCATCATCTGCATACACCATGTTTGACAACAGAACCTACAAAACAAATACAAACAATGAAAATGCACATTAAAAAGATGTTTCTGGAATATCCTATCATTTTGGAGACTTGCTATCACTAGAAGTATTGAGATCAGAAGTTGAAAAGTACCGCAATCAAATGTGGCAGAAATTCCCCCAATATCTGTGGAGGAAGATGAGCTTCACAAAATGCAGACCTGATCGAGAAAATGATAGTTTCACTTATTAAACTGTCCATGTAATTGAATTATTTCTTGTGCACCATGAATAAACTTGTGCACCGTGAATAAAAACATTATGGTTAATGTAATCAGCCAGTTAGACTGCAAATAAATGATGCCTGTGAGGATTTTAACTACAAATATCTGAAGCCCCGGATGGATTTACTGTTCAGGAAATTTCATCAGAAACAATTAAGCATTCTGATAGGAATTTATTGTTGCAAGTTGTGATAAAGATAATAGTAAATACCAGAATTCACATGACTCGAGAGCCACTTCTTCATCAGCATCCTGATTTGCTTGCAACATATATTCAATTACATTTCTCATGTGAGGCTGCACATTCAATGCTAACAAAATCAGAAAAAAAGTAAACCTGGACAGTGTACTTTTCAAATTTCAAAAGTTATGACATAAAGATGAAACCTCACATGGGATAAATATTCTGATTACATCTCAATTTCTACAGTATGCTATCAGATTCACTACCTAGATGCCACAAAACTATATTAAAGAATCCCAAGAATATGATTCAACAGTTATAACACCTACACAGTAAAGATAATTATACAGCCAAATAGAGCATCAATTCATATTAGAATTTGAGGATATTGAACAACTTCACTGTAAACAGTAAAATGTCAATATATCTCAACAACAAATTCAAGATATAGCAACTCACCTGCAGGAAATCAGGCCGAACCTCAAGTAGCTGAACCAATGCAGCACATACCTGAACATCAAACTTAAATCATTATTAGAAAATCATTAACTCTAAGTCAAAAATTAGAGGAATACTTCTTGATATCTTCATCCATACAAATTAAATAAATTTAAAATATTACCATGCTCTTGGAGCTAATGAGAGAACATGAATAACACATGGAATTGCAAAGAAGCTATAGAGCTATGAATAGCCATACACTTTTTAATGTGTAGGAGTGGCTTATATTGTTCAAGCAACACTTGTAAATTAGCATTTTAGTTTTCAATTAATGCTATAATTCTTTATCTTTTATATGATCAAAAATTACTGGAGGAATATTTTATCAGAAAACATTAATGTCAGATATCATGCCAGAAACAATAATGCTTATAGTTGGCAAATGATACAAAAATAAGGATGCCAAGATCACCACTGAAGAAAAAAACATACAATAATGAAGTTTACTAACAAAAACTGACCAATTTTCTCACTTCAGCAGCAGGATCATGAGCAAGATTAAACAGGCCCTGAAGATACTTATCCATAGATAATAGCAATGCCTGCATGCACAACAAGAAAGTCCTCACTGCCAATTCTCTTAATGCATCATAGCAAGTGTGTACATTTCTTATATTTTTTGTTTAAAAAATTGAATATTGAAACACAATTTGTGAGAGGAAAAAAATATAGTTCAACAGATACACAAATACTTACAGTAGGCATAAGCACAATATACTGATTGACAGAGCTAAGCGCTAGTTTCCTGAGAGAAACATGTGGTGACTGAAAAAACTGTACAACAGTTTGAAAAGCCATTAACAAATTAGAACCTGGTTGAGGCCAAATAATAACCTGGAAAAAGGGTTTACAAAACTTGCCAACAATCTAAAACAAATACTTGAGAAGATATCAACCTGAAATAATCTAGGCAAAAAGATATTGATAGCTCGCTCCTGAAAGCCTGGTACATCAGCATCTAGTCCCTCTGGTATATCTTCACAAATCTACTTCCACAAGATTATAATATTTTAGAATTAGCATGCAAAAGAAAAAAGAAAACATAGAAGCAAAAAGTAAGAAAGTTTCTTCTCACTATACCCATTAAAGTACAACAAACAAATGGATGATGCATTAGTATCATGTATTGAATAGATTAATCCAGTTCAATCAGTGACTAAGTAGTGTATCACAAGATATTATAATTTATAAGTAAACTGTCATTCACAACAAGCAAAGAAGCAGCTAATTGTGTAAATGCTATGATAAATCTTCGGATTAAAAACATTTTTTTGTATGAATTCAACCCAGTTACATAAGATATAGGAATTCTGCCTTTAAGCAGATTACAACATGTTAAATAAGCATAAAACTATCCAAAGACTGAGTCAGCTAAAGCTGCCACGAGCAGGGGATTCATTTCATCAAAGTCACACAGGAACCATATCTGGCCCAATCACACCTCTGTATTTGAACATAGGTGGATGGTGTAATAAACCATCATCCTCACCAATTGGGCTCACCCCTCCAGTATTTAAAACAAATTTGAACGTACATCTTGCTATGAATACCGCCCATGTCTTTGTTTATAGTTATTTAAATCTATTTCTGTTTCATCGCTTACTATCCCATCCATCAGTTGAACTCCTTCAGTTTCTATTCTCAGAGTTCCATAGTTTGTAGTTTGTACTACATAAGAGTTTATAACTTCTAATACACTTGCTTATTCAGAAGTCAATTCCAAATCTATTGCATCCAGTTGGTTAAACTCTTTCAGCTTTTATTATTATAATCTGTCAATTATCCCAAGAGTTCCATAGTCTGTACTGCATATAAGTTTATAACTCGGTAACTTACAATACAATTGCGTATGCCTGTTCAGAAAGAAAATACAAAAATATTGCATCCTAAATTCAGTTTCAAGTGCACCGAAAGGATCAAATGCAACTGTGGAAAACATTCTAGAGGCATAACCAAATTTGACAAAATAAAAATCATTAAAATCATTCTGTGAAAATAGACTGAATTTTTTTATTTATCAAATATGAAATCACTGAAAACACAAATTCTTCCTAGCAAAGAGAAATTATATTTCTGTAAAATCTTCCAAATACCCAAATACCAACAATGAAATGGGAATGAAACATTAGATTACCTTTGATAATGCATCAAGAGCACCTTCCATCAGATTGAAATCATTGCTATCAAAGCATTGAACCAATGCCTGCAACAGTTCTGGCCAACCCTGTACCTGTCCTTGTTGGACTATAACACTAACAACAGTTCCTACTGTTGAACGAAGGTGTCTATCTGGCGCCCCCAAACAAGGAAGCAACTCTGATTTGATGTATTGTTGATAAGGAGGAGTGATCAATGTAAAAGTAGTCCTCAGATTATTTTTCAAGAGGAGCCCAGCTGCTTGCCGTACCTCAACAGATTTGCCCTGTCCAGGTATCAATTGCATGCAAATCAAACCATTTTTAATGAATTTGGAAGATAATCAACTGAATTGTGTTATTAATCCATGCATATTGATATAATCAAAGAAACTCGTGTCTCAACACTAACAAAAGACTTAATTCAAATTTATTCCCAGAAAGCAATTGACGAGGTTACATGCTTTAGAAACAACAGTGGCATGTCAGTATCACACAATAATATTCTAATCCCAGCCCATAAATCCTTTGCAAGTACACTAATTTTGTATTTTCATTTTTAACTAATCCACACTTGCAATTATATCATTCAGCATAACTAGCCATCTGTTCATAGTCATATAACTCTCTTATTGCTAATCTTCAATCACATATTTGACATGCGAGAAATCACAACATTGGACACCTTCAAACTATAGCATTATTTGGATTATACCCCGAAACCAGTTCTCTTAAATGTGAGTTTTTTCTAACCAACTGAAAAGAAATAAGTTATAAAATTAATTGGTATGAAGCAGTTATATACCTAATTAATCACCATAACCAAGAAACTTGACTTCTCACCTTGACCGAACACATTGCATCAAGTGTGCCCCTTAATCCATATATATACAGTATACCTACAACCTTATCCATTCATACTCTCCTTTATATTATTACTAATATAGATATCTTAAATATATCTATCTTAAAAAAGCTGAGAAATATCTGTAGCTATTTTATTTACTTCATATTTTAGAACTATTTTATTTAGTACACAAATAGATGATGGGCATATAAATTTAATTTTTTTGGTAAGAATTATTTTATTTATCTACATTGTTTACTTTCTTTTTATTTGTAGAGCTAGTTTACTTTTCTATGTAATTTTTAATTTTACTTTTGGAAAAGCCACTATTCATTATTTTGGTAATTCTTTTGTTTTATTTTTACTTTGAAAAGTGTGGTAAATATTATATACTTATATGTTATTTTTAATAATTTCATTTGTAGCCATTAATAAATATTTTAAAATTTTGATTTCTTTATATTTAAAAAATTATAAAAAAATTTCTACAAAATAAAAATTAATTAGTTTATAACATATATTTTTTTATTGTTGACAAAGTAAAATAAAAATATATATTTATTTTGTTTTATATTTATTTTATATTTATATGTTTTATTTTTATATTTCATTATGTCAACTATATTTTTTATTTTATAGTTTTAGGTTTTTTTATTACATGCTTGTTGGTTGTGTTTTGGTTTTATGTACACGGTCACGATATAAGACTTTGTACCCTGCTCCATTGTAGAACATCTCTCTAGGTAACTAGCATAGATATCTTAAATACATCTATCTAAAAAACACCCAGAAATATCAGCTTCAAGCTATTTTATTTACTTAAGAGTTAGTTTATTTTACTTTAGAGCTATTTTATTTACTAGATACATACATGGACACATAAATTTTAATTTTTAGTTAAGAATTATTTTTCCTTATCTACACTATTTACGTGAAAAATAGTATCAAAGCACGCAATTAAACATCAAAGATTCGAAACATTCAAACATAAATTTGACAACATTACATGGAATTCATGTCAACAATCCTCAAATAAGCATATTTCAGATCTCAGTTCATGACACTATGTGATGCCTATCAAGATTGACTGTGAATGGATTGTTCCTAATTCCATGTGTACCTACTATTGCAATTTATCAAAATCATATTTGTTCTCATATTCTCCCAATGCTTGGAGATCAAAGCCTTTCCATCCAAGAATGTCTAATTAATCACATGATTACTTATTAGTCATCATACCAAAAACTTCTCACCTTGACAAGACATGTCCTATTGAATTTGCCCCGTTCATCCATATGTAAATAGCTATCACCTTATTCATCCATACACGCCTTTCTATTCTTACATTCTTATTCTATATTCAATATGAATATATTACATATTTATCATGCATGTACCTAGTAGGTACATGACAGCAGGCCAAAGTTGGAGTGTAGACCAAATCCTAGCAAAGGGCAGACATAGCGAGTAAAAGAATAATTGACTGGAAGGGCTGTGCATGATATAGCAATTGGAAAAATGGCAGAAGCATATTGTAGCAATATAGAAAAGCATTTCCAAGATTGCTTGATGTCCTCTCCAAAAATGATGTTTTGTTCCTTTTTTTACTTTTAGATGTTAAGCTTTGTTATAGCTTACAATTTTGGGGATCAATGCAATTAATGTATCTGAAAAGTAGCTTTGTTATCTGAAAAGTAGGTTTGTTATCTGAAAAGTACAGTATATTTGGATCAGGATCTCTTTTTGTATTTCCCTTTGTGATTGATTGTAAAATTTTGGTCGACTCTATATAGCAGCCTGCCCTCTAATGCAGAGTTGTTATGTGATAACACATTCACAATGGAGATTAGATCAGTTGGGGAACACCTGGGACAGATCTGCCCAGGAAATGTCATCACCTAGTTCTCAAATTTCTGGCTCATTTTATTAAACATTAGAGTGTTTATGCTTGGCAGAAACAAAAGAAAAAAAGCCAATATAGGTCCACCAAACAGAATTGATCTTAAAATGGTTATTAAGAAATCCTACTTGAAAACTACGTGTTTCACAATTTTTTCCTGAGATCAATGGATACAAAACCTACCGACCAGCTCCTCTTGAACATACTCACATGTGCCTCATCTATTGACCCAAAATGTGGTTGCTCCTTAGAAAATCAAAACACAAAGCTGAAGCTTCTACTTTGTGTTTATGATCTAAACCTGAATAAGTTGTCTTGAAGGTGCATTGAGACCAAAAGCAGACTCCGACTCATTTTGGAAACAAGTCTAAGCATCTGGCTTATTTGTCTTCAGAAGTTTAATACATCGTATGTTTCTTAGATCAACACAAATATATTGTCTTATAGTTTGAATGAGCTTTAGTAGCAGATTCCAAAAGGTGATTAATAAAAGGACTGTCAGATAAAATCTTAGAATAGATTCAATTACTCTCTAATACAATAATTGCAACAGATCTGTTGGTCGTTTAATAAAAGGACTGTCAGATAAAATCCTAGAATAGATTCAATCACTCCCTAATATAATAATTGCAACAAATCTGTTGAGCTATGGTCTGGTAGTGATGTGGGGCATTTCTAACAATAATAATCCAGGTTCATAAGCCAGTGGGTGCACATTGCCCCATTAAAATGGCCTTTCTGTTAATGCAGTGTTGTAGATGTAGTGTAGCAGTTGGCTTTCAATATATATTTTATCTCAAGATGATGTGAAAATGTGTTTGGCTTCTCAGCTATTGAGATATACTATTTTATATTGGAACTTGTATAAAGTTGAATAGGAGAGCAGCCCACTACAAGACTAATGTTTGCAACTCTTGAAGACTGAAAATCAAAATCAATATATATTTTTTTGATGATTGTTGCTTTGTGGTGATTAAATTTCTCGGTAAAATAAACAGAGTGCACAGAACAAAGTCCAGAACCTCTAAAGATTTAATCACTCGGTGTGAATTTAATTCTCTTTCTCATTGGACAAGTTCAGTTAAAATGCCTAAATTCTCTGATCTCTTGTAACACAAGCTGAACCAGAGTGTCTAAATGTTTTTGACTAGGGTGCCAATGACTATGCAGGAATTTACAGCTAATCTATATAACATCAAAACAGGTTTGCAAGTACTTAAGGCAAATATCACGTAGAAAGTAGAAACTTCAAATATCTTTCATAGTAAACTTGTGCAAACTAATATTTATATGAAATTTCTCTAAAGGACATCTTTTGCTTCTCTAAAATGGTAAAACATTAGCAATCAAAACAAATAAAAAATTAATAACATCAATCCAAAAAAATGTAGTGACTAACAGACATGACTACTGAAAAACAACTATACAGTGGTACCAATCAAATTCTGTAAATTCATAGACAAATTTTGCTCTTTTGACAACTGTTACTTGTATTTCATTTCTCCATAGCAAATACATTGAGTTTAGATGGTGAATTATAAACAAAGAATCTCAAACCCTTCTTCCTAAGACCACAAACGTTAAGCAAAAGATTTTATTAAATTTTACAGCCGTGCACAGAACATCTTAAATATATTGCCTAAACTAACAACGGTGATGCCCATCTGACTAGTAACAAGAAAAACACAAAAACAGGTTTGCAACAAACCATACCACAATCTGCAAATGTCTTACGCAAATAAACATTGCATGCTTCATTGTAAACTAATTTGTTTTCATAGGATTTCTCCAAAAACCAACCACGGTTCCCCTAAAACAATCGCCAAGTTTTAAAAATGAGTCTGTAACAATTAACCAAAATAGAAGCCTACTAAAATGTCATCAAATGAAATGTACCAACTAAAAATTTACCCAAATAATTTTAAAGTATAATATAAAATCGATAATTTTATAGACAGATAGATTGCTTTTCACAACTGTTGCTCTTTCAAAATTCCATTTTCTCGATAATGAATACATTGAATTTAAACGATGAACTTAGAAACAAGCTCTAGACGCTCAAAGTTTTAACCACTAAGTTTAAAACGACTATGAAATTAGGCTGAGAGCTACGCCAAATATCAAGAGAAACATAAAAGAAAGTTCTTCATAAACATGACCACAAACTGCAAGTAATTTAGTCAAGCACAAGACGAAAAACGTATCATCGTAAATTTATACTGCCTGTATTCTTAGCTAGGGTTTTTCTACTGGTAGAAGCTTTCCCTAAGCATTCACTTCCTTGAAAAAACATAACAATCGGCAAAGTAGAAAACTAATAAAACCTCATCAGAATGTAGCAACAAAGTAAAACCTACAAACAATCGACTATCAGAAATACATCAGGTAAAAAAAAAAAGCAAATTTATCGACAAAATTTTCAATGGCACGCAACCTAAAGACTAAAAAAAGAAAACTTTATGATAGAACTCAAAGTAAAGTTAGAAACGAAGTAAAAACACCGGGGCGCCAGCGCCAGTATGAAGGCAAAATAGTTGCCAAACGAGAAAATCCACAAATTTACAGAAAAAAGTTCCAATGGTACGTAAAAAACAAATAATTTTTTTCTATACCTCAAATAAGCCAAAAAGAATACCTCTGCCCGCGCGAGTATGAAGGCCAAATAGTTGCTGAAATCAGGAAATTGACTGTAGCGCTGCAATTGCTGCCAAATACGGGCTTGATCAGAAGTGGGAGACCTGTACTCTTCTAACAATCCACAGATCTCTCTTAGCCCTTCTTCTTGCGGTTGCCAAATAGCAGTCGCCATTCTTAACTCCTCTGCCCTAACAACAACAATACACAGCGAGAAGAAGAAGAGAATAAATAGGCTAAACGCTTCTGAATCTACAATTTGTTCTTCTCTTCTCCCACTGGTTTTTAAGGGTAGGTGATCGGGGAAAACAAATTAAAAAAAATATTGCTATTGAATTCAGCCTTCTTTCCTATCAACCACACACCTCAAATAAGAACGAAACAAAGCAAATACTACTACATTTATTGTCTCATACTTGCGCGCGGTCACATGGAGAAGCACCGGCTTTTTCTTTTACATAATTGAGTAGAAATTTGGCCAGGGCTGAGATCACATGGGGGACCGTTACATCAGACCATTTTTTGGATTTTTCTTGAATGAACGCGCCCGACATTATAATTAAAAGAAAAGCGGGCTTACACTTTGTTGGACTTAGGGAAAGAAATCATTAAAACACGGTCATATCGTAGTTTGCTAACTTCCTCAAGGCCCAAGGGCGAGGACTACGACATGAATTTGGCAACCAATGTGGGAGCCAAAGCGAAACACCTAATTTATGGATGTAGATTAGTCTTGCTTAAAGTAGTTTTCAGAATTCCCCATGAAGCTTTTACTTTTGTACTTCAAAAAATCAATATATACTAATGTAATGTTCACTCAAGAATGTAGGATTTAAGGGTAGCTCCCAATGCTAACCTCTATTAATATTTTGACTAGCATTTACACTTAAAAGGAGGTTCAAGGATTTCGTCGATAAAAAATCATATATATATTAATATGTTAGAGAGTACGTGTGTGCATGTATGTGTATGTTAATGTGTTAAAGAGTACATGTTTGTGTATACAAATTCTAGTTGCATGTTGATGGATTAAACAATTAATAATAAATGTTAAATAATGGAATGAAATAAACTTAGACAAATATAGATTTATTCTTTAAAGGAATTAAGTACTATCTAATTATTAACTATTTGCATACAGATTTAAAACATAAAGCAATCAATCAAATTGACAAAAAACACTCCAAATGGAAATAGAATGTTTCCATCTAGTTGTCAAATCAATATTTATCTTACTTTTATGTGATAAGTGAGATTTTGGAGGCTTTTACCATTAAACGATGGTTGAAACTTATTTTATGACAACTCAACAGTGGTTTCCGGGCATGAGACTTGTTTCATGCTCAAATCTCACACTATATGTAGCCTATCGGCTAATTATTCTAATGGTAAGTTATCGTAAATTGGGTATTAAGATGTTGTGTTTAAGTTTTTTTTGAAAGATTGAGATGAGTCTTGATTATATTCTCCAAGTTTATATATATATAGTGCTCACATAATCATAGTCAAATTTATCGGGGTAATTTAATGTCTTCTTTGTTTCCTTCCAAAGCCTAAATGTAGTGGCTTAATATTTTTCTTACTGGAAGGTGTTTCTTGAAGGGTCATTATCTATATCTATTGTGTCGGTCTATATTTGAACTAATATATGAGGCATAATAAATCTTCTTACTTGAAGGCATCTTTTATGGTCATTATCTTACTCTGTCATGAGTCTATATGAACTAATTTGGTCACCTTATTAACATTAATATATAATTTAATAATGCCTAGAGAGGGTGAAAGCTTAATGAAAGCATGTCGAGATGAAAGAGCATCTAATCATAATAATTAGCTATTCATTGCACATAAAGCCAAATAAAATGATTATAATACATATTTTGCTCCTCGATATATTTGTAAACCTTGATACTTGATATTTTTTTGCTAATAGTCTTGCACTTGTAGGTTGTGATATCTTACTCATTATTTATTATAAATATTTATAATGGTGAAAATTGCATACACATGCCCTCCTCCCTTATGTTTTTGAACCACTTCGATTATGGTGACATATATATAATAATTAACATACAATTGGCATATCTATGTGTATATTTGGCTCACATCTTAGTCCTTATCGTTAGTAATCTCTAAAATTTCATTCCTAATCCCTAAATTTATTTTTCCTCGCACTAGATAAAATCTGCAAATGAAGCCTAACCTTGGTTAGTTTTTTAATCATGGATTTAAAACCAAACTTTTAAATCAAAAATTCAAATTCTTGCCTTGCCAACCATTTTATTAGGCATTTAAAATTGTTATATAGCACATGTTATGTTGATTTATGTGCTTAGTTGTTAGATTTAAATGCATTCATGCATTCATTTAAATATTGCTTGGATATTAATTAAACATATCTAGATTGCAATATATGAAGGAAATAAAAAGGAAGTTAGCACATAGTCATAACATCTATTAAAGTACATCATCTAGGGTATGTTTCACGCTTGCTTCCTATCTTTATATCTTAGCTTAGAGCAATAAAACTAGTTTATCCAAGGATCTAAGTTAGGAAAACATGAACTTGCAATATGGTAGATTCTCCAAAAGGTGTTTGTAAAAATACTATTCTTGCAATTATTTAGATATCAAAGAACAAGACAAGCAGGATTCAACAAATTACATCTTATAAAATCATATCTATTTATCACTTGAGTTCAAATTCATGTAAAAGATCTAGTCTACATTTGTATGGGTGATTCAGAGGAAATAAATAACTAAATTTTAAAATTTAAAATCTATGTTTGAGTGTGTACCTTCTTCCATATTTCCCTTAATTTTATTCCTCATTATACCTCCTAGTTACACTCCCTCTACCATAATTATACCTCGTATGATATATTGATGCATCTTCCTCTCCTTCATTCCCTACTACTCCACCTACTACATCCATTTTTCCTACCATTTCCCTCAATAGTGTTATCCCTACTTCTATGGCCAATGTTCATTCTTCCCACAATGCACCTCATACCATTCCTTTGTCCTTCCCAATCTATGTCCCTTCCACTTTATAATTTGATTCCTCTATTCATGACAATGACATCACCTTTCATTGTCTAACATGCTCCTACTTTCATTATTATCCCTACTCAACCTTGGATACACTATTGCAAGGCATGGCTAGCCTTAAGAAGCAAGCGAGTGTTAGCCTAACAATAAGGATTCCATCATGTACAACCATCCACATTGCACACCACTTGATTTTGAAGTTTTTATATATTTGTTTCCTCTTAGGTTTATTACACCATGATTTGATCTAGATACAAATGAAAAGGTGGTCTTAATGTTTTTGCAATCTTTCAATGTAACGTGTTTATATTTTTCTGATGATAAGATCTTAGCTAGGTTGTTTCCAAGAACTTTAAGAGAATGTCAATGATGGTGATGATCCTTCAATTCTCCTTGTAACCAAAATTTGAAGATTTATACTAATTGATCTTTCCAAATCACACTAATGGAATTAATGCATCTTATAAAAAAAAATCTTAACCCATGGATTATACATATGTTGATCAAGATAATGTAGAAGATTATTGTGTTAATTATCATGTACAAGCACATACAAATACTTTTGTGGGTAAAATATAGTTTAGAGCTACATCTTCCTCTTCTCCCCATGCTTCATTGATCACATTCTTAGATGGGGATAACACATGAAATGATCATTATGGTCTATTATATGTCATGGGTTAAATATGTTATCATCATTGATGACATTCTTATAGACATTGCTAGTCAATACAATACATATAATAAGGATTTCTTAGTTTCTAAATATTTCAAACCAATTTTGTATGCCCATTCAAGAGTATCCTTAAATATGTCTAATGGATTTTTGTTTCACACTTTGGGTTTTATCTTTTTACCTCTTAAGGTTGGACCTAGAAAGAAGTAGAGATATTATGACATGTTACTCCTAGACTTGGTAGATGTTGGTTGGAACACTTGGAAGTTATACCTTTATTTTGTAATCAAATTTTAAAGTCAAAGTTTTGAAGATTGCATGAGCCTCTTGTGGAATTGAGCCATTTTACTATGAATACTTATATTGGACCACTCCTACTAAATGTTTATATGAAAGTGAAAAGGATTTTCATTTGGTGTATTAAATACAATACAAGCATAATAGTAACAAAAACAACAAAAGGTGGTGAATGATCAAGTTTAAGAATACTTCAGCATTTGTCCCATCAAAGATATAAAAAGAAGCTAATAAGATATTTCAAAAACCTATATTTCATACTAAGAATATCACATCTTCATGAGCGCCAAAGAAAAATGTGATGATTCACCGAGTTCAAAATCCTTCTATGAAACCACCAAAGAAACAAGAAAAGTGGATCAAGGAGGAGATTCTTATTATTCCACTTATTAGTAGTGCTTTCACAAGGAGCATAAGTTCTTATCAATAAGAGATCTGTGATTGAAAAAGAAAAGCAATGTCATTAAAGAGGAAGATGGTGATGTCACTTTTTGGGATAAACGTGATGTTTTGGAGGAAGGTCCTTATAGATTCTATGAGACATTGCACATTATTTATCCATATACTTATATTAGTTTTTTTTTTTTTCTTACATATATTATTTACACTTCAACCCTTATTTTTATACCATGTATTTTGTCTTTTTGTTCTCATTTCACCTTTTATATTATGATTTATGTTTTATTTCCTCACTTGGGGGCACCCTTCCTTTATTATTTTTATGATTGATTATGTGACATCTTAATTTAGATGATTGCCTATGTTCATTTCATACCCTTTCATGTTTCTTTATATGACATTTTTTATTATCATGATTGCTCATGCTTGTCATCTATGCCTACTCTCACCTTTTCATGATCCCATGTTATTATGTTTTTCATGTTTCATGTTATCTACATGCCATGAACATTGTGCTTATCAGGTTTACTTGTACCACAATCTTATACAGGTATGATTATGATGTTTATTATTCCTATAATTCTTATATTGCATATTGTGATCATTATCTTTCCTCTAGGGCTATCTATCTTTATCCCATCATTCGCCCATGTTGGGGAAAAACTTATACACATACTTTTCTAGCTGACATACCTACATGATCCTATCTTATGTTCAAGATCGTCTTTATTATGTCATTTTACCACATTTGGGGGCAACAATATACAAACACTAAGATTAGCGTGTTTGCATGATCTTTATCTAGAATTTATGGATAACCTCGTCATTTTCTTATACTAAGGGAAAAATTTTATACATCACTTGATTATCATCTCAAGTTCATGTGGTTGTATGATTATCATACATTGATATTTCTTATTGTTTTATGTGATTTATCATGCTTATGTATTTTTCTCATTTATTTATTTTCATGCACCCTCTATATGTGTAACCAATTAGAGGGAGCATATATTTCATTAATATTCCTTTGTGAGTTGTATTTTGTAATGACAAGCTTATACTCATTCCTATATCCAAGGGAAATTTTATTGATCCTTCTACATTGTTAGAACTCTATGGATATTTAAAGCTTCGCGTCACTTTCCATAACCAATGGAATCCCTTACCTTTCTCTTTTTCTTTTCGTTTAATTTTTTTAAGATAGATCCTTCTCAAGCAATTTGTAGTTCATGGTTTCTTAAATTGTGTGATAGATGCTACTTATTACATGCTTTTATCTATTTTCAAGTTTCAATGGAGTGCTAAAGACAGCAAGAATTGAAGAATGGTTCATCACTTTACTTGGAATATATATCTATTTATTGTCACAAAATATTTGTGTATTACATCTTGACTTCTTGTTTTTATTTGACATGCATCCACCTAGTATTTTGCATGTACATTAAATGATAAAAAAAAATTATAATGGTAAAAATTAGACACCCACATGTCCCTTTCCCTTATTTTTTGGATCTACTTTAATTAGGATACTATAAATTCAATAATTAGCTTACAAGTTTAATATTTATGCATAAATTTGGCATTTTGGCTCATATATCAATATTTATCATCAATCCCCAAAGTTTCATCCCTAATCTAAATATATTATTCTCTATCCTATGTTAGATCCACAAGTGCAAACCCAATACAAGTTAATTTCATAGTCATTTCATTTAATACCATAATTTTAATGTTTAAAATTCAAATTCTTGCCTTGCTATCCATTTCACTATATGGTGTGAGTTGACCCAGTGCATGTTATGCCAACTTGTATTTTTTTTTTTCTATTTAAGGACATTCATTCATTCATTTTAAAATTGCAAAATTAATTGAACACATATGTACATTAATTTAAAAAAGAATAGGAAGGACTTTGGTGCATAATCAAAGCACATAATCCTAGGCCTATCTCACACTTAGTAGTTGTCTTCAAATATTTGGGTATTTGACCTAAGAGAATTTGAAGCTTGGTATCAAACAAATTACCTAATAGTTTTTAGAAACATCACTAGTCCTAGCAAGCATTCAAATATAAAAGGTCAAGGTGAGAAGGATTCGATAATTTGCATCTTTTTAAACTAGATCCACACATCATAAGTTCAAATATGTGTGAAAGATCAATTTGACACTCATGTAGGTAATCTAGAGTGATAAACAAACACTTTCAAGAATTTGAGATATTTTTCTTAGTCCATTAGAAAAATATAGACTAGCAATCACACCTTGGTTTGCAATGGGTATGTCGAAAAGTGTTGAAGGTCCATTAAAAAAAAAATTGGTCTATTTTTTGCATACCTCTACACTATATATGAGTTAAATTGGAAGGCCATTTAGCAAATGATGTTGTTTGTGCAACAAAAGTCTCAATGAATAAGTGATAGCTTAAAACCAAATATGCATCCACTTATAGGGATCTAGACATGATTAAAACAAAACCTCTAAACTGAGAAGATAATCAAGCTTCATTACCAAGAGAGTCATGTTATGTTTACAATAGGGAGAAATAGGGATACAAAGAGGGAGAGATAGAGGGGGTAAGGAGATAGAGATAGAGAAGGAGATAGAGATGGAGATGGAGATATAGATGGAGATATAGATGGAGATAGAGATGGAGATGGATACAAAGGAGAGGAGTATGGAGAGAAGGAGAGCGATAGGTAGAGATAGAGAGGGACAAATAGAGATAAAAGAGATACATATATAGAGACAGAGAGAGAAGGAGAGAACATGAGGGAGAAAGAGATGGAGATAGGAAGTGATATATAGAGAGAAGTAGAGAAAGAAAGAGATATAGAGAGATAGAGAGATAATGAGATATATAGAGGGAGAGGTGAAAGAATAAATATGGAGAGATAGAGATGGAGAGGCAAAGAGATATGGATATAGAGGTATATGAATATTGAAAGGGGGAGAGAAAGGGAGAGAGGGATATATGTCTCAAGATATAAGGAGAGAAATAAAGATAGAGGCAGAGATAAAGATCGAGCAAGAGAGGAAGGAGATAAATAATTAGAGAGATAGGGAGATAGAGAGGGGGAAATAGAGAGGAAGAGAAAAAGAGATATAGAGGGAGAGGGAGATAGAGAGAGAGAGAGAGAGAGAGAGAGAGAGAGAGAGAGAGAGAGAGAGAGAGAGAGAGAGAGAGAGAGAGAGAGAGAGAGAGAGAGAGAGAGAGAGAGAGAGAGAGAGAGAGAGATAGATGATGAGATAAAGTATAGAGAGAAAGAGAGAGTGGGAGAGGGAGAGAGAGATAAAGAGACAAAAAATAGAGAGAATTAGGTAGACAAATAGAGATGAAGAGAGGGAGAGATAAGTAGGGGAGATAAAAAAAGAAGGGAGAGATAGATATTATGAGAAGAGAAAGAGAGAGATAGAGATATATGGGAAGAGAAAGGGAGAGATAGAGATATATGGGAAGAGAAAGGGAGAGAGAGGTAGAGATAAATAAATAGATAGGGGATAGGGAGGGAGTGAGGGAGGGAGAGATGAGGAGAGGCATAGAGAGAGGAGAGAGAAGTAGAGATATATAAAAAGGAGTGATAGGGAGAGAGGGAGAGATAGAGGGAGAGACAAGGATAGAAAGAGGGAGAGATGGGAAGATATAGATAGGGGGGAAATATTTTAAGAGATAAAGGATATGATAGAGATAAGTACTAGAGAGAGGGATATAGATTGATAAAGGGGGAGATAGAGATAGAGATATGGAGGGAGAAACAAGGAGAGTGTGTGTGCTCGAGATATAGAGATAGGGAGGGATAAATAGGGAGTGTGTGTGAGAGTGATATAGATATAGAGATAGAGATAGGGAGGGGAAATAGGGATTATGTGTGTGTGAGTGAGAGAAAGATATGAAGATAAATATAGAGATGGAGAGATATATAAAAGTAGATAGAGAGGAAGGGAGAGAAATAGAAAGAGGATAAAGAAGTAGTGAGATGTAGAAAGCGGGAGTGATAGGAGAGAGGGAGAAGGAGGGAGAGATAGGGATAGAAAGAGGGAAAGATAAGGGAAGAGAGAGATGTGGGAATATATAAGGAGATAGAGATAGGGGAGAGAGATAAAAAGGAAGATAGAGATGGAGATGGAGATAAGGATTAATATATAGAGAGGGAGAGATAGAAGGAGATAAGAATAGAGAGAGAAAGAGAGATAAATATAGATAGAAAGAGGGACACACACATAGAAAGAGAGAAGGATATAAAAATAGAGATAGGAAGTGATACATATAGAGAGGTAGAGGGAGACAAAGATGGAGAGTGGGGGAGAGAGAGATGGACACAAATAGGGAAATCAAAAGAGTAAGGGAGAGAGAGAAAGATAGAAGGGGAGAAAAATATAGAAAGAAATAGGGGAGAGAGAGGAAGAGAGAGATTGGGAGATAATGAGAAACATAGAGATAGAGAGGGATACAAGGATATAAAGAGGCTCTCTCTCCTTTTGTTCACATATCTCTCTCTCTCTCTCTATATATATATATCTTTAGATATATCTACTCCTTTTTTCCTCTCTTTTTTCCCTTTGTCTCTATGTCTTATCTCTATCTTCCTCTCCCTTCTCTCTTGCTCTCTCTTTTCTCTCTATCAATTTCCCTCCTTAAGTGTGCAACAAGTACATTGAAGAGGTCTCAAAAGGTGAATTGTCACATTCTTAATCAAATGGCGTGCTACCTTGAGCATAACTCCCTAGTGGCACATGTTATCCTTGAATCATTAACACAAAATGACCGATCAAAAGTTAATCTCTCTCTCTCTCTCTCTCTAACTTTAATTTAGATTTTACGTTTGAAATTTATTTTTATTATATAAGTTAAAATAAAAATTCAAAATATAATTATTCTATAATAATTAAAATTTTAATAAGATAATTAATTATAAACTAGCACTCGCACCTAAAGGAGGATCAAGGATTACACCGATAGAAAACTATGTGTATGTTAATATGTTAGAGAGTACACGTTTATGCATTGGTGTGTATAGATGCCATGTGCTACAAGTTCTAGTTGTATATGGCGGGATTAAACAATTAATAATAAGTGTTAAATAATGGAATGAAATAAATGTAGATAAATCTAGATTTGTTCCTTAAAGAAATTAAGTATTATTGAATTTTGAAATATTTGCATAGAGATTTAAAACATAAAGCAATGTAAATGAAATAATAAAGTTGCCATCAAATTGACGAAAAACTTTGCAATGGAAATAGAATGTTCCCATCTAGTTGATAAGTGAGATTTTGGAGGCTTTTACTATTAAATGACATCGGTTTACCACTAAACGATAGCTAAAACTTGTTTTTCGATGATTCAATAGTGGTTTGCAGGAGTGAGACTTGTTTCAGGCTCAAATCTCACGCTATATGTAGCCTATCATCTAATTAAATCAATTCTAATTATTAACTATTTTTTATAATTTCATAAAGAAGACATAAATAATTAAAATAATTTTAATACTTAAATCTAAATTAAAAATTAAAATAAATTAAATTAAATGCAAAGTCAAAATATATCAAAATACAAATATTAATAAAATTAATAATTTTAAAAATTAATAATAAATAATAAACTTATTAACTTAATACATAATTAAATAAAAATGTCGAACTAATTTTTTAAATTTATTAGAATTGAAATATTAATAAAATATAATTCTATTTTTTATTTCAAGGGTATCAACTTTCTTCTTTTCTTTGTTTTTAAAACAAAAAGCTTACTTTTAAATTGTTAAATCATTTTAAAAATAAAAAATAGAGAAATTAATTAGAATTGAAATATTAATAAAATATTATCATGTTTTTCATTCCAAATCTTATTAACTTTTTTTTTTTCAATGTTTTTAAAACAAAAAGCATACTTTTAAATTGTTAAATTATTTTAAAAATAGAAATAAAGAATGACAAGAAAAATGTGGATAATTGAGATTAGTTGCATCATCTTGCATCCTTCTCCTCAATTCTCAACCATTGATTTCAAAAACTAGGTCGTCCATTTCATATAGGGAACGCCTTCAACATAAATATTAGTCAATCATTTTATGAAATATGAATCATTCTCTTCAATTCTCAACTATTGATTTCAAAAACTAGGTCATCCATTTCATATAAGGAACACCTTGTTGGTCAATCATTTTATGAAATATGTTACAATAGTTCTCCTTATCATAACTTAACTAAATACTATATGTGACTTAATTTTAACATTTATTTACATTTATGACAATAATTAACCCTTTCTAATTAATCTATGGACGTTATTTACTTATTGATTGCATTTATTTAATTACCCTATTTTTTTTATAAAAGCAATGTTATTCCCTTACAATTATTTTAGATAGTTTGTTTGAATTTATAAAAATGGTAATAATACTATTGATATGTTATCTTCATGATTTATTTAAATACAATTCAATTAAAACACTAATATTTCTTCCTAATTTTAAGATGAAAATTATTTTTAAAGATAACTTTGTCAAATAGAAAATTTACAAAAAATATCATCCAAATTAAATGATTTAGAACCTTTCCTTAAAAAATATGTAAGATGTATTCTACACCTCTCCATTTTTTTTTTAATTATCAATTTATACAATACCTTCACCTCTAAGCTAACTAAGTCTATTGATAAATATTTCACCAATTTTTTAAAATCAAAATTGTGAAAGTAATATATAATAATAAAATATTAGTGTGATCGTTAAGTAGTTAGAAAAAATACTAGGCTACCTCAAACCAATAAAAGGTAAGAAGTAAAGGACAAAAGAATATAAAAAGCTAATTAAAGTAACAAACAACTATTAATGAAGAATAAAATATTTACAAACATTTATCGTGTACTAATTTTGAAAATAGTTACTATTTTTCTTAGGAAAAATATAATTGACCTTTAAGATGATTCAAAACAAATAATTGTTATCATTAACAATTTTTTCACTTCCATAACGGTATTGGTGACGTCACATTCTCAAATGCTTAAATGAACATTTTATTTACATGTGACATTAAAGATGGGATTTAAAAAACTTTGTGAAAGGAAAGGCAAAAGACGTTACTCTATCTTTGAATCATATATTAGACCCTACTTAATATTCTAATCAGTAATATATTAAATAATCGAATGAAAAAATTATTATATTTATTTATAAAGTTGGAGATAGATATGATTATTATAATTAATAATTTTTATGATTAATTGTTTTCTTATTTTAGTTTTTTATTTATTATAAAAAAGAAAATTATTGATTGGTTAAATAAAAATAAATAAAGAAGAAGGTCAATTTGATTTTAGATTCAATTTTTTTAATAATTAATCATATTTTCATTTTTAAAATTATTATATAGTCAAAAGTTGTAGTTCAATTGGTGAGGATGAGGGCATGTTTTTTGATCACACCATCTATGCATTTTCAAATATTTTAAAGTGTAATAAATGAGAGATGAGGTTGGGATTGTGTCCTAGGTGACTTTGACAAAATAGATACCCCTTAGTCCTTGACTCATAAAAATATATTAGCCTAGACTGATGCTCATGTGACATAAAATCTTTAACATTTTTTTCAAACTATAAAAAATATTATCACAATAAATACGATTCATTTGCTTGCATTATTAATTTTAGAAAAAATGATATTATGGGAGATTTCTTAAAATGTAGTAATCTTGAGAATTCTCTTTTAGAACATGGAGTACATAAATTATACAATGATTTGTAAGCTTGAAACAAGATTGATCTAGATAAATTAATTGTAATATTAGATTTTTTTTCAAATTCACGTAGAATGTTCAAAAAACAAAAACTTGGAAGAGGTTGTATTCACTTATATCAACTATCACAATGATACCAATATGTCACTACTACGTGTCATCGAATTGTCCTTGATCATCATCTTACTAATATGCAAAATGATTATGTTTGAACATTTTGTGGCATGTTTTATTTGAAGGTTATTGTTTATAGAAAAATATGATTATTGAATCTAAAAACTATTTTTTTCCTAAAATTTATTTTAGTAATTATTCTTAAATATAGTTGATGGTCATAAATAATCGGTATGATTTAAATAAAAAATAAAGTAGACTGACTATTAATTTTAATTATCGTTTGCTAATTAGAAGGCATAGAAAATTAGTATAGAGATGCCAAACTTTGATATAGGGGTAAGAAGAAATGAAAGGGTGAAAGTGTGCATAAAAATATGATTATAATTAAGTGAAGCCAAAAATAAGAATTATTATATATGTAAGATTAAAAGTAACACAACATGCTCTATCATCTTAATGGAAGCTATTAAATTTCTCTTGAAACTGAACTCTTAAAACGACATACATCATAAGAATATATGTTGCCTAAGAAATGAGTGTATACATTGAAAATGGAAAACTAATTGAAACTATAACTAGATTCAAAACATTTTGAACATTACATCAATGAAGCTTTTCTAAATGAAGACAAATGCAAAAATATAAAACTAAACTATGCAAAACCCAAAACACATGCATTCAAAAGAAAACTAATTCCATTGTTCTCCTATCATCAAGATCTTGATTTATGCATTTGGTGCTCTCAAATTTTCACAAGCACAAGTGCAACAAGAAGCTATAATAAAGGGAAGAAAGGATTGTATGATCAAAATTCAATGTGCTTTGTGGTGAGAAGAGAGGGCTTTTATAGATGTCCTCACACGGTGGATTCATGTTGTAGGAGAAATGCGAGATTAAAAGAGTGAAGTGGAGAAATGGTAATTATCCCATATTCTTTAATCAAATGAAATTGATGGGAATGAGAGAGATAAATGAGATGTTTTATGATATAATGTAGGTTTAGGAGTTTAGAATAAAGATGGATTTGTGAATTAATGGATGATATAAATGGGTTTATGTATGCAAATGATTTAATGGAATATATAAATGGATAAAGATTAATGTGATATGAATGCAAATGATATTTTAATTATTATGCAAATGGAATAATATGAAATGATTTATGGATAAATGATTGTGCGAATGTATGAATGCTTATAATATTTTAATGATTTAAGTGAATTAATGAATGAATAGAAGAATGAATTAATTAAACAAATAATAATATCTATTTAATTAATAGACGAAAAATAAGACGATTATGAGGACAAATTTTGAGTGTCTACATTTTTCCCCTCTTTGAGACAATGCAGTTTGTTGTGTTGTTTCAAAGAAAAAAAGATTGATTAACTAATACATGCCCCAGGGATATCTTGGTAAGGATGATGATAAGAATGATATGCCCCCTCAAGAGATTGATCAAACAAGTTGTGATAAGATTAATCTCTCGATAGATCACAAGGAGAAAATTTGATAACTGATATTGCACGAGTGATTAAGCAGAGATGCACATTTGATGAAAATGCATAGTTGATGGGCATAACTGAATAATTGATGGAAATGATCAATATAGCTGGGTTGATGAGTTGATTAAGCTAATTAAGATTGATGATTAAGCTAATTGATTAATAAATTGAGTGATTAGGGAGCTATTTGAATTAAAAGCCAAGAATCAGTTAGATAAACTGATTAATTACCCTTTGAAATAAGGATCACGAAGAAAATGAAATGGATGATGGAAGAAATGATGGATGAAAAGAGATACGAAGGAAATGAAGGTGATGAAGCTTCTTGTGCTTTACAAAGTGCTTTATTATCATAGAGCTTATTATGTCACAAATTAGTATAAGCATCTAGATAACATGAACATTTAGACGACCTGAATATTGTTTGCATTTTTATTTAGCAATGAAGTATAAACATCTAGGTATAAGGACTGCAGATGACCTAAATACTTATTGCATGGAAGACACTATTAGACAAGGAATGTTCTCATCCACACTAGACTCATAGGTCCTCGATGATTTTAGACAACCATGTCTTAAGACAAGTTGAATCTTGTGAATAAGAAACAATCCATAGATAGCAAATAAGTGAACATGCCCCATCCTCACCTCTCTAGTCAAAGACATCCTCAAGAAGCTAAAATACATGCCACTAAAGATAAAATCGTACAATAATCAAAGATCGACAAACAAACAAGCATCATGCTTCAATGTAGAACTGATTCTTATCACAGTTTATGTGTTTGGTTGGATTTGAAAGGGGAGTTGATAGGTATGTTGTAATGTTTGCTTGATTGTCAATCGTGGCGCATTTTGATTTTTTTGAAGTTCAAAGTTGTGTGGTGATCTGAAAGTGTCACTTTTTTGGGAATTTTTTAAGTATTTGATTTTTTTTGGATTTTTGAATATCTGATTTTTTTGAATTTTTGGAATATTTGATATTTTGGATTTTCAATTTTTTTTTGGATTTTTGGAATATTTTAATTTTTGGGAGTTTTTAGAGTTTTACGACAAAATGAGATGAATCGCAAGCGAGCAGATAGACAAAGAGGATAGTTTCCTCTAACTGTGAGATGTTCAGTATCCCAACCCACAACTAAGGTTGAGGAAATGGCCCAATGAGGGATAGAACCAACCTAGTACACATGGTGAAGCGAGCAAGCGAGGGGAATGTTGAACAATTCACAAGCCATAGTGAGTGTGAAAAGGCCATCATGAAGTGGAGAGCGAATGGAAATGGGATGGAAAGATCAAGTAGAGCTCCAAAGGAAAGAGGAGCAAAGCCTCTACACATGGCGTTGATTTCTCAATTTTTACCATGGTACTTGCTCAAGGCACCACCAAAGTGGTTTTCACCATTGAATGAATTGATTTCTCTTTACTTTTTTCATTTTTTCTTTTTTTTTTTTGTATTTTTAGGACTTTTTTTCCTTTTGTATTTTTCATGACTTTTTCCCTCTTTTTTTTTTTTTTAGGGCTTTTTCCAATTTTTTGTATTTTTTAAAGACATTTTTCTCATTTTTTAGGACCTTTTTCCATTTTTTTGTATTTTTTAGGACCTTTTTCCATTTTTTTTGTATTTTTTCAAGACTTTAAAAGAGTGTGATCTCTAAAGTACTCAAGTATAAAACCTATGAATATGCATACTATTGATGGGATCATTGAGCAATTCACCTTCTAGAGTAGATAACTGGTATGCCCCAGATCCATACATAGTAGTGATAACATATGGACCCAACCAATTAGGCTCAAATTTTCCCTTCTTCTTTGTGTCTTGTTGATTGCGAGGATTTTCACGAAGGACGAGATCCCCAATCTCGAATGTACGTGGTTTCACTTTATGGTTATAACTTCGCCACATTTGTTGTTGGTATGCTTTGAGATTATTGAAAGTAGTTTGTCTTCGTTCATCCAATAGTTCCAATTCTTGCAAACAAAAACCTTGATAGTCTTCATCACTGATTTGATTATGCAAGGAGACCCACAAAGAAGGTAACTCAACCTCGATGGGAAAGATGGTTTCAGATCCATAGACAAGGGCATATGGGGTAACACCTGTGGGAGTGTAGACACTCGTGTGGTAAGCCCACAAGGCAAGATTCAGTTGAACATGCCAATCTCAACCAGCTTCATTGACCGTCCTTTTAAGAATTTTGAGATTGATCTTGTTAGAGGCCTCAACCTGGTCATTACCTTAAGGGTAGTAAGGTGTAGAAAAATGATTTTGTATATGGAATTTCTCACAGAGTTAACATGCATCTTGATTTTTGAACAAACGACCGTTATCTATGATAATGGATAAAGGAACACCATAATGACAGATGATATAGTTCAATATGAAAGTGGCTATTTGTTTTCCAGTGATGTGGGTGAGAGGAACAACTTCAATCCATTTCATGAAATAGTCTGTGGCAATGAGAATGAATTTATGACCATTGGATGAAGGTGGATGGATCTTTCTCACAAGATCAATTCCCCACTGATAAAAGGGCCACAATGTAGTAAGAGACTGCAATTCTTGTGCAGGAGCATGTAGCAAATTTACATGTTTTTGACACTGCTTACATTTTTTAACAAACTAATAAGCATCCTTTTCCATCGTAGGCCAATAATAACCCATACACAATAGTTTATTGGTTGAGGTAGGACCACTAGAATGTGCCCCACATATACCTTCATGTATTTCTCATAAAGTAGTTTTGGCCTCGTCATGCTCAAGACATCCGAGTAAAGTACCATCGAGACCTCGATGGTATAGGGTATCAGTTAGGATTATGTAACGGAAGGCTTGACAAATAAAGTTTTTAAGGGATTTATTGGATAGGTCTGATGGCAAGGTGTTATCCCGGAGATAGGTATAAATATCCCCATACCATTGAGAATTAGGACCAACACTAAGACAAATCATTTCAGATTGCGGTATATTGTAAGCAGGTTCTAAAAGAGGCTATACCAAGAACTCATAGTAGGCGACATTGCTTGGCATTTCCACAAGTGCACCAATTGTTGCCATTGCATCAAAAAATTTGTTGCTATCTCGAGGGATCTGCTCAAAGGAGACTGATGTGAAGTAGGCCTTGAAATCATCCACCATTCTTTTGTAAGGCATCATTTTTTCATCTTTTATTTTATAATCATCATTAACTTGTCTAATCACTAGCTGAGAGTCACCAAGAACACGCAACTCTAGGATTTTCCATTGCACAGCCATACAAATCCCAACAAGTAATGCCTCATATTCTGCAATATTGTTGGTACATGGAAATTGTATCTTATAAGATTTAGGTATATAATCCCCTTACGGTGTGAAAAAGAGAATGCCAGTGCCAGAACCACCTACATGGAAATTGTATCTTATAAGATTTAGGTATATAATCCCCTTGCAATGTGAAAAAGAGAATGCCAGCTCCAAAACCACCTTGTGTGAAGGATCCATCAAAATATAAAGTCCAAAGATGTGTAGATTCCATGTTGTAGATTGATTCCATGTTGAAGATTGATTCATTAGGGAACTTTGTAATAAGAGTATGATCATCTATCATAGGGGCATTAGCAAGTTGATCTACTATATCTTGTCCTTTTATTGCTTTTCTTTCTACATAATCAATGTCGAACTCGCTAAGGATCATCACCCATTTAGCCAATCATCCTGTGAGTGCTGCTTTGTTCAGGAGGTACTTAAGAGGATCAATTTTTCTGATGAGCTTTGTCTGGTGTGTAAGCATGTAATGTTGCAGCTTCTATGAGGCAAAAACTATGACAAGGCACACTCTTTTAATAGGACTATAATTGAGCTCATATCCCACTAGAGTACGACTGGTATAATAGATTGAACATTCCTTTCCTTCAGAATCATGTTGTGCCAAAAGTGCCCCCAGTATTATGGTGGTTGTGGATATATAAAGAAGTAAAGGATTTCCATATGTAGGAGGCACTAATATTGGTGGTGTCATCAGATATTCTATGATTTTTTGAAAAGCTTGTTCACACTTGTCATCCCATCTGAATGGAACATTCTTGTGTAACAGGTGCTGAAATGGTTGAGATTTATCTGCAAGTTGTGCTATAAAATGGCAGATAGACTAAATTTTTCCTTGTAATGATCATAGCTAACTGGTATTCTTAGGTGGAGGCATTTCAAGTATAGCCTTTACTTTTGCAGGATCAACTTCAATTCCTTTAGATGAGATAATGTGTCCAAGGAGTTTCCTAGAGGTTACCCTGAAGGAACATTTCTTTGGATTCAATAGGACCTTATATTGTTCTAATCTTGCAAAATTGTGTCCATGATCTCTAGATGTCCAGCTCTAGTGTAGGATTTTCCCAAAAAATCATCTACATAGTCTTCCAAATAGGTATGCATCATGTCATGAAAGATAGTGGTCATTACATGTTGGTATGTGGCTTTGGTGTTCTTCAACCCGAAGGGCATAACATTCCAACAGAAGGTTCCCCAAGGACAAGTGAAGGATGTCTTAATTTGATCTTTAGGAGCAATTTTAATCTGATTGTAGCCTGAGAAACCGTCCATGAGGGATAACATTTTGTGTTAGCTATCAAATCCACTATCATGTCAATGTTTGGAAGTGGGAAATCATCTTTAGGACAAGCTTTGTTTAAGTCTCTGAAATTTGTGCAAACTCAGATACCCCCATCAAGTTTTGAATTTAGTACTAGGTTTGAAATCCAATCAGCATAGTCAACAGGTCTTATAAATCCCACATCTAGCAACTTTTGTAACTCAACTTTTACCAATAGAGCGACACGTGGGTGCATTTTTCTCAACTTTTATTTAACGGGTTTTACCCCCAGTGGCGAAGACAAGTGATGCGTTACTAAATCTGGATCAAGTCCCAACGTGTCTACATAGGACCACACAAATTTGACTTGTCTTTCCTTGTAAAAATATATATGCTCTATTTTCTTTTCAGGTGTTAATGATTTTTCTACATGAATTATCCTTGGTTTTTCTTCTATGCCTAGATTTGTTGGTATTGTCTTCTCCACGAACATAGATGATTTTTCATGATAGAGTGCTAGGGGAAGTGTGTGAAGCCTTCCATACTTAGGTGTCTTAGAGAGTTTTTCACCCTTGGATACATCCTTTATTTTTACTTTTTTCGGGTCTAATAGCGCCACAAAGCGGTTTTCACTAGAAGACCTATTTATATTTTCAATAATTTTGTGACTGAAAGGCTTAACACCTTCCCCAAAGTAAGTCGCATTGTTTAGTTCTATGGAAAAACCTGCTTTATGATCCCCAAGAGGTGTGTCCTCGTGCTCTCAAAAAATTTATAACTGCCTCATCATTTTGAACATCTAGTTGTGGCGGGCCCTTTGGATCCCAATCAATGAGTTCGGGGTGAACCGGGGGTAAAGGGTCATGATTTAAGTTAATATTTTGAATGGATTCAAGGGTACAAATGTTATGATTTGGTTCAGGGGTAGGGATACTATCATAGTCATAAATATCAATGAATTCATCGATGGCACTTTCCTCATTTGTCTGTGTAGCATTAGAGGACTCTACTTCCTTACTTGAAGTACATGCAATAATCAAAGTCTTACCTTTCTGCGTGCCATATCCTAAACTAAGGACTTTTGCGTACAAGTAGGTTGTATTGGTTCTAAGACACCCTGTTTCTATAAGCCCAAAGGACTTTTACCATCATATCCCATTTGTTTTATAAGATCAAATCCTTTGCCATATTGTTCAACCAGTATCTTTATCTCAAGTTTTTCAGTTTGTTCTTTTTCTGTATTCTCATCTTTGTACAACCATTTCAGGAGATCAACTTCTTCTATTTCATTATAAAGGTCTCTCCATTTTTTAAAATTACTTGATTTACAAATCAATGTCATATCTGCATTTGATGTGGTTTGCCATAGGTGCAGAGAGATAAAGGTAGCTTTCCAATGCAAAGGGCACAATGTAAGGTATATTCTCCTACTCCTTGTTCTTTTACTTGTATTTTGATCTCAACTTCATTGGATTTTGAGGTGGATGATTTTAAGGACTCGAGATCAATATATGCTTGAGAAGGAAATGCCTCATGGTTACTTGGTATTGTGATTTCAACACCATTGTGTGGGAATTTAATGCACTAATGGTATGTAGAAGGTACTGCTTGCATTGCATGAATCCAAGGTCTTCCAAGGAGGATGTTATAGGTCATAGGGAGATCAAGAACTTGGAAATCCACATCCTTTACCATAGGCGCCACTTTGATTGGTAGAGTATCTGATCCTTTAGATGAGTGTTCTTCAACATATGCCTTTATGGTAATATTTTTCCATGGATCAACTGCATTTTCAGAGAACACTAATTTTGTGATCAATTTTTTAATACAAATATTAAGACCCACTCCTCCATCTATCAAAACTCGCTTGATATTAACTTTATGGATAAGGAATTCAATGTGTAATGTTGCATTATGTAGTTGTTGGATGGATGAATCATCATTCTTAGAAAAATTGAGAGTGTGAGGAGAGGTGATGTGTCCCACCATAGATTGGAATTGATCTACATGTAGGTCTGTAGGCATTGTAGTAGTAGCAAGTGCTTTATCTAGGATAGATTTATGCTCAGGAGATAGTCGTAGCAGCTCAAGTATAGAAATTTGTGCGAGCATTTTACCTAAACGCTCTATGAGGTTGTATCACGAAGTTGGTGCAACGAGTTTTGAATTAGGACCCCTAAGGGTAATTGTGCCTCTGTGAGTAGTAACATTACAATCAGGTTCTTTTCCTTTTATAATGAAAGTGTTCACATGATTA
This sequence comes from Sequoiadendron giganteum, assembly GCA_007115665.2. Lineage (NCBI taxonomy): Eukaryota > Viridiplantae > Streptophyta > Pinopsida > Cupressales > Cupressaceae > Sequoiadendron > Sequoiadendron giganteum. Next base: position 234,577,451 of record CM021107.1, on the reverse strand, counting down.
TCAACCTCATTGTTGTTATTTATGATATAGTCATATTTAGCAGTAGTATAGTTCACACCATCACCAAATTCAAGGGTCTTTCCTTTATCCTTGTCATGCTTAGGGAACTTGGGTTTTTAAACATCTCACGATCAGAGTTACCAGAAGGAGTGTGTCCATCAATTGCTATCATACCGTCATCAATAAGGTCTTGTATTAATGTTGAAGTTTATTGCAACTATTAGTCTTATGTCATTTGTGTCTATGATAGTCGCAAAAGTGATCCTCATTCCACCATGGGGGTTTGACTTGTGGATTATATTCTTTCATTTAAGGTAGCATTATAAGATTATTTTCAAGGAGTTCTTTTAATGTGGATTCAAGCGATTGTCCCAATGGTGTAAAATTTAATTTAGGGAAACTTCTTTGTTTTTCTTTTCCTTTATCTGAAGAAGAACCTTTAAGGTTGTAGATAGGTGATGATGTTTTAGTTTTTTTCGCATCAACAACTCCGTCATTGACTACATTCTTGTTCTTAACCCAAAAAGGTGTCTTGTTGCTCGAACCTTATTTTTGATCTTTATAATTATTAAGTTTAATAGTTCCATCATCGATGAGAGCTTGTTCGATTCAAAATCCCATTTATATGGCTTTATCAAAGGAATCCAAGCATTTGAGGTGAAGTTCCCTTTTAATTTCCTTATTCAAATTTTGACAAAAGAGGTCAACCAATTCTTTGTTTGGAATGTCATAAGGTAATCATTTTGTTAAATGTCTCCATATTTGTAAAAATGACACAAAAGATTCTCCTTGTTTTTGTTTGGTGTTAAAAAGGTTTGTCATGATCACTTTAAGTTCACATTTGAAACTATAATTGGAGACAAATTTATCGGCCAATTTTTGAAAAGATTTGATGGTCGGGGATAATCATGAAAACCATTCCATAGCTTCTTCTCCTAGACTACGAGGGAATAATCTCATAAGGTATGTTTCATCAACAGAAAATTCCAAGGTAGCAACACAAAATTCTCTTAAGTGGTCTTTAGGATCTCCTTTTCCCTTAATTTTATCAAGTCTTGGTATGTTGCAGTGACTAGGAAAAGGTGGCATTGGTATGCTCAGATCGAAAGGATAAGGACATATATCTTCAATGGAGAACTTGTGGGATGATGTTTTACTATTCTCGAGAGTATCCAATTCTTGTCTTAGTGCTCTAAGCTCATCCAAAATAGGATTGTTTGTAGGTGTAGGTTTTGACGTCTTTGAAGATCTCTTGTAACCAGGTTGTAAATAAAAGGGTATGTGATATTTGATTCTATCCTCATTGTTTGTTTTTGTATGCTTAGGTTCACTAGATTCATGTTTGTCATTCATTGTGAATAAGGATATATAAAAATTAGGGGGTAGTTTGATTCCATCATCAAAAAGGACCTTGAAGCATTGTTGTGGATTACATTCGACTACCTCTGTAAGCACTTTAGTGAATCTATGATCATTAAGTGATTCATTTATATGGGATCGGGTAATTTCTTCGTTATCAGTTTTATTTGTTTCACTAGTTGCAACACTAATGTGATCTTCCCCATCAAATTTCTTTCCCCAAGGGTTCCCCTCTTCTTGAAACATTTTTACTCTTGTTCTAGGGGCCATGGGAAATTGTTCTTATCTTCAATCCATGACAAGATAATGTATGAGACCTAAGATTAGGATATGAAGAAAACAAATATGATTCTAAGATGAGATATGGGAATGGTATGGTATGATATGACAAGCTTGAATTAGCAAGAGCTCAGGAAACTCTAGGTCTAAAGTTGGCTATGATGCAAGGCTTTACTTTTGCTATGATGGATACACATAAGGATAAGTGATCAAGAGAGGGTATGTAGGAGATGATGAACTCTAAGAGGATTTCCCTACTCAAAGATGATGATATGTTCCCTAACTCAAGAATGATGAACTTCAAGTGATATGGTCAATTAATAGCCAAAGGTTTGATTTCAAAACCTAAGTGAAAGCTAAAGTTTTGTTTGACCATTGATGGATATGCAAGGGTGGAGGATATGCAAGGATTGAAAGATCAAAACTGAAGGATGATGCCCCCAAGAGATTTAAATGATAGGTTCATTTTAGAATTTTTTTGTTGTTTAACTTTTTGGGGTTTGCAAGGTTGAGATGTTGTAGATTCCTAGGTGTGATGTTTGGTTGAGATTTGTTTTGAAAACACACGCAAGACACAACAGACATAATGTTTTTGAGTGGCTCTAATACAAAATCAGAGAACAGCTGAGTAGGGGCTTATGTTAGTCCCAAAATTGTTGCACTAGTATTGACAAATTTTGAGAACAATTGTAAACAAGAACAACCTAGTTTTTTAGAAAGGTTTGTATACTTGGTATATCCCATCGAAATACCCCAAGATTAGTGTGAAACACCTCTCTTTCTAGAGCAGATAGCTAGAAGTCTAGTGGCACAGGCCCAATATGGCAATAGGCTCACCTTTCCTCTCTCCTTGGGAGGCTAAGAATTTCAACCCAAAGATCTCTATCTCCACTCAAGGGAGTCAGTAGTGAGTATCTTCGGGCATGATACTATACCCCCACTATACCAAGAAATGGTCAAAAGATTCCTAGGCTTCTAAAAACAAGAGGTGTCTAGTGGGGGACTATTGTGAACAGAGAATCTGTCTGTAATAGCCTAAGAATTGGGGGTCCCACTCCCACTCTCATCACCAACAAGTCTCGATAGGGCGAGGGTCTCATGGCTTGGCTTCAAACGATGCTAACCACTCCTTGGGGTAAAACTTTTGTTCTCCCCCCTTTGATATAGCCCGTTGGGAAACATGCTTGAGGTCAAACCTTGGGGTGATGAAATCCCCAGGAAAGCCTCCTACTAAAAATAAAAAGGAGACTAATGTGTATTTCTCGTCACCCAAGATCGCACAAGTGCACAAGGGGAGAGGATACATACACACTAGCTTGAGTAACACATAATGTGCAAGCGGACCAAAAATGACAAACAAACTTCTTTTTAACCCAACTAATCTAAATGTGATCTAATCTTGAAGAAAATAAGACATAATATTTCAATATTAGATTCTCTGACAATCAAACCTGTAACACACTAATTGGTAGTTTTTTTTTCGTTGGTTCAACAAACGAGTGTTTATATTTTTTTGATTTTTCAAGTCTTGGACAAACGAACTATTGTGGATGGTGGTGGTGCTAATATGGAAATTAGTAGATGTTTGAGATAACATGCACAAATTATAGCAAGGAAGTCACAAATGTTTATCAACTCCTATGCAAAATCCCTTGAGGTTATTCCATGTCAACTTTGTGACAATGCTAGGTTTGATATGACTGACGTTCTAAATAAGCTCAAATAGAAGCATGCACTCCCATCTGGTGAGGGTGCACCTTATGGTGTGTATATAAATACAATGGGTGTAGTTGATTCTCATGCAAACTTTGTATGGGAACCTGCAGTTTTAAAGGTAAATGCAATCAATGCTGCCACAAAAGTTGCTTATCTTATTGTTAGTGCAGATGAAACAATAAAAAAATCCAAAGTCTGAAAATTCACAAGGAGAAGGAGTTGCAAATGCATATCAGATGATTTCCTTAGTAAATCATATCAAATGCATTGAATATAATGTATTGAATAGTAACTCCAACACAACAACAAATGCATTAGACACAATTATTGCAACATTTTTGAAGTCATGGGCATCTTCACAAGGTGAAAATGTGAAATGCAAAACAAGTTCACAAGTTCATTCTAAAAAGAATGTTTACAGAAAATGCACATCAACATGCGAAATCCTGAAAATGCATATCAAAAGGTGAAAATGTGAAATCCTTAAAATGCATATCACAATGTAGATTGATGGAAATGAAAGACGAGAAAGCATAGATAAACCAAATAAACTGTTTTCTTAACAATTTGTTCACGTCAGGTTCACCATTCTGTATACGCTAAAAATGGAAAATTAATTGAAACTATAATTGGATTCAAAATATTTTCAACATTACGTCAATGAAGCTATACTACAAGAACACACATGCAAAAATGTAAAACTAAATTATGCAAAATGCAAAACACATGCATTCAAAAGGAAACTAACTCCATTGTTCTCCTATCATCAAGATCTTGATTTATGCATTTGGTGCTCTCAAATTTTCACAAGAACAAGTGCAACAAGAAGCTATGATGAACAAAAGAAAGGATTGTATGATCAAAATTCAACGTGTTATTTGGTGAGAAGAGAGGGTTTTTATAGATGTCCTCACACAGTGGATTCATGTTGCAGGAGAAATGTGGGATTAAAAGAGTGAAGTGGAGAAATGATAATTATCCCATATTCTTTAATCAAATGAAATTGATTGGAATGAGAGAGATAAATGAGATGTTTTATGATATAATCTAGGTTTAGGAGTTTAGAATAAAGATGGATTTGTGAATTAATGGATGATATAAATGGATTTATGTATGCAAATGATTTAATAGAATATATAAATGGATAAAGATTTTTTATTTATTAGACTATAGGAATCGGGTAGCACGACCCCCTATAAACTGCAGTGCGCCTGGTAAAATTTTTAACGTGACCGGCGGCGCTGGCGCGACACACCCTCTGGTACCATGGGGGGTGGGGAGACCAGACCTTGTGACCAACCTCCTGCAACAGGAAAGATTTAGCCAACCGAGCTTAGGGCCCCAACCCCATGGATAAAGATTAATGTGATACGAATGCAAATGATATTTTAATGATTATGCAAATGGAATAATATGAAATGATTTATGGATAAATGATTGTGCAAATGTATGAATGCTTATAATATGTTAATGATTTAAGTGAATTAATGAATGAATAGAAGAATGAATTAATTAAACAGGTAATAATATCTATTTAATTAATAGACAAAAAATAGGATGATTGTGAGGACAAATTTTGAGTGTCTACAATGAGATAGGATTCCCATCACCCCGATAATAAGATTCATAAATGGCTAAAAATATTGGGTATATATGAAGATATAATTTCTAGATAGTGGAATTCATTTGGTTTAAAATTAAAAATAAATAATTTAAAAATATTGGATTAGTGAAAAATTAAAGAAAAAATATATTTATGTTATCGCAAAATATTATTATTTCTAAACTTGAAAATATGTCTAACTTATACACAATAACAATCTTAAAAAATTGAAATAGTGATCACAAAGTTTATAACTAATTTTCACATGATCAAGACAATAAGGTTAGTATAGGGACACTCTAAAAAATACATGGTAGAAAAGAAATTGCAACTATAGACACCTCAAAGTGTTTAACACATTCTTCTAGTTTGCCATTTACCTCATTATAACTCATCACCCCTTTCATCTCTATTAGTTAAATAATTTCCAATTATTTGATTAAATTAATCCATTTCCCTCCATTAATTAAATAATTTCTAATGGGAAATGCATGAAAAAAGAGGAAATTAGATGGTTGGCTGTGAGGACGCGTACGTTGGGGTGCCTAAGCCCTAGCCTGCTGCTTGTGATTCTTCTATGCATAGTGGGTGTTTGGTTGCTCACGGGGGGGTCCAGGGGGGCCTGTTCTGATGCTTGGGTCTCTTCTTTTTTCTTTCATCTATTGTGTTTTCTCCTTTGCGTCAATTGTGTAGGGTGGTGTGTGGGTGGGGGTGGAGATGTGGTTTTCTTTAGTCTCTATGGGTCTAGCGATAGGTACTTGTAGTACGTTGGGTGAGGGGCTTCCCTTCCTTTTTTCTTTCGTTGCTCTTCTTGCTCGACTGCTAGGTTTTGATTTTGGCATTGGGTGGTTTCGGTTTTGCATGCCCTATTTGGGGTTGCCTTGGTATTGTTTTCTCCTTTCGGTGGGTTCTGATGGCAATGCATGGATCTACGGATAAGGATGTGTGAGCTCTTGTCTCTTTGGATGATGCTTCGGGGTTTTGAACCAATCCTCTACAAATACGAGTATGGCTCAGAATAGAGGATTTAAATTATAGAAAATCAATGGATTTTGGAGAGGGCTCAAGAAAGGTCAGTGTTAGTCATTCAATTGGAGGTGGTCGCAGATGATTTGAATTACTACAACTCTCATGTCTTGATTTGTAAGTTCCTGGGGATGAGGGTTTCTCTCCTGTTTCTTGATATTTGGATTCGAAAGACTTGGAATCCGAAAGGTGATTTCAATATTTTACTAGCTGCAAATAACTTTTTTTTGGTTGATTTCTCATGCATTTTAGATCAGACTAGGGAATTTGAAGGTGTTCCATACTTTTACAACTAGGCGGGCTTATTCATTAAGCCTTGGCATGCTGGCTTTAACTTGGTAGAGGATCTTCCATCTAAGGTCCCAATGTGGGTTCATCTTCCCCGGTTGTCGCTTGAATGTTGGAGGAGTGACATTTTGCAATTGATCGCTCTGTTGTTAGGAAAAAATATCGGGCCTTCTCAACAGACTTTGGATAAGAGGGTTTTATCCTATGCTAGGGTATGTGTTGAAATTGATCTAAGTCACCCATTGTCGGATTCAATTGATATGACTGTTGGTTCTTGCTCCTGGACTCAGTCGCTGGATTATGAGATATTACCTTTTAGCTGTAGGTTGTCTCATGAGTATGGCCACCTTCAAAGAAGGTGTCCTCGTGTTTCTAGTGCAATTGGTTAAGGTAATGCCCCTTCTCAATCTTATTCAAGAACAAAAAAGGGTAAGACTCCCATGCAGGGGAAGGCAACATATAAACAAGGTTATATTCCAGTGAAGTCTCGCAATTGTGGTAGGGGTCAAAAGAGATCCCTCAAGGATAGGTAGGAGGAAACCTTCAATAGGTTTGAGGCATTGGAGGGATGAGTTGAGGAGGAGGGGTTTGTTGTTGACTTGTAGGTGCTTGTTGGCTCTTTGGTTGAGGATGTTCTAGGTGATTAGTCTGCTATGATTCCTAGTTTGGTGCAACCTATTGTGCAGGATTCCCGGATGGATACTGATTAGTCTACTCCTACCCTTGCTTAGGGGGTTTTGGGTTCGGGGTTGGAGGCTTTTGGGGGTTATGTTGGTGTTGGTGGTGGTCTCTTAGAGGTGTGGGGTGTTTCTGACTTGGGTAAAACTAAGTCCCCTTCTCCTGCCTTGGGTCTGCAATAAAAAAACCCCAAAAGAGGGGTTCTTGAGAAATCTCTCAAGGTTGGTAGTAAGAAGGATCAAGAAAAGGTCAAGCTAGCTGGTGAGACATTAGTGGAGTCAGGTTCGGTGAAGACTATTGATGCTCACTTATCCCAACCTAAGCGATGATTGTACTTTCTTGGAATGTGAGGGGTATGAATAGCATCCCTAGACAAAAGGCTATTCAATATTTAATTAGTCATCATTCTCCAGATATGGTTTTCCTTTAGGAAACTAAGTTATTTGTTGATAGCATGATGGGTGTGGCTTCAAAGATTTGGAGTCGAGGTCAGTGTCAATGTGTTGGGGCGCTTGGTAGCTCTCGTGGGCTTGCTTGCTTATGGGATCCTCACAAATTCAGTCCAATTTGGTGGTACTCATGCAGAGGTTTGATTTCTTGTGTTGCTTCTCATCTGGAGTCAGGGGAGCGAGCTCTCTTTTCTAATATATATGCCCCAACTGACTTTCATGGCAAGGTATTGTTATGGGGTCTTACCAATCATGTGAGGTATTTGGATCCATATCTTCCATGGATTTTGGATGGATATTTTAATGCAGTGATTTCTTTGGAGGAGAAGACGGGAGGCATTGCTTGATTGGAGCCTTCTTCGGTACTCTTGTAGGATAATGTTTCTCTCTTGAATTTGGTTGTTATTAGGCCTGTTAATGGGGTTTTTACTTGGCATAATAGGAGATGTGGGGATGCTTCTATCTCTAAATGGTTGGATAGATTCTTGGTATCCAGTTTCTGGTTGGGGGATGGGTGGCTGACTAGTTCAAAGATTTTGGATGGGCGAGGATCTGATCACTAGCCAATCAAACTTACTACCAAGTTACCCTGATAGTGTGTTAATCAATCCTTTAAGTTTTAGCTTATGTGGCTAAGATATGTCTCTCTTCATGATCTTCTTCCTAGTTGGTGGTGTCTGGGGAATCCATCACATGGGACTGCTATGTATTCTTTTTCCAAGAGGCTTTAGTATGTGAAATATAGGTTGAAGAGGTGGAATAGGAAACACTTTGGTAATGTTTTTCAAGCAAAGCAGGCTGCTCAAGCTCAAATAGATTCAATCACTAGGTAGATTTGTGATTGGGGCCTCACTAAGGAGTTAGGTCTACTGGAAGCTATGACTATCAAGGAATTTGAGGAATGGGAATTACATGAGGAGATCTTTTGGAAACAAAAATCCTGAATTGAGTGGCTCTAGGCAAGAGACCAGAATACTTCTTTCTTCCACAACTCTTTGAAAGATAGAAGACAAGATAATGTTATTTCTTCTCTCACGTCCTTGAATGGGGAGACTCTCTCCTCTTCTACTTCTATTTTTTTTGAGGTTGTTCATTTCTTTTATGCCCTGTTTACAAAGGATTTCCCTTCTGTGAAGGAGGATGAGGCCGCTATTTTGGACTACATTCCGCCTTTGGTAACTAGTGAAATGAATGCTTCTTTGCTTAATCCTATTTCTTTGTTAGAACTTGAGAATATTGTGTTTTAGATGAAAAAAGGGAAAGCTCCTAGGCCTTATGGTTTCCCGATTGAGTTCTATCAAGAGTTTTGGGAGGTGATTAAGTTGGACCTTTTGGATGTCATTCAAGAATCCTTTATGAATAAATAAATGCTGAAATCCATGGATGTTACCTTTCTCGCTCTTATTCCAAAGAAGGATGGGGCTAACTCTTTGGATCTCTTTAGGCCTATCGTCTTATGTAATGTGGTTTACAAGATTATTAATAAGTTGATTGTTGAGCAATTGAAACCTTGGCTGGGTAGGTTAATTTTTGAGGAGCAAGGGGGTTTTGTGGCTGGTAGGCAGATTATGGATGGTGTCATTATTGTTGCTAAATCTATTTATTCTATGGATCGTTCTAGGGAGAAAGCTATGTTTATAAAGTTGGATATGGCTAAAGCTTATGATTGTGTTAAACAAGCATTCTTATTTAAGATTCTAGGAGTGTTAGGTTTTGTTGGTGAATGAATTGTGTGGGTTAAGAGTTGTGTTACTTCTCCTTCCTTATCAATGTTGATTAATGGTGAGCCAACATAGTTGTTTGGTGCTTTGAGGGAGCTCAGACAAGGGGATCCTTTGTATCCCTTCTTTTTCATTTTATTAGCTAAGGGTTTGGGGAGGCTTATCAGATCTCGAGTGGAGATGGGCTTGATTCAAGGCTGGAGTTTTGGAAATGGTATCCCCCCTTAGTCTCATTTATAGTTTGTTGATGATACTAGGTTGATGGGTAGAGCTAGGGTTGAGGAGGTTTCCAGATGGTGTAGGATTTTGGATTGTTATTTGGCTGCATCTAGTCAGAAGATTAATGAAGGGAAGTCATTTATCTACTTCTTCAATACTCCTCGACCTATTCAGAGGAGAATTGTTGGAATCCTCCATTTTTAGATTGGCACTCTTCCTTTTGTGTATTTTGGTATTCCACTTGTTATTCACTCACTCCCTAAATTATTCTGGTAGGAGATTATTGATAAGTTACGTAATCTGGTCAGTCATTGGACTTACAGGTGGATTTATTATGTGGGTAGAGTGACTCTTCTAAAGTTTGTGGTGCAAGCTCCTCCTCTTTACATATGTTTTGTTCTTTTTGCACCCTCAAGTTTTATTAGTGACTTTGAAAGGTTGTCTAGACAATTCCTTTGGTCTGGTAATCTCTTTCATGGGAAGTGGAGTTTGGTTAGGTGGGAATGATATTTGTAGATTGAAGCAAGCTGGTGGATTTAGCCTATGAAGGTCTGCTTTGAATGGGCAAGCGTTAACTACCAAGTTGTATTGGTGGTGGTGTTCGCAAAAAAATCAGTTGTGGGCGAAGATCCTTACTTCAAAATATCAGGGTATGGTTGAGAATGTGGATGTTACTCGCTTTAGTCTGGAGGGGAAGGGTTCTATGATTTGGATTACCCTTAAGAGGGGTGCTAAGTCGGTCAAGCAAGGGTTGTTTTGGATCTACCATGAGGACAGGATGCTCTCTTATGACATGATTCTTGGGATGGTCATCCCCCCATTTTGTCTACCCACCATCATTTGCAGAATTTGTGTAGGCATTTTTTTGATGCTGGATGGTGTCATGTTGTTGATTTCAAGATTCTTCAGAACTTGGGCCAGGCTAGTATGTATAGATGGAAGACTCCGCAAGAGTGGCCTCCTAGTGGTGTGGCTGCAGATTGCTAAGAGCTTGTTGGGATTTTGTCGGGGTGTGTTTGTACTTCCCTTCCTGGAAGGGATGTGCTGGCTTGGGGCCTTGACTCGTGTTACCACCATTTTTAATTTTTCTCAAATTTAAACTTCTTTTTCCTTTAATGGATAAGTTTTGATGATGTCATGGCTTGGTCAAATTCCCTAACTCAGTCATAGGGTTCATAAGTTTTGAAACTTCCCGACTACCCGACTTATCTGTAGCTTTGCAGTTCCAAGTCTTGTCTATTGAATACCCTATGTATTCGACTTATCAGAAGTTATAAAAACCTTAGAACTTCCAACATATGGTTATAAGTTTCTATTTATCAATGATTGGGAGACCTAGCTGGGTGCACAATTTTCAATATGTCAGCTCATTTAATGAATCGTGCGACATCTTTAAGGAATGTCCTCTCAAATGCTTTGAAACGCCAACTCGAGGTTTAACGTAATCTTTTAAATCTTTTGAAAATATTGCTCTAAAATAAGGAGTTGGTGAAATAGATATCGGAACATATTTGTACATTTTTCCTGACAAATAAATGATCTTTTTATGTCGTTGCCTTTAAGTGAGCCAACATACGAGTGAAGGTGGTGGCATTTCTAATTCTAGAATTTTCCCGAGATGGTATTTCCTGGTGATATCAGAGAGTGGGAAGATGAACTCATGCTAGTCATACATCCATATTTAATTTGGCTCGAGGAGGAGCAACTTGACATCATTTCTGAGCTACGTTCGTTGGCCTGGAAGGAGAAAACCAACTACGCCGAATACTGCAGGGTAATTTTTGTCTTAGATAAAGAAGAAGAACGTGTCAAATTTAATAATTTGGTTATGGCAATGGAATTGGAACTATTTAGAGTTATGACCCCTCCAATGGTTTAGTGATATGACCTCCTTATGCGGCTTTCCACCACTAGGGGAAGTTGAATCTCCTATTTTGCATGCATGGAATCTTTTATAATTATTGGCGTTAATCAAAGTTTTGGGTTGTAACGGAATAGTTCCCATTTCTTGGTGGCTGTTTTGATATCGGTCACTTTTAATGACCGTTATGGACAGTTACTTTCTAGCATAAGAATGCCTATACTCTTAGTTTTTGGGGGAGAGGGAATAAGCTTAGTTTTCAGGGGAATTCAGTCTGGTTGTACAGGGGTATTGAGTCAGTGAACTCATATTTTTGGCATTGAATAGATAAAGGAATATTTCTGAATCTTTGATTTTATGAATGTTTCACTTTTATTGCATGGATTTTGTTTCATAGTAATTTCTTTTCAATGTTTTTCATATTATATTGGATTTTATTTATTTAATTCTAAAACTTTGATTTCAGCTTAAATAATATGTGAAAAAGATTTGTTGTTCTTTCTTTCTCTGGGTATTATCCGTGATTATGGGATAAGTAAAATTTAATTTATTGTTCTATAATCTTTCCTATTAAATCATTCTCCCACATCTACTTTCATGGTTATGGGTAGATGGTGGTTGCCTTTCTTGCTTTTGGTTAAAAGCATTCCCAATTGTCATTCATTGCAAATCATCTAAAGGTAGAAGCACCTTGTAAAATAAGCAGAGTACTTGCAATAGTCATTGCAAGTGACTCAACTATTGGTCAGGCTGTCATTGTTCTAGGCAAATAGAGTATAAAAATCTATCCACCAACATATTTTTGGCGACTCCGTTGGGGATGAATCAGAGGTCTTGGGGATCAAGGGACCGGTAGTTTCTTGTTTCAAATACAAAATATTGCCTTCCTAGAGATGAAGGATGGTGACTCTATTTAAAAATGATATCTCAAAAAATGGTTCAAGGTCAGGCTAAGAAATGGAACTCATTTGGAAAAAGGTTTGCACCAACAATTGGGGAAATATTGGCTGAAGAAGATGGAATGATTCATTCACTATGGAATGCTCTCAAAGCAAGTATATTTGAGGTCGAAGAGAAAGGGCTGCATCCTTTCCAGGATCATCAATCCACTTTGTTGTTCAAAGATTTATTTTGCAGATATTACATTCTTAAAGATCTTGAATACAAGATTCCTTAGACAAAGGTAGAAAAGTTAGAAATATTTAAGGAAGAACTAGAGGAAAATGAGCGAGTTCCTTCTATTTTTTCTATTTTTGGTGAACGTGATTGTATACAAAAGAACGAGATCAAACAATTATCCGTTTCTGTTAAGGAAAATGAAAAAGTATTTGTAGATGAATCCAATATAGTTCTCATTCCTAAATGGTGTTTGGAAGGTTCAAATGATTTTCTATGCGGGATTATTGATGAAAGCGGCCATGTTGAAGAAGTTGATGCAGGTGCATTGACCTTTGATAAAAAAAGGGGATATAAATGTACCGTTACCAAAAACATTTAGTGAAAATCTTGAAAAAGAGAAACTACGAAAATAAGAAATGCATCCATATAAAAGTATGTCCTATGAAGTTGCAAAAAATATGAACATTAGGTTCTTACAATCTTCATATTTCCTCACTAAAAATGTTATTTGTGCAAGAGGAAGGGATACGGTTCCTGTTAAATTTGATCCCATGTTTATAGAAAATGATAATTAGATACTACAATCATCTGTTGTACACCCAAAAATTAATTTACCCTGTAGTCTGCAAAATGAATATTTGATTCTTGATGTTTTCCCTACATGTTCAAATGAAGTAATGAAAATGTTGTATATGAGGAAAATATCATAGCAGAAATAAAAACAGATGAAGAGTCAGGAAAGCCTGAAAGTGAGATTAGTTGGGGCAAAATCAATGCATTATACGTGCCAACAAAATATGATGAAAATTCAAAGGTGAGGGATAATCCCCTTTTTGATTTATTTGTTTCTGAATCAACTAAGGTGAAATCTGTATCTTTTTGCCATAGTAAAAATGGAGTAGGCCAGTTTGTTGCTGAAAGTAGTTGTGAAAATAATAATGAACAAATGAGGGAGAACTAATTGAATACTAAATCTTATGGTTCCAGTAGCTATCGACAAGAGGAAAATCATATAAGTGTTAAATATTAAATTTCAAATTGCTATGAACACATAAAGAATGATCATTCTCAAGTTACTAGTTTGTGCCTAATTTTTTTTACTAACAGTTGCTTGTTCGAGGATGAAGTCGTTGGTGATGTTTCAACGAATGAAGTCGAAGGGCGCTCAAGAGTGACAGGTTGACTAAATCTATTGTCAAAAGGAAAGAATCAGTTCCTTCGTTAGGTGACGCTTTCGTGATTGGCAAGGATGAAAACAATGATGATAAGTCCAATTTTTTCCAAGAGGAAGTTGATATGAACCTAGGCATACAATGCATTTTCTTTCAAGGAAGTTGGTCTGATTTACCTGAAGTAGATTATGAAGATGTGGCTGGGGATTCTGAAAGGGACATAGAGGTAGATGATGAAACATGGATTTTCGGCTGTAAGCTTGTATATAGGAGCTTCTTATATTTGGAGAGCTGCCACTGGACCTACATGTTATTGCTAAATTTGTAAATGCTCCACAGTTGTAGATCTCTTTTTCGTAGTGGGTCATATTTTTCTCAACCTGTTAATGGTTTCATCTAAACAATAACAAGTATCCTTTGATGTAGGGTCCTTATGACCATGTACATAGTAGATGTCTTTGGTTTCCTTTCCTTTTGGTTTTTGGCTTGTGCCTGGTTTCCCTTCGCCCTTCTGCAGGTTGCGCCCTTCCCTTGCTTTTCTCTCAACTTCGTTGCCCAATGGACTTGGACTAGTTTGCCCTTGGATTCTGGAAGTTCTCTACATTTCACTAGGAAATACAATCCCCAATCAAAGCCAATGTTACCGCCATTTTTCTTTTTGCTCAAATTTAAACTTCTTTTTCCTGTAATGGATAAGTTTTGATGATGTCATGGCTTGGTCAAATTCCCTAACTCAGTCGTGGGGTTCATAAGTTTTGAAACTTCCTGACCGTCTGACTTATCTATAGCTTTGTAGTTCCAAGTCTTATCTACTAAATATCCTATGTAGTCGGTTTATCGAAAGTTCTAAAAACCTTAGAACTTCCGACATATGGTTATAAGTTTTTGTTTCTCAATGACTGGGAGACCTAGCTAGATGCACAATTTTCAATGTGTTAGCTCATTTAATGAATCATACGACATCTTTAAGGAATGTCCTCTCAAATGATTTGAAACGCCAACTCAAGGTTTAATGTAATCTTTTAAATCTTTTGAAAATATTGCTCTTAAATAAGGAGTTGGTGAAACAAATATGGTAACAGATTTGCACGTTTTTCCTGACAAATAAATGATCTTTTCATGATGTCATCTTTAAGTGAGCCAATATACGAGCGAAGGTGGTGGAATTTCTAATTCTAGAATTTTACTGAGATGGTACTGCCTAGTGATATCAGAGAGTGGGAATATGAACTTGTGCTAGTCATACAACCAGATTTAATTTGGCCCAAGAAGGAGCAACTTGACATCATTTCTGAGCTGCGTTCGTTGGCTTGGAAGGAGAAAACCAACTACGCTAAATACTGTAGGGTATTTTTGTCTTAGATAAAGAAGAAGAACATGTTGAATTTAATAATTTGGTTATGGAAATGCAATTGGAATTATTTAGAGTTTCAAACCCTCCAATGGTTTAGTGATATGACCTCCTTATCCGACTTTCCACCACCAGGGGAAGTTTAATCTCTTATTTTGCATGCATGGAATCTTTTATAATTATTAGTGGTAACCAAAGTTTTGGGTTGTAATGGAATAGTTCTTGTTTCTTGGTGGCTGTTTTGATATCGGTCGCTTTCAATGACTGTTATGGACAGTTACTTTCTAGTATAAGAATGCCTATAAGCTTAGTTTTTAGGGGAGAGGGAATAAGCTTAGTTTTTAGGGGAATTCAGTCTGGTTGTACATGGGTATTGAGTCAGTGAACTCGTATTTTTGGCATTGAATAGACAAAGGAATATTTATGAATCTTTGATTTTATGAATTTTTCACTTTTATTACATGGAATTTATTTCATAGTAATTTCTTTTCAATGTTTTTCCTATTATATTGGATTGTGTGTGTATTTAATTCTGAAAATTTGATTTCGGCTTAAATCATCTGTGAAAAAGATTTGTTGTTCTTTCTTTCTTTAGGTATTATCTGTGATTATGGGATAAGTAAACTTTAGGTTATTGTTCTATAATCTTTCCTATTAAATCATTCTTCCACATCTACTTTCATGGTTATGGGTAGATGGTGGTTTCCTTTCCTGCTTTCTGGTTAAAAGCATACCCAGTTGTCATTCATTGCAAATCATTCGAAGGTAGATGTGCCTTGTAAAATAAGCAAAGAGAACTTGCAATAGTCATTGCAAGTGAATCAACTATTGGTCAGGCTATCATTGTTTTAAGCAAATAGAGTATAAATTGAAGTGACAAATTTGTCCACCAACAACCCGAAAGGTAAATTTCTTGTTGCCTCTGGTTATCAGGTTCTTGACAAGCAGATGTTTGGGAGCTTGGAAGTCTCATGGTGGAAACAAATCTAGAATAAGTTTGCTTGGACTAAGTGTAACTTCTTCTACTAGATTGTGGTGCAAGGAAGGTTCCTTACTTGGGAAAATCTCTGGAAGCATGGATTTTAGGGGCCTTCTATGTGTGTTTTGTGTGTTGGTCAGGATGAGTGTATTTCTCATATGTTCTTTCAGTGTTATTTTGTGATGGTTATTTGGCATTATTGTTGGAATCTCTGGTATATGTCATGTAGACATGCCTCTTCTTTGGAGGAATTTTGGAGGAGTATGGGGTCCCCTCCTGTTAAAACCTCTTTCCTTCTCATTGCTTGGATTATCAACCCTAGTTTGATAATTTGGCATATTTGGCTGGAGTGTAACCGTAGAATTTTTTTGGATAAGAAATTTCTTGTTGGTCAGCTCTGGTTGAGAATTTTAGGGGGCCTACAAGAAGCTTTGGCTGCTAAGTGTGATCTATTTGTCCCTGTTGCTTTTGATGATTGTGGTATTATTGATGCCATGGGTCTCTTAGTGGGAAGGAGGCAAAATTTGAGGTTTGTTGAGAATGTGCGTGGGAGAGAGAGGGTATGTTGTATTGGTCACTAACGTCCTCTTGCTGTGGGGGAATTGAAAATTAATTTTGATGGGTCTTCCAGAGGGATTTTGGGGCATGTTGGTATTGGCAGGGGTAGTTTGGGAGTGGTGGTTTTTTTCTTCTCTATATATAGAGGTCAACATACTAATAACCTCATGGAGGCTATAGTGATTCTTCTTGTGTTAGAGCATGCATGCGCCCTTGGTTGAAGGTGGATTGTTTGTGAATTTGATTCTTAGGTCATCATTGATATGTTGAATAAGAGACATTTGAGGAGGTGAACTGGCAACTTGCGGTGGTGGCCAAGTAAATTGTGTCTTTGAGCATTGTTCTTGACTTTGTTGCCTTTTATCACATTCCACAGGAGTGGAAAAAGGTGGCAGATGGTTTGGCTAGGTGGGTGTCTGAGTAGATGGGGACTTGGAATGTGAATGATTGGGAGATCTTCCCAGTGAATTGGCCTTTGTTCTTGAAGATTGGGTTATGGAGGATATGAGAAGCTTTTTGGGTGTTACTTAATTCTTGGTCTTGGTTGTGCCCCTGACATGTTTAGTATCTCTTTTCTTTATAATTCTTTTATGATCTAATAACAAATTTACCCCTCATTTATAATTTTAAAAAATAAAAATAATTTCATCATTTTTCCTTCATTGCCTTTAATTATATATATATATATTTCTTGTTTTTGGTAAAAGGCTAATAGCCTATATATTATATCAATAATAATAATAGTAAGTAATTACTAAAGTTCCCAAGATGGCCTAATTACAAAAGAGCCCAAGAGGGCCTAATTACAAAAGAGCCCAAGAGGGCCTAAGTAATTACAAAAGTGTCTGATCTTCGAAAATCCAAACTGAGAAGCCCATCATGCCATTAGACTTGTCAAGAGTTGGTAGTCTCAATACCTTGTCAGTGGTTTGGGTTCGCACTTCCTCCTTACTGCTTACCATCTTCATGTAGAGCGCAAGCCCCATCACTAACTCATGAAACCTTCTTATTGCTTCCCTTTTTTGAGGGTTGGGGATCGGTGATCCCTCATACCCTTTACACCACTACATCATCGCAAGCCGCAACCACAAAAATTGAAATTCGATTCGTGAAACCTTCTTACTGCTTCCGTTTTGAAGGGCTGGGGATTGGGGATCCGTCATACCCTTTACACCGCTTCATCATCGCAAGCCACAACCACAAAGCCTGATGTCTGACTCGTGAAACCTTCTTACTGATTCCTTTTCGAGGGTCAAGGATCGGGGATCCCTCATACCCATTACATCGCTTTATTTAATTAATTAAATCATTTTCCCTCATTTATTTTAATTAAAAATCATGCATTCTTTCTTATCCAAATAATTGAATAAAGAATCATGCATTTTCTCATCTCACATGTTTAAATAATCTTAAATTATTTAATTAAAGATCATGCATTTTTCTTATCCATATAATTAAATAATTTCTTAATTAATAACATTTTTTTTCCACAGTCCATGATAATTAATGCTCAAGATTCACACAGTTTATCCATAAATATTGAGCTTTAATTTCTTAATTATTTAGTCAGCTAATTATTTATCCAAAATTAAATAAATTATTTAATTTATTTAGTTTTCACATTCCTCTAAAACTAAATAAATATTTATTTTGCTAATTATATTGTTGATGCTTAAACCTTTGCTCTAGACAAACAATGTCCTATGGGAAGTTTCACAGACATGGGACTTAATTTTGTTGTATGTGAAATGACCTTTGAGATTTTAGAAGTCGGCTCTCCAACTTCTTTGGGAGGAAATGGTGAGAAGGAAAGTTAGAAAAACTAAAATAAAACTAAGGCGATATGTCGTAAAAACTTTTGGTATCCGCTACTAACATGCATAATATAGATCAAAACCTTAAAACATCATAGGCCATTTAAAAGAGCGCTTGCATTATATAAAGCTTGTGATATTTATCAAAGCTTATACTATAGAAGCAAAGAATTATAAATAATAGACAACCATTAATTTCACACAGCTTGACACTAAACACCACATCCTCTTCATTGTTGGGTGGAGAACAAATTACAAAGGCCTAAAGGCACAGTACAAAATATTCAATCCTTCTCATGAGGGGCACTTGGTAAGGTCTTTGAAAATGAAATTAAAAACTATTGCTATCTCTATTTCAAACTAAAAATTACAATGGTATTCTCTCTAAGAAAAAAAGTTAAGATAATTCTTGTTGAGAGAGACCCTTCAAAAGATAACACCCCTGAGTATATATGTTTCATTTTTCTACATGGATAAGACTCTTGAGGTTCAAAAAAGATGACACCTGGAGCCCTAAAAACACCTTGAGTCTCCCACTCGCTTCCATAATGAAGCCTCAACAACATAATCATATCTTGGAAATGTTTTGACATGCACACATATATGATTTGCAAATTGAAAGCATGTCATTACCTTAACACTCAGTGAATTTCTGATGTTGATGCATGCCCCACTTGGACTATTTGTGGTGTTCCAACTGATGGCACATGTTTTTCTCGTGAAGGGACTCTTTTTCTCTTTGAAATGCGTAGCAATTACACACAAGGGATGATGCCTAACCTTTTGAATCCACCCACTTTAATGAGTTGACAACGTTGGTGCCATCATGTGGCACCTTGGTATTGTCTCAAAAGATAGTCAAGCACTATTTGCAGTGGGTGAGCACAAAAACACCACGTGTCACTAGCAGTGGAAGCTCATACATAAAGTGAATCTTGCTAAGGCCCCAAAATAATGAGAATGTCGAAGTTGGACACCCAAATTATACAACCATGTCTAACAAGGTGCTAAGGCACATAACTCAAAAGTGTGGATTTGATCCATAATTCTGGTGACTTACAGGGGAATTCGTGTGTACATGGAGAACCCAAAATCTTTGGAACACACAAAAAGAAGCGAAGTTGCAAAAAGGGGAAGTTTTCAATACTCACATCCTTTGGAAGGTAGCTTTAGAAGCACCCATTATTCATTAGAAGGTCGTGCTTTATTTTTTAGAGCATCAAGAACTTTTTCTAAATCTATAATCTCCTTAAAGGAGATGTTGCTTAATATTTGCACAATTGCCCTTATTGGAACTTGAGTTGTGTGAGGGGCTGCAAAATAGCCCCCACCTTGGAGATGCTCGGTCCCTGGCTCAAGTTTGCAAACAATTTTTGGTCATTCTACTTTGCGACTAACAGTCCCTTAATCTCGTCTTCGGAGAGGACTGTGTTTTCCAGGAGGAATGGGGAGGGGAGTCCTAACCAGACTAAATGTTAAATATGTCCCTTCCTATCTCAAAGTACTCGCTCCAAGACATCCAGATATGCCTTATATTTTGTGGTTGCCTTGTTATAGCTCAAGAATTCATTAACCTTGCCAGTCGCTTGCCTTAAGCCGATAACTCCTACTGCCTGGAGCATTTCGTCTGTTGTGTTATATAGCTTCTGCACTAGAAGCTATGAATCTTCAACCTTTGGGGAGATGAAGGCGAGGGTTTGCTCCATTTATGAGCTTACTTGAGCATTCAATCATTGTGAGTCTTGGATGAACTCGAGTGTTGGCTTCAGGTGTGAAACCACATTTTTATCCTTTCCCAATAAGATACATACAATTGTTGAACCATTGGGAGAACGCCTACAATTTGAGAGCAATCGACAATGTCCTAGTTCAATTATTGAATCTCTCAATCCTTAGCCCCAGATTCTTGTTGCACTTGTTATTACATTTGTTGTTGTGTGCTCATGGAATTTGAAAGGCTCTTTTGGGTCTGCACTAACTCAGTTTCCTTTTGTTGTAGAAAACTTTCCGCCACTTCCTTTACTTTCTTTAGGTCCTCTAACTTAGCCTTTAATTCAACTACCTATAATTGGAGTTAAATTATTTGATTAACTTCCTTTTGGAAGCTTTCAATGATGACACAAATTTGGAGATCAACTCTCATAGGTATGCTAGAGTGAAGTAATGAGATGGAATGTTGGTTTCGGTACTTGGTCTTCAAGTGCTTTATAGAAAATTTGATAAATAGAAAAAATAGTGTTCAGTGTTTGCTCTGAGATGTGCTTCACATTTCTTTTGTGTTGATTCTATGCTCGTGTGAATCTGAGGTAGTGTTCATGGTTACTAGTAATTGCTATATCTAGAATTTGGGCTTCTAGATTGTTGTACAGTGCGAGATATTTTTACTAGTGTGTGAACTAGTTGTTCAATAATGTTTTACTTCAACCATGTTTTTTGCTTGCATACTGAATCAAACGTTTTATCTTTGTATGAAGCTTGGTTGAAGTGGTTGATGAATCTTAAGTAATTCATGGATTGTTCTAGCTTGATTTCAAGTGAATTATGTTGTCTAGAACTTTCGACTTGATCTAAGGAAGCATGTACTTAATTTCTATGGTGTTTTGTAGGGCGTTGGCTGACCTTGTGTTTAAAACTACATACGAGGCTTATGGGAGCATGTTGAAGTGTGTTGGGATCTATTTGGGTCCTAATTAAGGACTTATGTAGGTTGCCTTTTTTTCCTATCCACCGTGGGAATGTTTGGGTGCCGACCTATTTCAAAATTGAATGTATAACAACTAGTGTCTGACATTAAAGAAATTTTTGAAGAAGAGGATGATATAAATATGTATGATGTTGATGCAAGAGTGTGGATGAAAGATCAAGAAATAAGATAGATGCGAGATTATTGCGAGGGAAGTGTAATGAGATGCAAATATGAGTAGAGCAGTGTGAATTTCATGTTAGGGTTTTGAAGGTAGTGAGTTGAAGGCATTCAACATCTTTTATGTGAGACTATGAAAGTGTGCAAGAAATTGTGGTGGACTCTTTGTTGCATTTAGAAGTGTTTCTTTGTGTAACATTCTTCTTCTATCTTCTTATTTTCTTTCTGTGGCAGTGAGCCTTGGCTGTGAGTCTTTTTGGATAGTGTGTCTTATTTTGGCATGAGCCTCTATATTCGGTTTTGGAATTATTTATACTGTGACCTAATACTCACCATGTTTTTTCCCTAATTGTATTTTCCATGTATATATGGTGTTCTTATGTGCTTGACCTTTTACTACTTTGAGGTTTTGTTTCTGCATTTAATAAGTAAACACTTTGGGAGAGTTCAAGTTTTATGAATGCTTGTAGATCTAAGTTTTGTCGATGGTTTTAAAGATTAAAATTGATACAAATAATTCACCCCCCTCTCAATTGTCTTATTCAGCAGAGAATCATTAACCTTTTATTTGATATGTCACCATCACAACAAGTCTGAAATTTTATAGCGTAGTTTTGTACTAGACCAAATTGCTTGAGCTAAGTTAGCTCCCTAAAATGTACCTTAGGATTCATTCCATCAAACCTTTTGGTTGGGAGTCTACAAAACTCATTATACAAGACTATGGAGTTGTGACCTTCAATGATTAGTCCATGGTACCACTACTCATATGCTATACCCTCTAAATAGGTATAGAAACTTTAATGACCTCATCATTAGTCATGGGTTGAAGAGATAGGCATGTTTCCAATTTATGAACCTATGAATGGTTTTGTGACCGATGGATTAGTATGGGCTAACTACACTTGATCCATGAGGATTCAAAGTATATTCAAGCCACTAAACATTAGTCCAATAAGATCATTCAATAAAAAACTAAATTAGGAATCCATTAAACTAACATATTAAATCATGAAAGCTTTGAAAACACCTATTCTAATCCATTAAAAATTATTCTATTGGGGGAGTGGTGTCACATTGATGTGGAATGACGACCCTTTCCCAATCTCGTAGATAATGAGCTTGTTTCGATCAATTCTATTCAAGAGAATCGACGAAACCAATGAAAGATGTGTATGAAAACATGATTTAAAGTTAAATTAACATGATGCAAAATATTTTAACACGATCTGTGCTAAGATGATCGATATGGGTGTATGCAAAGCTAATCTAAATGGATTTTAGGCTAAAAATATTTAAACCCTAATTAAATAATATGCTAAATGGATGTATTTATGTTATCGTAGAAGCCATTAATGGAAGCTAAGCTAATGATGCAAGTAAATTAAGCTAAAATGATGCTAAATAAGTGCTAAATATGAGTGCAAGAGAAATTGATTTTAACAACATAAGTTTTCTCTTAAAAGATGAATGGATGAGTTTCAACAACATAAGTTTGCTGAGAAAAGGTGGATCCATTTGTCTCCAAATAGTGACCTATTTATAGGAGAGTAAATTTGAAATGGAGGGTTAAGATTAAAAAGGTTAACCAATGGTAAAAAATGGATGAGAATCAATGATCACATGGATCAAGGAAAGAATCAAGGGTTCATATTCTTCCAAAGAAACACACATTCAAAACTTGCACTAGAAGTCTTGTAAGTTTGTTATGAGGGAGAATATTCATTTTTTCAAATGAGTGAAGAGAGAGAATATTCTTTTGGGTGAGGAAACTTAGATATTTAACAAATTAAAACAAAGTTTTAATGCACAAAAGAGGAAGGAATATACCATGGGAATATTCTCTTTTTGGAGGAATGTGCAAAGGAGGAATATTCCCTTACAAGTGGGGATTAGATTTATTAGTAATTTAATAATTAAACAAAGTTTCAATTATGCAAATTAGGGGAATTAGACAATATTCATTAAATAAAATGATTTAATGAAAAGGGGAAAGTGATGTGATATTTAATTAAATAACTTAGGGTTCATTTAATAAGACAAAAATTTAGCATGAAAGGGGGTGAATTGACCTAATTAGATTAATCAGATTAATAGATGCAAATGATGGAATTAATTAAATAGCTTCACAAATTTAATCAATTAAGTGAAAAGAAGATGGGTTTTAGGATGAAATGGTGTTAGTATATCGGATTCAAGTGTGTGATATCATTCAAGAAATTTTCAAGTGTCTACATTTTTCCCCTCTTTGAAGCAATGCAATCGTTGTATTGGTTCAAAGACTGATGTTGATTTTAATGCAAAAATGAATATTGATGATCTCTTTGAGATGTTGATAGACAAGCTAAAGTTGATTGCTATGATTGATTGATTGATAACATTGTTGAGGATACACAACAATGCAAGGATAGTGTTTTCAAGATATGAACAACACAATGATTGATAGGGGAAGATATATCCCAATGATGATTGATTTTATAAATTAACAAGATTTACTAGCAAGGATAGGAACAAAATTCGTTAGATGATTTGATATCAATATAATTGAAAGATGGTTGGTTGCCCCTTTGAGACATTTATTAGAGAATAAAGTGTTTTGATCGAGCTCATGATAGGTGAAAATCAAACTTATGCTTGAGATTCTTGAGATTTAAGGTTTCTTTTGAATCAAAGAGCTACAAATTTTTAGATTGTTGAGTTGAAGATGATATAGATGCCCCACTATGCCCCAGCAAAAGAGGGATTTCTATCGTGCTAGCTCAAATATTGATGTAGATAAATTTCATGATGTATAGAAAGTCATCGGCCATGGGTAGCCTCATGTATATTTTGATATATCACACATATTCAATACTTGGATAGAAAATAAGAAGAATAAGATGGATGGATTAACCATTGATTTTGAGATTGATTCAGAATTCCAACAAGCCTATGATCCACCAAGAATTTATTAGAGATGGTGATGAGAGAGATGATGATTTTCTTATATCTTGGGATTGATATTTTTCATCATTCCTTATTTTTGATATAACATGTAGACACGATGCATCAAGGTATTGACAACCAGGATGACATTGTATCTAGTGTAATGGACTTTGAATCTGCAAACAAATAGGATAGTTCTTATTCACACCTTGACATACAAAAACCTCGTTGGAATTTAGTTTAGAAGCTTAGAATATCTCAAACCAAAGCATACGCAATAGTCAACAAGGTACGCCAAACAACCTCCCTACACACAACTAAGCAAGTATGCACCGAGATTATTTTACAAGAATACCTACAAGCACAACAAACAAAAGATAATGATCAATGCCCCATTCTTTTCTCTCTATATCATTGAGACATCATCGAGAGGTCCTCAAAATGGGTCATTAAGATAAATCATAAGAAAAGATCAAAGACAAACAGTCAACATTATCTATATCTCTTGCCAATTTAATATAGCTAAGGTGATTTCTAATATTGATATCCATTGCATGAAGGATTCATCCTAGGACATGTTGATCGAATGTTTTGATTAGGATCAGGTGTGTGATAAGTTGTTGATACAAACTCCATTTACTCGTTTACCTATGATCTAGACTTTAGATTTTGACACTTAGGTTCTCACTTTATGACTTGTGACACTTGCTTTCTATTTGTTTTGACAAAGGTTGAAGGGGACGATCAATTTATTATGGATGAAGGCTTATTGTAGGTGAAAGTGAAATGGGATGGATGGTTTTGGGTTTTCTGAATATGTCAATGTTTATGATATTTTAAAAATGTTTTGAGGTTGTTTTTGATCTTTTTGGGTATGTGAATGTTTTGGTTTTCGATTATTTGAGGTTGTTTAG
Organism: Sequoiadendron giganteum; assembly: GCA_007115665.2. Lineage (NCBI taxonomy): Eukaryota > Viridiplantae > Streptophyta > Pinopsida > Cupressales > Cupressaceae > Sequoiadendron > Sequoiadendron giganteum. Next base: position 234,552,557 of record CM021107.1, on the reverse strand, counting down.
GGTTTTTTTTCTAAGATATTTGATGTTGTTTACTTCTTTTGAATGTTTTCTAATGTTTGGGCTTTTCAAATTTCAAATGTTTTTGGATTTTTCTAAGTTTTTGAATGTTTAGGGGTTTTTCAAGATTTTGCAAATGTTTAAGGCTTTTCGGATATTTGAATGTTTAGGGTTTTTCCAAGTTTTTCGATCAAGAACCTAACCTAAAAGACTATCCTAGGGGTCTCATGGGTTGATCAAAGATTATCCTTTCCTATGCTATATACCAAAATACCACATAGTTTGATTGACTTGACTTATTGAAAATGAAATATGAACAGTTGATGGAATGTCAGTTTATTATAACAAACTCCTAAAGTACCGACGTAGGGTGTCTTAGGGGCAGATCAATGATGGCCTTGCCTTTGTTCAAGCTCAAAGACCTGTAGTTTGACAAGGTACTATTTTTAAATTTTGGATTTTTGACCTTTTTAGGGATTTTGATGTGTTTTGGATTTTAACTTTATAGTTTTTTGAATGTTTTTGGATTTTAGTTGTACATGATTTAGATGTTTTTGGATTTTTTGACGATTTTGCAAGTGTTTTTGGATTTTGATAAGTTTTTATGAATGATTTTGGGATTTTCAATGAGATTTCCAATAACCTTAAGATATACAAGAGCCTAATCCGATCCATAATGAATTGCCCCTAGTGTGATGTAATAGACTACCTTGATATAGGTAGGACAAACTGACCTTAAGAATATGCCAAGTAGTACTAAAGGGGATATGATACTTCACACTATTAGGCTATGATGCAGACTACAGATGGGTGATGGAATAACATAGGATGGATGATGTGATGGATGGATGAGATGAAAAGAATGATAGGATAAAGAGCCACAAAATAGATGGAGGTGCTTTATTTATGCAAGGCGCATGTTTACCAGGTTTTCACTAAGGTACTTGCCTAAAGTGCCACCAAAGTGGTTTTCATTAGAGGATGATTTTTTTCTTTACTGTTTTCAATCGTTTTTCTTATTTTTTTGGATTTTGATCATTTTTTGATTTTTTTATATTTTCATATTTACACCCTTCAAGCTTAGGCACAATTTTTTGTAAGATGTAGACTATTGATTGGTTCCTGTAAGGGTTCACCTTCAGGTGTAGATAATTGGTATGGTCTTGATCTAAAGCTTGCTATGATGACAAAGGGACCTAACTAGTTAGGCTCAAAATTTCCTTTACTGTCATGATTTGGAAGATTTTTTTGATTCTACTTTAGAACAAGATCCCCTACTTGGAAAGACCGACACTTGATCTTCTTGTTATAGCTCCATTTCAATCGGTTTTGGTATACTTGTAAGTGATTAAGGGCATCAAGGTGACACTCATATAGAATTCTAGCTCATTTAGCTAAGATACTATGTACTCTTCATTAGTGATTAGGTTATGCAATGACACTCACAATGAGGGAAGCTCAACCTCAATAGGTAGGATGGCTTATGATTCGTAGACCAAGGAGAATGGGGTTGCACTTATAGGTGTGTAGATACTAGTTTGATAGGCCTAGAAGGTAGGATTTAATTGCAGATGCCAATCACGACCAACTTCATTGATCATTTTCTTTAATATTTTTAGAATGGTCTTATTTGTAGCCTCAACTTGACTATTTCCCTGGGGGTAATATAGGGTAGAGAATCGATGTTGGATGTTGAATATTTGACATAGCTCTTTCAAACCCTTATTCTTGAAGGGTGTTTTGTTGTCTGAGATAATGATTTGCGGGACACCATAACGATAGATAAGGTAAGCCAGGATAAATTTAGTAATTTTCTTCCCCATTATGGGGGTCATCAGAATGGCTTCTACCCACTTGGTAAAGTACTCAGTGGCTGTTATGATAAACTTGTGGCCATTAGATGAGGTGGGAGTAATTTTTTCATGAGGTCAAGCCCCCAATGTGATAAAGGCCAAGGTGTGACCATTGGTTGTAACTCTTGAGTTGGAGGATGGATAAGATCTCCATGATGTTGACACTGGACACACTTCTACACATACTGATGGGCTTCTCTTTCCATGGTTTTTCAGTAGTACCCCATCTTCAATAGTTTCTTAGATAAAGTCATACAAGTAGAATGGGAACCACATATGCCATCATGTACTTCTGTTAAAGCGTTCAAGGATTCCTCTTGGTTAAGACATCATAGTAATGTCCCCTCGATGGTTTTATAGTAAAGGGTATCACCTAGGATCATGAATCAGGATGCCTTCTTAATAAAGGAATTCTTAAGGTTGGAGGTGATATCAGATGGGAGGGTTCCTTTGCTAAGATAGGTGAATATATCATGATACCACGGGGATTTGAGACCAATGATGACACGCAAATTCAAATTTGGGGATTTCTAAAGTTGGTAAGAGAAGTTGTTCTACTAAGAATTCACATTGAAGGATGTTGTGCGACATGTCTAACAATGATCCAATGGTTGCCATATCATATGCTGCTTGGTTGTTCATGCGAGGAATCTACTCAAAATTTATGTCAATGAAAAGGTCCTTGAGATTCTCTACTGTAGACACCGAAAATTGGTCTAGGCCTGCGAACACCATTTTCAACGTAATTTTCTATTATCCATGGTCATGATTAAATAATGTTTATTATTTAATTACCCTTTCTAACACATATTTCCTCTATTAATTAAATACCCCTTTTTAATTAATTCATTATTAATCTTTATTCAACTTGGTTAATTAAATAAATCATATTTATTTAATTATGTTGCGAACTAATTAATTAAACCCCCTTTATTTATCAATTAAATAATTTATTATTTAGTTACCCCTTTATCATACTTTTCCAACTATAATTAAATATCTTTATTTAATTATTCATTTAACCCCCTTTATCTATCAATAAAATAATTTATTATTTAATTACACCCCCCTTTTATCATATTTCAACTATAATTAAATATCTTTATTTAATTATTCATCTAACCCCCTTTATCTATAATTAAATATTTATTATTTAATTATTCATTTAATCCTTTTCAAAAGTTTATTAAATAAATGATATTTATTTATTTAATTAAAGTCTCTTATTTTCGAATGTTGAATTAAATTAACATTTAATTCATATTTAATTATTTATGTCACATTCTTCTGTCAATCAGTTATCTAATCATTCACTCACCTTCTGACTTGAGATCTATTTTTAGTTCTCCAGTTATCTTTGGGTTTAACATCTGATTATCTTTGCGAGAGAACTCTCTGTCACAGCTAGTTAGTTAACTAGTTCCAACTCATATGCATGATGTGTTTATTAATTAAATATCTTTATTTAATTAATTAACTCATGTTTGCATTCGAATGCATTATTCTTAGACTTCTAACTCTGTCTTTGACATACAAAGTCTATTTCTTCTATTTTCAAAGATTCTTAACTCAAGATTAAGCTATTGTTCTAACTTAGTCTTTATCCCGTAGTCTTTTCTAACTCGTGTTCTAACTCACATTCTATCTGAGATAAAACTCACATCACATGACATTCATCAATCTCGTCCATCGATCTCTCTTTCAATCTGAGTCAATTGTTCGAAAACCCAAAATCTATAAAATGGCCTGTCATTATCATTATTCCTCCTCCCGAAATCATTCATTTTTGAGAAGAGACTCATCTTCGATATTTTGCTTAGGCACTCGACAAAAATATACTTGCATTCAAACACATAAATCTGAGGGAAAGAATACTAAAAAGGCAAAATGGAGAAGAAAAATCAAGATAATTCGAAGGGGTGAACGCATATTCGGTGAGAGCTTTCCATTAAATTGCTTAGTTTTGTTTAGTTTATTTCCTCATTTTTTGTTGTTAGATTTTAGATTATTGTTTAGATTAGGATTTAACATTGTTATTCTAGTTGCAGATTATTCATCATCATTCGAAAGATACATCTACATATTTTAATCTACAGTTACATTTGGTGAACCCGACGTGAACATGCTTCAATTTTGTACATATTTTTTCATCTTTTCGTTTTTCTAGTTTTTGTTCTTTTTTGTAGGTTTTTGTATGGCACACTGCATTTGTTCCATAAAATGACACATCTGTATCCGCAAGCCGCATCTATGAAAAACAACGACGCATCCACCATCACGAACCATATCCGCGAAGTCACGAACCGCATTCACCTGTCAACAAAATTCACGAACCGCATTCACCTATCAACAATTGAACCACATATGTGACTCCAAAAGCCGCATTTGGCTGGTAAGACTTTTTCACTTTTTTAATTGATTTTCGTACATCCATATTTTTCAGTTTTCACTTTTTGGGTTGTTTGGATTTTCGCTAATGTTTGTTTCAGTTGTGTTTAGGGGGAATAACATAGTGTTTGCAGGACGAAGCTTTGAAGACAATTTAAACCAAACACAATTTTCTGCAGGACGAAAGCTAAAGAACAATGAACTAGTGATAAATTTTCATGTAGGACCTAATGCCTTTGTGTCAATTTATTTATTTAAGCAAGCTTTTGTTTGGTAGATAGATAATCATCGCATGGGTTTAAAAATAATTTCTTGTTTGGTAGATAAACAATTATCGTTTGGATTAAAAATAACCATTGTCTTCTTTGTCTGGTGCTTTGCACACATTTGTAACCCTTACGATTCAGTACACCGAAGTATCCTCTCCCCTTACGCAGTCATGCGATCCTAGGTGTAAGAGAAACGATTGCTATCTCTAGAACTTGGGCCTGTCTTGGTGGGAAAAAGTACTCACCCCAAGATGACTTAGATCGGTAGCATGCTAAAGCCAAGTGACTTCCAGTCGGTATATAAAAAAGGATTCTTGGGGAAAGCCCACGAATCACGCGCACTATTCCGACGAGATGGACAAAAATGGACTTTTGCCGACATTGGATAGTGTCCCACGAACGAAATGCCCTTATTAAAAACCTTGTTGTAGAGTTACCAAAATCCTACCTACTTGTTGGCGCAACAGGGTTGGCCCTGTGAAGCCGTCTTATATTCTTACGGTTTATGTGTGGAAATGAAATGTATGCCATGGGAGTTTCATGGATATAGTAGCTTGGTTGCTCGGTATAAGTGAGTGTCATGGAGGGGAGCCAGTGGGGTCAAGCTCCTAGTCATTCGCCATAAATATGCGTAGCTAGAGAAATCCAAATAAGAAATCAACAAGTATTGTCCTAAAAGCCTAGGTTGTAAATGTTTTCGAGTCTTAACAGTCCTTACATCACAAAAACCAAAAATACATTGATTGTTGTGTTTGTTCTTTGTTGTATTCATCAAAATCTTGGTCAAACAACCAAATTCAGTCAATAACTTTTGGGAAAATTTCAACTGTTAGAAAACCGAGTCGCATTTGTCAGTTTAATCACCGCATGTGTATTAGCAAGTCACATCTGTTAGGGGAAAATTTGCATCTGGCTGTCAAAACATTCAATTTTCATAGTTTGCATGTCACGAGTCGCAACTGTCACATTCTGAGTCGCATGTGTGCATGCAAACCGCATCTGTCAGTTTTCGAGCCGCATGTGCATCGGTAAACCGCATTTGTCATAAGAAAAATTGCAACTGTCAGAAACACCACATGCACTGTAAAAAAACCACATCTGCTAGTTTTTGAGCTACATGTGTATCGGTAAATCGCATTTGTCATAAGAAAAATTGCAACTGTTAGAAACACCACATGCACTGTAAAAAAATCGCATCTGTCAGACTCTGAACCGCAATTGTTTGGTGAACCGCATTTGCCTATCAACAAAAAACATCAAAAACCATGAGCTGAGTCCGAAAAATTATTGTCAATATTTGCTGTAGGTTCTTAAGATCAACCTTGGATTAGAAACTGGTAAATTTTTCTCAAAAACCTTGCATCATTAGGTGTCATATACATCTTAGTCACAGTAAACGTCAGTCATAGTCATCCTAAGTCACATGCATATAGATACTTCCTAGGAAATTTCATATTGTAAGAATAGAGATAACTTTCCTTGTCATTGGAAATGTTCATGTTTCAATTTGTCACAATCATTGAACTTTGTCACTTTAGTCCCATTTAGTGGATCTTTTCAGCTCAACAGTCTAGTTTGAAAAATTCACCTTATCAACTGTCCTTGTCATCCAATCAGGTTCCTTGGTCAAAAACAAATCTTTGCATGCATTTACTCCATTTGGTGGTAGGTTATCCTCATCTTAGACTCATTTATTGTCAATATCTACTCGAGATTTTGCATATTGTCCACCATATCATACGTCATCTTAGTATACGTCTTTTTAGAACCATTTTAGCAACATCATTTAGTGTCAAAAACATCCAAAAACATAGAAATAGGTCATATCAGTTTTTAGACATAGTCTGCATTACCCATTTTTAGGAACTTTTTCATGGTCGAAACAAGGTCCAAAAAGAAACACAAAGCAATGATAGACCCCAATGAATTTATCAATCCGTTCGGAAACCAACCGTCAGGAAGCAAACGCCCACACAAGCCTTTAATTGAAAAACATGTCACTAGAGACACACATGGCCAAATTTACATAGAAGACATAGATGCAGCAATTCAAGACCCTGAGTTTGCATCCTTCATGGATGAGTGTTTTCTAAATGATCCACAATGCTATCTAGCCAAGTTGCTAGTAGAAGGTGCCACACTACCACCAGGATTTGATGTTCATACTTTAACAACACAATCTACTCAACCAACACAAATTGTGACATCAAATGTGTCTATTCCCCAAATTACCGCAGCGATACCAACTAGAGTATCTACTTAGACATCGTCAATTTTAAGCACAATCCCTTTCAACGTCACACAAGGTTTACAATTTACTATGGGGGCAACTTCCTCCAACCCCTTTGGCACCAACACTATTGGTAAGAGATCCAAAGTTGGCGGAAATATAGCAATACCAAATCAGACCATTTAGACAAGAAGCATTCCTATACCAACTCAGACCATTTAGACAAGGAATATCCTTATACCAAATTAGCACATCCTAACAGGATATATTCCCTTGCCAAATCACAACCCATCACAAAACATGGCATACCATAACACCTACATTGATCCAAATAACACAAACACCATGTCTTTGACACAAGTCAACATCCTTCAAAACCAAATGCAAACTCTTCAACAAAAGATGGACAACATGTCTATGTCAAGAAAATGAACTATCTCAGCACAAGACCTATGTCCATGTCCATTCGACAAAGCACTCTATATGACACCTTCCCCCATGGATACATTATACCAAATTTGCCTAAGTATAATGGGAGGAAGAATCCTTTAGAACATATTAGAGAATTCTCAATGACATGCATGCACATATCATATGACCCCACATACTTGATGCACCTATTTCCACAAACCCTCATAGGGATAGCGTTGGAATGGTTTTCTAAATTGCCATATGGTATACGATCCTGGGGTGAATTGGTTGAGAAGTTTGTCGAACATTTTGCCTTTAACATAGACAACAAAGTAACCATAGCAACCTTGTTCCACATGAAACAAGAAGATGGTGAGACGTTCATCACTTTCTTCCAGAGATGGAGAAGTCTAGCTAGCCGCCGTTTAGTCGAAATACCCGAAAAACAAAAGGTCACAATCTTCCTCGAAAACATCAACCCGAAACTGAGATGTGACTTACAAGTATACTGTTGCACTTCATTTCTTGACTTGATACAAAAGGGGATCATCCTTGAAAAGGGCCTTATTGACAAAGGAGAAATAAAAGTTCTAGGAAAGAGTCCAATTGTCCAACATTCAAACGTGCTAAATGATAGAAACAAGTTCTGGTCTAGGAACAAGAATGTCACGAATGACAGCATTGTTGATGCTAAACACATACATACTGGACCGGTTATCACACTTAGAGGATATAACCAACATACAGACATGATGAACAGTCCAGATGAAATGGCTAACTATGTCCAAAACTCGCAACAAAGACCCCAAAGGAGATTTCCCATGCAAGAATTTACACCTTTAGGGCAACCAATCGAGGTAGTCTTCAAAAAATTGGTCAAACATAATCTCATCAAACCTTTAGAACCAAAAGAGTATGATCCTGGACAGTTCAAACCTTCATGGTGGGATGATAACTCTTTTTGTGACTATCATCGAACGAAAGGGCACAACCTCCAACAATGTCGCCGATTAAAGAATACCATTCAAGATTTTGTTGAAAACGGATCCATAGAGGTAAACGTGTAGAAAAATACTAAAAACAGTGATCATAAGGTCTTCATAGACCCATTACATGACCACACAAAAGGAAACACCTCTGGTTGGGGAACCAAGAACAATCCCTCTACCAATTACACCAACTCCAAATATGACTATGGGAAAGGAAAGACCATATATAGCCTCCGAGCCGCAAACGAACATGTTGATACCGTCATCATTAAGAAGCACCCGGAATGTAATGTGAACACACGCAGGACTAAAATAGTTATTCCAGGTCCTTCTTCTAAACCACCTACACAGAGGCCCAAGTATAGATACAATCTCATCAATCAATTGAGTAAAACCCCTGCACAAATATCTATCTTGGAACTATTGAATTTGTCACCAGAACATCGAGCCATACTTGACAAAGCATTACAAAACACTACTGTTCCCACAGACTTGGATGTCAATCACTTCGAAGAAATGGTAGGATATTTGACCAACTCACATCATGCCACATTTTCCCAACAAGACTACTCCACCAAAAAGTCTAATCACAATGACCCATTACATCTTGAAGTCCTAGTCCATCAAACCAGAGTCAGACGAGTCTTGGTAGACGGAGGTGCAGGTTTGAACCTGTGTACCCTAAAAATGGTTAAGGCATTAGGATTCTTAGAAGACTGTGTAGACACTTCTAAGAGTATAGTCATCAAGGCTTATGATGATGAAGAAAGGTCATCCAAAGGAGTTGTCATGCTCCCTATCAGAATTGGCCCAACGATCATGAACACCAGCTTCCAAGTCTTGGATCTCACCCTTCCATACAACTTGTTGTTAGGTAGACATTGGATACACGCAATGAGAGATGTCCCTTCAACATACCACCAATGTCTTAAATTCCCATATAATGGCACAAAGATCACTATTGATGGAGATCCAGATCCTTTCCAATATTGTACAAGCCTAAGGGACCTTCCATAATGACAAGTACCAGTTAACCAAGAAGCTTCATCATTCACTCTATCCCAATACGTTGACCCATCACGTCTCACTAAGTCCATTTCATTCAAACCACCATCATCCACTCCTAAACTTGAGATCCAAGACAAGGGTTGTGGCGAATATAATATAAAGGCATCATACTGCGTCAGTCAACTGATTCCACCTAAGGCATATGGCCTACCCATGGCAGATAGAAGATAGTCAGTGGTCACATTTCATGTTCCCCCTACAATGACATTAACCAAATGGGGAGAGTTAAGTGATGAAATTGTGGATCAAAGTGATTCCTGGTTATATCAAGAAGAACATGAATATCCCTCCCTGTTTATTCAAATAGCTAAGGACTAGTATGGCAAAGGCTTTAAGATAATGAAAAATGAAGGCTATGACGGGCACAATGGGTTAGGACTATATCAAAATGGAAGGACATAACCGATCACTGTCTACCCATGACCAAAATACTTAGGGCTAGGGTGTCAACCGCTTAGAATTGGGTATCCTGGTACTTCGTCATCTTTTTAAGAGGAAGTGAGAGCTTGTGCAGACATTGAGATATCTCATGAACCACTTCCCCCAGTTTACGACAAACCCCCAGTTTACAACAAACCTCCAGTTTATGATGAATCCCCTTACTCTAGCGATGGTGAATGGGAGTCCCTTTCATCTACTAGTACCATGAATATCGATGCCCTATTTGGAGAATTGGACCTCAACATGAAACCTATACCAAAACAATCTATTCCTCGTCCTAAGAAACACTTGTCCAAAGCATAATGGCAAGAGAACTATTATTGGGAAACCCTTGATCATGCATCTTGAGCACCTGACAAACCATCTTCTGATGAATCAGCCCTCACTATAGTCCCACATCAGAGTATACCTACCCTTAGGAGGAAGAACAAGAAGGATTTGGTCCAAAACTTCTGCAATGATGTCAATCATTCTATACTCACCTTGTTAGCCGCTACCTTTAAGAACTCCAATGATGACATGCCCCTTATATATCCCAAACTTATCGACTGGGATCAACAAGTTACACCTATCATAGATACATTCGAGAACGACGAAGCAATTGTTGAGTTCATGGGACTTAGAGAAGGCATACCAAGAGGGGATCATAAGGCAGGTTTTACCATAGACTTGGACGATAAAGCATATTTCAGGGAGTCTATTTACACCTCTAGTCGTAAAAATGAGAATGAAAAGAAAAAAGACAATGAAAATAAAAATGATGAGTCCCTAGGTGAAAACTGAAAGGCACCTTTAGACGATGAAAAATTCAAAATAAAGGACGTATCCAAGGGCGAAAACCTCTCTGAGGCACCCAAGGATAGAGGTTTAAATATTCTCCCCATTGAACATGAAAAGTTACCGATGCTAGTAGAAGAGGCTGTTGTAGTCAACATAGGTACATAAGAGAATCCTCAGATAGTATATTTTGCAGCTTCTTTAACAAAGACAAAACAACATGAGTTTAAGGACTTCTTCAAAAAGAGACAAATAAAATTTGCATGGTCATATGCTGACATGCCTGGGCTGGATCCAGACCTAATATTGCATCATTTACCACTACAACCAAGCATCAAGCCAGTCAAACAAAAGCTAAGGAAAATGCATCCGCAAATTGCTCTACTAGTAAAAGAAGAACTTAAGAAACTCCTGGATGTAGGATTCATAAGGACAATAGACTATGCAGATTGGATATCAAATCTTGTACCAATGACTAAACCAACTGGGGGCATTTGCATTTGCACTGACTTTAGAGACATCAATAAGGCATGCCCTAAGGATGACTTCCCTTTTCCGAATATCGACATGATAGTAGATCTTACAGTAGGATACGAGATGCTATCCCTCATGGATGGTTTCTCTGGATACAACCAGATTAAGATAGCACCTGAAGACCAACTCAAGATAACTTTCACATGTCAATGGGGCACATACTATTGGAATGTTATGCTGTTTGGCCTTAAGAATGCAGGAGCCACCTACCAACAGGCAATGACTATGATTTTACATGAATTTGTACATACATTCATGGAAGATTATGTAGATGACATTAGAGCCAAATCAAAAACAAGGGAAGCTCATTTGAAGGTTTTAGACAAGATATTCCAGAGGCTAGAGAATTACAATGCCAGGCTAAATCCAAAGAAGTGTGTCTTTGGGGCGAAATCAGGGAAATTGTTAGGGTATATCATCTCTCGAAGAGGCATTGAAGTAGATCCAGAGAAGGTAAGTGCTATCATAGAAATGCCTCCTCCAGTAAGCATTGGTCAACTCAGAACCCTGCAGGGGAGATTACAATCCATTAGGCATTTCATAGTACAACTGGCAGATAAAATACACCCATTTCAGCATCTACTCAAAAAAGGAGTACCATTTGTGTGGACACCTAAATGTCAAGAAGCCTTCCAACAAATCAAGGACTATTTGCTTACTCCACGAGTCTTAATGCCACCTATAGAGGGAAAACCATTGATACTTTACATCTCAGCAACTCAGTTGGCATTAGGGGCTCTTCTTGCACAACACGATGATCAAGGTCATGAGAGAGCAGTCTATTATATTAGTTATACCTTAGTGGGCTATGAATTGAATTACAACAACATAGAACACACCTGTCTTGCAGTAGTCTTTGCTACCCAAAAAATTTGGCACTATATGCTCAATCAACAAACAATGTTAATTGCAAAGATTGATCCACTTAAATACCTCCTAAGTAAGGCAACTTTAACAAGCCGATTGGCTAAATGGGTTATGATACTTAGTGAGTATGACATTCAGTATATCGAAAGGAAGGCTATAAAAGGATAGGTGATTGCAGATCAACTAGTAGATGCACCTATAAAGGCAGACCATCCATTAGTGGCAGATTTTCCAGATGAATTTCTCTTCAACATTGACATTAAAATTGAATGGAAACTGTACTTTGATAGGTCACATACAAATCGTGGTTCAGGAGCTGGTATCTTATTTGTCACACCTCAAGGTGATACCATTCCCAAATCATTCAGGATTACTTTCCCTTGTACCAACAATATAGCAGAATACGAAGCCTTAGTGACAGGCTTAAAAATGGCAACTCAGTGGAACATTAAGAGCCTACATGTCTTTGGTGACTCTCAACTAGTAATCCGACAGGTAAATGATGATTACGAGACTAAGGATGAAAATCTTGCACCTTACAAGTGAATGGCTGATAGTTTCAAGCGGTATTTCAATGATATAACTCTTCAAAAAATACCACGTATCCAGAATAGAGCTGCAGATGCTATGGCAACTGTGGGTTCCTTGTTGGATATTCCGAGTAATGTGCCTAAGTTCGAGTTTCTGGTTGAACAACTTTTGGTCCCCGATTATGATTTCCCCGATACTGTGATAGTGTGTACCATTGTTGGTCCTACGTCTCCTTGGTATAAAGACATATTCAACTACCTCACTGACCAAACCTTACCCCAAGACTTGTCCAATAACCAACGTCGAACCTTTATCTAAAAGTTCGCTAAGTACACCATCATTGGAGAAGCCCTGTATAGACGTACCTTAGATAATGCCCTAATGAGATGTCTCGATGCTGAAGAAGCACAAACAACTTTGTGAGCGGTACATGAGGGTATATGAAAATCTCATTCAAGTGGTCCTACTCTAGCCCATAATATTATGAGACTAGGTTACTATTGGCCTACAATGGAGAAAGACTCATACATCTTTGTAAAGAAATGTAGACAATGTCAAATACATGGAGACTTGATAAGAGCACTAGCATAGGAGCTTCTTCCAATTACTTCACCATGGCCCTTCACCCAATGGGGACTTGACCTCATACACCCTTCATCATCCAATGGCCACAAATTCATCATCACCGCCATCAAATACTTCACCAAATGGATCAAAGCTATTCCCATCACCGACACACAAATATCTAAGTTTATCCTAAACTATATCATTTGTCGGTATGGTGCACCCCAATCCATAATCACAGATAATGGCTGCCCATTCAAGAACCAAGAAGTACACCATTTATGTGAATAATTCCACATCAAACACCATTTCTCCAACCCATATTACCCACAAGGTAATGGCCAAGCTGAGGCATCTAATAAGATTATTGTTAGAATCCTTAAGAAGACTGTCAATGACGCTGGTCGTGACTGGCACTTATAGCTTAATCCTGCCTTATGGGCTTATCGTACAAGCATCTGTACTCCCACCAGCGCCACTCCATATTCCCTCGTATTCGGGTCTGAAGCTATCTTACCTATTGAGGTTGAAATACCTTCTCTATGGGTATCCTTGAAGGGTCATATTGACGATGAAGAACACTGTGTCTCTAGGTTACAAGAGCTAGAATTGCTGGATGAACGAAGATAGAAAGCATTAGATCATTTGCAAGCATATCAGAATCATCTTCGTCGTAGTTACAATAGGAAGGTTCTCAATAAACACTTTGACATTGGTGACCTGGTATTAATGGAGAATCTTAAGAACCAAGCTGAAGGTGAGAAACCAGGTAAGTTTGAACCTAATTGGTTGGGGCCGTATATTGTCACAAAAGCCTTTGGATCAGGAGTGTACCAACTCTCTACTCCTGAAGGAGAACTGCTTTTGTCCCCTATCAACAGTTTGCATCTAAAGAGGTTCTATGCTTAGTCTTTGAGAATCTGTGTCTTAATCTGGAAAAATACAAAAAAATAAGAGAAACAAAAAAATGGTTACCTTGATGAAAACTTGGCAAACAAGCGTCTTTGTAACACCAAAAAAATTGAGAAAATAAAAAAAGTAAAGAGAAATAAATCCATCCACTAGTGAAAACCGCTTCGGTGGCACTATGGATAAGTACCATGGTGAAAACCTAGCAAACATGCGCAATGTGTAGTCAAGCTCGCTCTTCCGTCTACCATCATTCTAATCAAACCTTTTCACCATCACTCATAATAAATGCTTGTCATATCCATTACTTGGAATGATTGACATCTAGCATTCATTCCGTCATATCACCCACTCCATCTTCCAAATCTTGTTCCCGACTGGGGGCAAATCCTTATCCATGCCCTAACACCTTGTACATAACGTCACACCATCGAAAATGTCCTGAAAAATCCCAAAAACATTAGAAAACTCCAAAAATTCAAAAAAATCAAATAATGTCAAGTCAATCATGTCAAGTTAGTCATGTCAAGTCAATCATGTCAAGTCGGTCATGTTAAGTCAGTCGTAGACAGTCGAACTACGTTGCCTTTGCAACTGGGACGTAGGCAAGGCCATCAATCGATGTGCCCCCGAGGCATTAGGTCTGTCAGTCTAGGTTTGTCATGTATCACACACATTAAAATCATGATGCTTTGTATATTCAAAGTCATTGGTCGTGTCGAACTATGAGGTCTCTACATGTACAACGTAGGCAAGGCTAATCAATTGATGAGCTCTCGAGACCACATTAGGTCAGTCCAATAGGGTTCATTCACAATCACTATCACACAAGTTGCATATCATAGTTTAGGGCATCATCTCATGTCATACACTGTCAATACACATACACACACTTTTATTAGTCAAAGAATCTAAACAAGTCATGCAACAACAAGGAAAAACATCTCAAGGTCATCAAGTCAACATCAAACACATTGTCAAAGTGATCAACCTATGTCTTACGCAAGATATGTCATTCTTGTCAACAAACATCATCAAATTTTCATAGTCTCATGTGGCTTGTCACTTCAATGTCATCAGACTCCAACTTCTTATACGACATGTGTCTTTCTGAAACCAGGCTTTGTCATGCCTTATACAAAAGTCACCAAGTCGAAACCAGACTCAACGTTTTATGCGGTATGTGTCATTCTCTCACATTACACTATGTCAAACATCAACATCAAACAATCCCACAAGATCAAGTTTTGGCGAATACATTTATTTTGCTTTATGACTTTATATCTTATTTTGTCTTTTTTTTTTATCGATTTGTGCAAGATCTTGTTACTAGCTTTCTCAAGGATATCCCTTGAAGGATTTAGAGAAGCAACGATGTCTCAGGATTCTTTTTCTTTGGCTGCTGTCTGTCAACTGTCTTTTTAACATTGGTTTTTGAGTCATGTTACTAGTTTCCTCAAGGATGTCCCATCAAGGATTTAGAGGAGCAATGACGTCTCATGACCCATCTTTTATTTGTCTGTTGTCTGTGGTTTGTCTCGACAAAACGACTAGGACATCTTGTCCTTAGTCTGAGTTAAGACACTCCTTGTCTACAACTGTTTGTTTTTCACAGGTGGATAACTTTGTACACTATGGTCTATCTCATATCATAGTGTGTACTATCCATCTATGTCATGTCTCGCCCAATGATGATAACAAGCAAGTATAGCGTATTTGGCACAATATCAAAGATTATATCTTTTTCTCAATTGATCAACCGTCATTATATCGTTTTCTCAATCAATAAACCTTAATTATATCTTACTAACATTCTGAATTCATGTTAATCCTAAATTTTCTCTTCTTTGACATTAAGATTAAGTCTTGTGACACAACAAAAACATTAGATCATTTGAATTTTCATACATTCGATAAGCATTTCATATAGTTGCATTACATTTTCAGCATATAGATAGTACCATTCATCTTCATTACATAATAGGCATTGCATCATCATAACATACATAATATAAACATTGCATGTACATTTCCCCATCAAATATAAATCAGCATCATGTAGAACATTGCATCAACTATCATAAGTAAATTAAGACATCCACATCATTTATTAAATGCATAACTCATAAACATATAGAAACATTCATTCATAACACATGTACATACATCATTTAGGAAACATAATCATCTAGAAATAAAGCATCATCCATAACATAGAACTGCATATCATGTAGAAACCGCTAAAATCATATATATATATATATATATCGCTTAAAAAATAGTGTGTCACTGTACTATATCTGAATATAACCATAAATAAAACATGAGCTCGCAGGCTTTCTGATCAAAACGAATGTCTACATATGTAACCCTATCATCGTGTCCTGCTACCACTGCTGTCACGTGGTGATGGTAGTGGGAAAAGAATCAAAGGTGCTCTTTGTGAGGTGGAAGGCCTCTCATATGGACCTGTCCTCGATGGTCCTACTACCCCCTTAGTACTCTGTGTCCTCTGACTCCTCGTATGGCCCCTGCTCTGACTACGCACCTTTGAAAATGTAGGAGCTCATCTCTCTGCTCGCACTATGGCCTCATACAAATCCCTGTAATAAGTGGCTCTCTCCACCGATCTGACCAACTCTCGTACCATACCATTAGATGAGGACCCATTGCAAAGACGTCTAACCTCTGTGAACTGCTGCTCTATCTCATGCCTCCGAGATATTGCCTGGTATCTCTCCATAAATGCACTATCCCTCTCTAAACGAGCACTGTCCCTCTCAGCATATGCACTATCCCTCTTTGTGTAGGCACTCTCTCTCCAGTCTCATTGCATCAAACTCTGCCATCATGAGTCTAAGTCTCTCCTCCAAAGCCTCCCTATCGCCATCTCTAGGAGCATCCTCCTCTCGTCTCCCCTCTACGATCCAATCTCTGAGCTATCTCTCCTCCTCCATCTGTGCATCCTCCTCATCATCATCCTCCACATCATCCTCTCTGTATTCTACCAACACACCCAGGGGGTCTAAATCCATCTCTGCATCCAAATCCTCTACTCCAACATCTACCTCTGCACGCTCCTCAAATAAATTCCTCCACTGTAGCATGCTCACCCCCAGCCTGTACATCCACCCCCCCTCCAATGTCCAACATCGGTACAGCTTGAACTACAGCCTCATGGATAGGTGATAGTCCACCTACTTGACCCCCTCTCCATCCTCTCCGACCTTGCCTGCCACCTCTACCGTCACCATCTCTCCCACCTACTCTCCCCACTCTGGCACCTCCACCTCTTCATCGTCCTCTAGGCCCTATGCCTCGTCTCTCTATAGGTGCCAGATGATCTGGATCTATGTAAGGAATAGGTCGATGCTCTACCCACCATGTGTCATACACTGCTATCGTACCTGGATCTGCTAATCCATCTCTCCATCCCCATTGTACTAGTTGTAGTGCCTGTATCTCTGCCTCCACTGTAGCTACAAGAATCATAGGTCCCCAATATGGAACCTCTTTGGACGAATGAGCAAACTCTGCTCTACCCCGAGGCTCATCCTGAACCTCGCCGAACTGTCTTAGAACTCTATCTGGTAGGTGTCACTCAATAATGTGTACACTGGAAACAGTCCTCCCAATGAGATACTGTGTCTGTTTGCAGAATGGAAAATGCGTATCCTCATCAATCCACTCCTCACAATCCATGTAAGGTCTCCACGTAAATTGATCCAAAATGTCAAGTGCATGTCTCTAGTATCCTGTGTCTCCAACATGTGTCTGCATAATTTGACCTGTATATTGGAACACATAAGGATGTCTCTCTAGCCTCTCTACAGTAACTGGAGGATGAAAGACAACTATCCTCTCCCAGCCCCATACCATCAGCAGTGTAGTCCCATAGCTCAATGACTGTGCATCTCTGTAGGCAATGTCGTGAAGATGGAAGTATAACATCCCGAGTAGACATGGACCCCATGCATACCTCGTCTCGCTCTCTAACATGCCGACCAACATAGCTCCCCATCCAACTGGAAAACCGTGACCCCATCTATCAGGAAACACTATACCC
Source organism: Sequoiadendron giganteum (assembly GCA_007115665.2). Lineage (NCBI taxonomy): Eukaryota > Viridiplantae > Streptophyta > Pinopsida > Cupressales > Cupressaceae > Sequoiadendron > Sequoiadendron giganteum. Next base: position 234,534,663 of record CM021107.1, on the reverse strand, counting down.
CCAATCAAGGTACATAATATACAGTCAATCTGCTCGTATCTGTCTGCTAATACTGGCCATCTAATCTCATAATGCTCGATCTCGAGCCTACTGATGTCATCGACTTGATAAAACCTCGCCAGCTCAGTCAATCCTCGTTGGGTATCGTACATACCCCGCTCTCCTCTGATAGGCAGTCTCAAAATCCTATACACATCCTCCAATGTGACAGTGGCCTCCCCAGTCGGTAAATGAAATGACGATGTCTCTAAATGCCATTGCTCGCAAAGTGTCGTCATCATCCCCTTGTTTGCTCGAATGGCAGGCATCGACAAACAGTGACGTAGACCTAGCTTCCATAGAAGCCGAATCTCTGCACTCGTCAAACTATCTCTTAGATCGAATGTATCTGGTCGTGACTCCCGCGTATATATGGGATCTAAAACCACTTGCATTTAAACCAAGATGTCAAGAATTTTCAAGTTTTTCTTAGAATTATTTTTCAAAAATTTTACCAGTCAAATGCAGCTCACTTTAATAGATGCGGTGCATTTTTTGCAAATGCGTTGCAACAAGCCTCACATGTGGTGCATATTACATATGCGCTACACGTTTTTCACAACCCCTGTCAACCTACTGCACATGCAGTGCATTTTTGCAAATGCGGTGCAGTTTTCCTAGCCTGTCTATCTACAACATATGCGTTGCAACAATACATATGCGGTTCACAACAACACTTGCGTCTATTCCTAATGCAAATGCATTGCATAACTACATATGCAGTGTATTCTAATTCACATGCGATCATTCCCTAAATTGCCCAACCTAGCCTAAACGTGTTTTAGCAAATGTGTTGTTTCACAGTCAGATGCGGCGAATACGACGACATATGCGTCGTTTACGATGCACCGCATTTGCTTAATTACTTTTCAAATGCCTAAAACTACGTGCAAAAATAATTTTGACAAGTTCATTTTTGGGTACATATCGGTGGTCCTACATCGATTGGCCTCCTAAATGTCCGGATCTGATAACCGCGATGCACAATGTATGGAATAGGTGCCATTTCGTCAGCCAGTCAGAGAAAAAATTCCTCTTTTCTTCTCTCCTTTGGGTGAAAATGAATTGGATTTAGCCCTAATTCCTATTTATAGGTGGGTTAAAAATGGCATTTCTTCTACCCTTCTCTATTGGCCGCTTAGCCTTTCACATTCAAACGACCCGTACTCATCCTTATCATCTCCAAATTCAATTCCGTCAACTCCATAGCATTTCTGACTATCCAATTGACTTATCAGGAATATTTCTTGATTATTTTGACACTTTCCAAAATTTGTCAATTTTTCCGAGGGGGCATACCCTAACCTGTTTCATGCTGGGACACGATCGGGGCATATTTTCTTTGACACAACGCCGTAACAACATTGTATCAAAGAGGGGCAAACTGTAGACATCGAAAATTGGTCTAGGCCCGCGAACACCACTTTCGACGTAATTTTCTATTATCCATGGTCATGATTAAATAATGTTTATTATTTAATTACCCTTTCTAACACATATTTCCTCTATTAATTAAATACCCCTTTTTAATTAATTCATTATTAATCTTTATTCAACCTGGTTAATTAAATAAATCATATTTATTTAATTATGTTGCGAACTAATTAATTAAACCCCCTTTATTTATCAATTAAATAATTTATTATTTAGTTACCCCTTTATCATAATTTTCTAACTATAATTAAATATCTTTATTTAATTATTCATTTAACCCCCTTTATCTATCAATTACACCCCCCCTTTTATCATATTTCAACTATAATTAAATATCTTTATTTAATTATTCATTTAACCCCCTTTATCTATAATTAAATATTTATTATTTAATTATTCATTTAATCCTTTTCAAAAGTCAATTAAATAAATATTCTTTATTTATTTAATTAAAGTCTCTTATTTTCGAATGTTGAATTAAATTAACATTTAATTCATATTTAATTATTTATGTCACATTCTTCTGTCAATCAGTTATCTAATCATTCACTCACCTTCTGACTTGAGATCTATTTTTAGTTCTCCAGTTATCTCTGGGTTTAACATTTGATTATCTCTGCGAGAGAACTCTCTATCACAACTAGTTAGTTAACTAGTTCCAACTCATATGCATGATGTGTTTATTAATTAAATATCTTTATTTAATTAATTAACTCATGTTTGCGTTCGAATGCATTATTATTAGACTTCTAACTTTGTCTTTGACATACAAAGTCTATTTCTTCTATTTTCGAAGATTCTTAACTCAAGATTAAGTTATCGTTCTAACTTAGTCTTTATCCCGTAGTCTTTTCTAACTCGTATTATAACTCACATTCTATTTGAGACAAAACTCACATCGCATGGCATTCATCAATCTCGTCTGTCGATCTCTCTTTCAATTTGAGCCGATCGTTCGAAAACCCAAAATCTATAAAATGGTCTGTCATTATCATTATTCCTCCTCCCGAAATCATTCATTTTTGAGAAGAGACTCATCTTCGATATTTTGCTTAGACACTCAAAAAAACTATACTTGCATTCAAACACATAAATCTGAGGGCAAGAATACTGAAAAGGAAAAATGGAGAAGAACAATCAAGATAATTCGAAGGGGTGAACGCATATTTGGTGAGAGCTTTCCATTAAATTGCTTAGTTTTGTGTAGTTTATTTCCTCGTTCTTTGTTGTTAGATTTTAGATTATTGTTTAGATTAGGATTTAACATTGTTATTCTAGTTGCAGATTATTCATCATCATTTGAAAGATACATCTACATATTTTAATCTATAGTTACATTTGGTGAACCCGACGTGAACACGCTTCAATTTCGTACATCTACTAAGAATTCACATTGAAGGATGTTGTGTGACATGTCTAACAATGATCCAATGGTTGCCATATCATATGCTGGTTGGTTGTTCATGCAAGGAATCTACTCAAAATTTATCTCAATGAAAAGGTCCTTGAGATTCTCTACCATCTTCTTGTAAGGAGTAAGTTTATCATCCTTAGTTTGGTAGTCATCATTGACTTGGTTGATAACCAGCTATGAGTCTCCATAGAATTTCAACTCTTGTATCTTCCATTGAACTAATATCCTTAGACCTGTGATTAGGGCTTCATACTCTATAATGATGTTAGTACATGAAAATGATAGCCTACATGACTTTGGAATACAATCACCTTGAGGGGTGATAAAAAGAATACCCGCCCTTGATCCATGTTGAGTGAATGATCCATCAAAGTATATTTTCCATTGATCTGTTAGGTTGACAAGGAAAATTGATTCATCAGGGAATTCAAATATCAACGGGTTCTATGCATAGATAGGTGCTTTTGCTAGTTGGTCTATGATTAGTTGTCCTTTTATTTCCTTGCACTCCACATACTCTATGTCAAAATCAGTTAGGATCATCACCCATTTAGCCATTCACCTAGTAAGAGTTGCTTTAGATAACAGGTATTTCAATGGATCGATCTTTGCAATAAGCTTGGTTTGATGTGATAGTATGTAATGTTTGAAATTTTGTGAGAAAAAAACCACTACTAAGCATGCTTTCTCAATGCACAAATAGTTCATTTCATAGCCCACCAAGGTCCTACTAATGTAATAGATAGCCCTTTCCTTTTCATTTTCATCATGTTGTGCTAGAAGAGCACCTAGTGCTACTGATGTTGTTGAGATATATAGGATCAATGGTTTGTTCAAGATTAGTGGCATAAGCACTAGAGGTGTCAATAGGTAGTCCTTGATTGGTTGGAAAGATTTATCATACTTCTCATCCCACTTGTAAGTTATTCCTTTATGGAGAAGAAAGGGTAAATTTTATTTGATAATTGTGTTATAAACCTTCTGATGGACTATAATCTTCCTTGTAACCCTCTCATCTGTTTTAATGTTTGTGGCAGTTCAATATCTAGGATGGATTTAACTTTTGTTGGATCAATTTCTATCCCTCTTTGTGAGATGATATAGCCAAGGATCTTCTCTGATGTAACCCTAAAGACACACTTTTTTTGGATTCAACCATACCTTGTATTCTTCAAGTCTATCAAAGATGGGTCCCAATACTTCTATGTGCTCACTCCTTTTCTTTAATTTTGCTAAAATTTCATCCACATAGTCTGATTGTTTTGTGGATCATCATGAAAGATGAGGGTCATTGCTCTTTGATATGTCAATCCTACATTCTTCAGCCTAAATGGCATCATGTTCCAGCAATATGTTCCCCATGGACAAGCAAATGTAGTTTTTTGTTGATCCTCCTTGGTGATCATGATTTGATTGTAGCCTAAAAAAATGTCCATGAGTGACAAAATTTCATGCCCAATTGTTAAATCTATGATGAGTTCGATGTTAGGAAGAGGGAAATCATCCTTCGAGCATGCCTTGTTTAAGTCTCTAAAATTTGCACATATTCTGATGCCCCCAATGGGTTTGGAGACTAGTACCAAGTTTGAAACCCACTCAAGATAATCTATTGGTCAGATGAATCCAACGTCAAGAAGGTTTTGTAACTCAAGCTTCACCAAGAGTGCTATTTGAGGGTGCATCTTTCTCAATTTCTTCTTTACTGGTTTGGTATCAGGATATACTGCTAAGTGATGCACAACTACTTCTGGATTGAGCCTTGACATATCTATGTATGACCATGAAAATTTAGCTCTTCTCTCTTTTAGGAACGCTACTAGGTTCTTCTGTTCTTCATCCAATAAGAACTTGACATAAAATGTGATCTTAGGTACATCTTTGATTCCCACATTGATGGGAGTGGCCTTTTCTGCTAGAACTGCTGACTTTTCTGGATGCATTGCACTAAGGGGGAGATTGAATCCCTCATCCTTGAGCACCTCAAAGAGGTTTTACCCTTGAATACATCCTTTCTTTTTACTATTTTAGGATCAAAAAGTACCATAGTGTGGTTTTCACTTAAAGATCTACATGTTAGTTGCATTTCATCAATTTTGCTACTAAAGGATTCAATCATCTCCTCGTAGTACACCCCTGTGTCTAGCCTTATATCAAAACCAAATTTGTGATCTGCCCATAGTAATTTTTCATGAAGTCCCATGAATTCTAAGATCGCTTCATCATTTTCGAATAAATCTAGAATTGGTGGTCCTCATTGGTCCAAGTCAATGAGTTGTGGGTATACTAGACTTATTTCAGTGGGTTGATCGTTTGGAGTGAAGGATGTTGTGAATATCATGAAGAGAGTTATTCTTAAATAGGTTAGCAACATCGAGGGGAAGTCATCTAGGGTAGTATCACATGACGTGGGTAGCTAAGAGGAAGCCTCAACCCATTTAGCGAAAGTACCTTTTCCAATAAGAGTAACCTTGTTAGTAGTACATCCTAAGCCTAGATTCTTTGGACGTTTCTCATGAATGATGGGTTTTATCAAACCATTGTCATTTTGTCCTAGTTTCTCGTTCTTGTTATATCCCCATCCCTACATTAGTTGCAAGCCTTTGTTGTCATCTTCCATGGGAAGAACAAGGACAGGTGGTTCATCTTGATATAGCAGTTTAGAAACATCCTCCTCATTGACATCTTCTTTGTTCAAATCCCCCCACTTGGTGAAGGTACTAGCTTCCATTTTTATTGTTTTGGGTACTTTGTTGTTAGATGTGGGTTTCCCATGGGATTTAGGAGAAAGAGGTAGCTCTCCCAAGACAAAGGTATCCTTCATTATTTTATAGTTTCCACAACCATCATCTTGGATCACTATTTTGATGTCGAGAATGTTTTGCACCATGGGTGTTTTCATTTCTGAGGTAGAAGCAAGGGATGATGGGTCAACAAATGAGGAGGATGGTGTAGGCCTTTCATCATTTTTAGGGATCTCGGGTATCTTGTAAAACTTGGCCTCAAGATTTTTGCAGTAGTAAAAAGGTTCAGGATCTCCATGGATGGTAACTTCTCTGCCCTCAAAAGGAAACTTTACACATTGATGGTAGGTCAAAGCTAAAAATTTTAAGGCATGGATCCATGGACAACCAAGAAAGATGTTGTAGGGGAGATCAAGGTCAGACACTTGGCATGTAGTCTTTGCAATTATGGGTCCCACTTGGATGGGTAGTGCGATGATGCCTTGTGATACCCTCTCTTGATCATCATATGCTCGGATGGTGGTACTCTTTGCTTTTTCAATAGTATCCTCTGAATAGCCCAAGTTTTTGATCATTTGAAGGGTGCAAATGTTCAGACCAACACCTCTATATACTAAGACTCTTTTAACCTTGTTCTTATGAATGATGACCTGAAGGTGCAAAGCACGGTTATAAGATGGCTGTGATGGTAGGTCTTTTTTTGAGAAGGTGAGAAGATGATTAGTGATATGTCTTGACATGGCTTGAAACTGTTCCATATCAATATCCTCAAGGAAATATGATGAAGATAAAGCTTTCTCTAATATTTCCCTATGTGCGGGGGATAGCCTCAATAGTTCCAAGATAGAAATCTACATGGGGGTCTTCTTAAGTTGATCTAGGAGATTATACTTGCTAGGGTTGGATGTAGGCAAAGTGGGTTGTGCCCTATATTGAGATGGGACTCCTTGGATGGTGACTTTTTCGTGTTGTGTGGTGACCCCACACTCTGCACTAGGCCCTTTGATGGTGATGACAGTGATGACACTATCATAAGAAGTGACCACATTGGAATAGGTATGTTGCACGTTTATGTAATCCTTAGCTTTTTCAGTGTTGTTTCCTTTGTTATGATATGGCATAGGGTTCTTATATATCTTAAGATCTTGATTTTTGGCTAGTACCTCAATAAATATGGTTTCATTCTCTATAAGATCTTGGATAATATTTTTAAGCCTCATGCAGTTCGTTGTTTTGTGTCCTTTGATTTTGTGAAAGTCACAAAGATCATTTTCGTTGTACTAAGGTGGTTTGTCATGTGGTTCTTGGTAGTTTTCAACATTGGGAAGCATTATTAGGTTTGACTCTACCAACTTCTTCATGATAGTCTTAATAGGTTTCGACAATTGTGTGTATTTGCGTTTCGGATAATTGTTCTTGTTAGGGGTTCGTTATTGTTACATTTTTGTGTTGTTGATATAATTATTTTGTGATGGTGTTGTTTGTTGCATAGTTGGTTGAAAATTATCTATTTGATTGTTGTTTGGCCTAGGATACTTAGGACCACCTTAGCATCTACCATGCCACCATTGGTCACGTTTTTGTTCTTAGCCCAGACATGAGGCTTGTTGTTTGAATTGGTTGATGGACGGTTGTCTTTGTAAGCTTGAGTATTTCCTTGTAAGATTGGAGCTCTTTCAACGTTAAGGGATCTAGGGACAATATTTTCATAAGATGTAATGAATTGCATCTTCAAGTGGAAGGATAAATCTGGATCTAGATTTGCTATGATGATACCCACTTGTTGTTCATTGGGAATGGGCCACTTACTCTCACTAGTTCTTTGCCTCCATCGTTGTAAGAAATTGGTGAAAGATTCTCCTTTGTTTTGTTTGAGATTATACAACTCTTCTAGGCTCATGCCCATGTCAAGGTTAAAGGAGAAGTGATCTATGAATTTATCAGTGATTTCTTGGAAGGTTTTGATATAGAGAGGGAATTGGGAAAACTAGTCGATGGTTGGGCCAGTCAAGCTTCACGGAAAGAGGCAGATCAAATAAGACTCATTGTAGGTGACCTCCATACACATGAAATTAAACTCTTTGATATGGTCCACATGACTTCCTCTCCCTTTGTATTGATCAAATTTGGGAATTTCAAAATCGGGAGGGAATGGTACCATTGCGATGTTTCAATCGAATGGATATGGACATAGGTTCTGTGTATGGGGATTCTTTGTTTTCCCCATTCGAAGATCCTTCATTTCTTTTGATAATGCCTTAAGTTGTGATGCTACATCATATTTTGGCCTTGGTGGAGGAACATACGTTGCGTATTGCAGGACAATAAATGGGTTGTACGTGGGATTATGATATGATGGTGTGGGATATTGTGAAGGTAATTGTGGTGCTGATGTATATGTTCCTAACATGTTTGTATTGACGATGTTCTATTATGGATTATAGTAGGAACCTTGTTGTTGTTGTTATTGGGCATAATACTGAGCTACTAAGGCTTGCTATTGTTTTTGGGCTACTAAGGTTTGTTATTGTTGTTGAGCCACTAGGGCTTGCTATTGTTGTTGTGCTGCTAAGGGTACTTGATGTTGTTTCTATTGTTGTTGTGCTACTAGGGCTGCTTATTGTGCTACTAAGGTTGCTTCTTGTTGTTGTTGTTATTTTTGTGATGCTAGGGCTGCTTGTTGTGCTAATAAGGTCGCTTTCTATTGTTGTTTTTGTTGGACGACTTGTTGATAAGCCTGTTGTGCTTGTTGTAAAGCTAAGGCATGTGTTTGCAATGTAGGATCAATTGGTTGTCGGGATATTTGTGATGGGTTTATGTTTTGCACAGGTAGCGGGTTATTGATGAGAAGTTGGGGGTTCCCTTGGTTTAACATTCCTTGTAAGATAGTGGATTGGGATGGAGGAATGTAAGTTTGAGGTCCCAGTTGATTTTGCATGATGTGGGGGACTGAGGGGAAATATGTTGATGGTGCCATTAGATATTGCAATGGTAATAACACATTAGGACCTTGAGTCCATTGATTGAAACGGTTCCCTTGACCAATGTCTTGAGTATTTCCTTGTGTTAGGGATGTGGAAAAGGTATTACCTTGGTTGATGGGGTTCGTGACCAAGGGATTGTTTTGAGTTGGGTTGGTGATGGATGGGATGGATGTGTTTTGTGAAACCAATGGTGCAGATGAACCAATGGGGTGGTTGGATAAAGATGTGCCTATTTATGTTAAGGGTTGACTATGTGTAAGGGTATTAGCATTTCCTTGTTGGTCTACTTGAGACACTTGGTCCACACTTCCTTGTGGGATGTTGGGCACACTTGTGGTACTTGTGGGGATGGATGAAGATGGGCACCCTCGATATGTTGATGTTGTCATGAACTCATGAAGTGTAAGTGGTTTATGTTGATGCAAGGGGTGTCCAAGAATGGTAAAAGCACCAAATGTTGGTGTCCAAGTGGTGGATGGATTGGTGTTGAGAGTACCCACAAGTGTGTTGCTTTCAAATGGAAGAGTATGACCAAAGTCCTTAGTAAGACTAGCTGTAATACTAGGAATGGATGTTTGATTCAACACTAGCAATGGAGTTTTTAAGCCTTGCATTAAAGAATGCACAAAAAAAGATGGGGAAATTGGAGCTACATTTTCTAAGGCTTGATGTTCTTATTTGTATTCCATGATTTCTTCCTTAGTAAGTTCAAATGGGATTTTCATAACGTCTTCTATCTCGTATGGCCCCGATGGAGATGAGGGTTGTTGTGATGGGAAAACTTGACTTCTTGGGTCAAATTCTTGAGGATTGGGATCACTTGAGGTGAATGCGACTTTGGTTTTCTCCACGATTCTCTTGTGCTATGATCTTGTCTTTACCATAAATTTTGGGTTACCTATGGGAGAGTTGTGTTGAGATTTGTTGTGTTTGAGCTCTCTAGTTGACTCAAATCTAGGTAGAAGGGACACTCTAATTCTTTTGGGAGCAATGATGTTAATGGGAGATGAAAAGGTGAATAATGTGAGGTGTGATCTTTGAAAACATTTTGGGACAACACTTTTGACTTAAGTTTGATTGTTTGATGTTTGAATAAAGGATGTTTATGAACTTGTGAATCTTTAAGGTAGACTCATGACCTTCAAGATAAACTAGTCCAAAGATGATAACTAACTTAGCTAAGTGCATGGAAATGGATTCATTTCACATACAAAGTAGCTAAGTTAGGGTTTGGATCGATAGATGTCTAAGTCTAAAGTGTTGGTGTTCTCAATTTTCTTGCAAGGTTTTGTGAAGTGAAGGATGAATTTTGATGAAGGGGTCGATGAAATATTTGATCCAATGTTGACCTAGAGTGAACCTTTGTTTGATAAGACGAAGGTGGTGAGAAACATGCTAGACCTTTAAAGTCTTCAAATCCAAAAGACCAATGTTTGACTTAAATGAGGGGTTCATATTGAGCATACATGTTGGGATCATTCATTGAAACACGTCTATAAAAAATCATTACTAATCGGTTCCTATTGCGATAGAGAGCCATAAGATGTTATTTGACAAATTTTGGAATATGATGCCTAAGTTTGAAGTGACGACATGTAGACCTTCTCTTAGGGATTTTTATTTTGTGAGAGATCATTTAGAGAAGTTTTGAGTTTATGGAAAAAAGGATATTTATTGCCATGCAGGTGGTGGTAATATGGGCCTTCCAGCCACAATATCGGCTTGTTCCTCTTGTTCGTTTAAGATGTTTGTTGTGTTTCTCCACTGAATTGGTGTTTCCTTTGTTTCAAAAGTGAAGCTTCTCAAGCTACTAATTATATCCATTTGTTCTCCCTCAATTATTTCAAAGTTTGGTTGAATGATAGTGGGCGTAAGGTTAGGTTGTTCAACCAGAGCAATCATACGCCAAATGGTCATGTGGGGTTCAATTTGTCAATTTATCTTGCTTAAATGAGTTTCTTTTTACCACAAACACTTTGTCTTGATTAAGTTTCAAAATAAATGTCCATGTCTAAAACATCATAAATTTCACAAAGTCCATTTTGTGAAAAGGATGAAGTTTAGGGCATAGTTGCCTAGGTTAACTTTGGGAAGTAAGGATTAAGATGTAAACCAAAATATTTAGAAGTATCTAAGAATAAATCCTTAGGAAAAGCATCAATATCAAGGATTTTTCAAAGGGTATCCATACTTAGACCAAAGGGTTTGAAATTTTGAAAAGACTTGTTGATGTTTGTTTGCAATGTTTTGGAACCAAGAAAGTGTTTAACTAACTCTCAAGCATTTACAATCCTAGATAGAGCGGGCACGTATTTCTTAGTAGGCTTACTAACCATCGAAAAAGATGATTAATCTAAGAAGATGAAATGGAAAAATAGGCTATGTCAAGGAAATGTAATGTCTTGACATGCCAAGAAAAGGAGTCCCTTCCCCATTTGCTTTATTGCCTCAATCAAAAATTGAACATGGTAAGTAACTTCTTGGAGCGATGCTACTCCAATGCACTACCTTAAAATACGTTTTGGAAATTGGACTTGGTTAGCCACTACAAACAAGGATTTTAATGACCATATTTAGGATAAACCAATGCTATACATGCAGTGAATTCACTCAATGAAGAGGACTCCCAACCCTTAGAAACATCTAAGGGTTTTGACGTATCACACGGATACTAGAGGAGATGATCGTCAGTATAGTGTAACTACACTAGCTGGTTAATGACTTTCTTCATGCCAAATATTTATATCGCAAACCAAAATAAAAGCATTGCTTTGGTCATTCCCTCTCACAAGTTGGGAGGCAGACCCGCTAAAGGTAACACATGTTTGAAGCATAAAAATGCCTTTCATCACCCAAGATTTCCAATAGGCGCAAGGGGAGAGGATTAGCGCTTCCAAGAAGAAAAAAGTATACTTGTGTGTTTCTCTTCACCCAAGATCACACGAAGTGCAAGGGGAGTGGATATGCACAACAAGCCTACTCAAGCAAGTCAAACACATGTTCATTTTAATCCATTATAGAAAAATGAAGTTGTTTTAAACACCAATTTGAATTGTGAAGATTTTGTTGTTCAATTTTAAACCAACAAACAAAATGATGTGAGGATTCAGTTTTAGCCAATTTGAATGTTCATTTTAAAGCACAAAAAAGAAATCTAGTTTGGTCTTAAAACATGAAATAAAGAATCATAAATGGGTTGTAATTTCGCCATAAGTGTCGAAACACTTGTTACAATTATAATATTTAAACAATGATATGCTCCTTCCCTTCGAATGTTATCATCCAAGCTTGAAAAACCAATTAACCTAAAAAGACAAAAGCTAGAAGTCGGTGAGATGTTGAAAAGAAAAGAAAATCAAAATTTTGAAGCACATGCTAAAATTCAATCATTGTTTTGGCTTACTAGTAAAAAGTGTCACTATTTATGATAGCATCACCATAATTCAAATAAGCATCACTCTGGTGAGAAAAATTGTCGCTCTATAATAAAACAAAGACGATGATAGCATCACTATTTGGGAGCATTGTCGTTTGCAAATCTTTGATACTTCTAAAAAGTATAAGCATCAAAATTTATTTTAATGGGCATCAATGATTTAATTAGGCATCGTTGTATCTATTGAAAAGAGTGTCGCTATATGGTGACACTTGAAAAAGGAATCTTTGTAATCTCTAAGAGCATCGCTATATTTGCAAAACCAAAAAAATAGAATTCAAGAGAAAAAATTGTTAAATTTGATCGGTACTGCACTCCTTCTAGTGCCAAAATGTAACTGACGGATTAGTATGAGATGACTACACTCGATCCATGACGATTCAAAGTATATTCAAGCCACTAAACATCAGTCGAATAAAATCATTTAATAAAAAACTAAACTAGGAATCCATTGAAACTAACATATTAAATCATGAAAGCTTCAAAAACACCCATTCCAATCCATTGAAACTTATCCTATTGGGGGAGTGGTGTCACATTGATGTGGAATGGCAACCCTTTCCCAATCCTATGGATAATGAGCTTTTCTGATCGACTCTATTGAAGAGAATCGACGAAACCAATGATAGATGTGTATGAAAACATGGTTTAAAGCTAAATTAACATGATGCAAGCTATTTTAACATGATCTCTGTTAAGATGATTAGTATGGGTGTATGAAAAGCTAGTCTAAATGAAGTTTAACCTAAAAATATTAAAACCTAATTACACAGTATGCTAAATGGATGCATTTATGTTATCATGGAAACCATTAATGGAAGCTAAGCTAATGATGCAAGTAAATTAAGCTAAAATGATGCTAAATAAGTGCTAAATATGAGTGCAAGCGAAAGTTATTTTAACAACATAAGTTTGCTCTTAAAAGATCGATGGATGAGTTTCGACAACATAAGTTTGATCTGAAAGGGTGGATCCATTTGTCTCCAAAAAGTGACTTATTTATAGGAGAGAAAATGGAAATGAAGGGTTAAGATTAAAAAGGTTAATCAATGGTAAAAAATGGAGGAGAGATGAAACATGGATCATGGATTCTCATCAATGGATGAGAATCAATGATCACATGGATCAAGGAAAGAATTAAGGGTTCATATTCTTCCAAACAAACAAACATCCAAAATTTGCACAAGAAGTCTTGTAAGTTTGTTATAAGGGAGAATATTCCTTTTTTCAAATGAGTGAAGAGAGAGAATATTATTTGGAATATTCTCATGGGTGAGGAAAATTAGATATTTAACAAATTAAAAAAAAAAAATTAATGTGCAAAAGGGGAAGGAATATTCCATGAGAATATTCTCTTTTTGGAGGAATGTGCAAAGGAGGAATATTCCCTTGCAAGTGGGGGGATTATATTTATTAGTACTTTGATAGTAAAATAAAGTTTCAATTATGCAAATCAGGGGAATTAGACAATATTCATTAAATAAAATGATCTAATGAAAAGGGGTAAGTGATGTGATATTTAATTAAATAACTTAGGGTTATTTAATTAAATAAGAGGACTTATGGATTTAAATTAAATAACTTGAAGTATTTAATTTAATAAGAAAAAATGTTAGCATGAAAGGGGGTGAATTAACCTAATTAGATTAATCAGATTAATAGATGCAAATGATGGAATTAATTAAATAGCTACACAAATTTAATCAATTAAGCAAAAAAGATGTGTTTTAGGAAAAAATGGTGTTAGTATATCAGATTCAAGTGTGTGATATCATTTAGGACATTTTAAAGTGTCTAAAAGTTTGTACACTTGTTGGATCAATTGATGGTGGGAGTTATCAATTTTCATAGAATATGTTGCATATCTCATGGGGCGGTTGAAAATCTTGGTTCATGTTTGGGGCCATTTTGATTTGAATTATTTAAGTTTATAAAGTTGTTAAGGGACATATTAGCTTGGATCTCCCTTGGAAGGGCTTGGTACTATAAATATGCTATAATATCATCTACAATTAGAACTTGATCTCCAACCTTATTATTTTCTAGGCTCCTCTTCTTCTCTAGGGAGGAACACAAGTTAAAAATGCCTAGTTGATGAAACTAGGACAATATTTTGAATGTAGCTAGGAAAGGTATTATTCTTGTTGGATTTCGAAGTGATTCCTTCACCCACCTATTACTTAGGTGCGTTAAATTTATTTCCCATTTTGTGAAGCATTTAGGCTAGTGTGTTTAGCATCAAGTCAAACTTCTTTTCTACTGGCCTCATCTTAGGACTCTCATTCCTTTCCTTTTTATCCATACTACCCTATTTTAGGGTTATACATATCGAAAGGTATTCAACCTTTGAAATCCTTTCATGGTTATTTTAGTTTTTTTATTTCCATCATATGGCACCTAATTTCTTTGTTATTAGAATACATAAAATCTCAACATGTAACAATAGTTTCAAAAAGGGACAAGTTGGTAGGAAAACTAGTTCTAATACCGCAATAATATCTCATGCTAGATTTAGGACAAATAATTTTAAAAGATTTAGAATATAAAATGGTAACCACACACACCATAAAATTCATAACAATGTTTACTTGTAGATATAACATTATAAACCCTAGAAAAAACAATATTATCCACCTTGAATATGCTTCAAGTTTCCTTAATTTAATAATACAATAATTAACTATAATTTATTGATCAATTCTAATGCAAACATAAATTTATAATACACTTGTATGAAAATAATAAGCCCACAAATACACTATTTATATTCATACTTTATGTGGAGAGATAAAATAACATACCCAACTTGTAAACATAGATAAATAATAAATATGTATCTATTAATGGGCTTGAGATGCCCTTACAAAATGTTGTTATCATAACATAGGTCATTCATGGTGATAATAAAAAACCCTAAGTACATGGAATATTTGGTTACAAAATACCTCCCAGAAGATATTTAGAACAATCTTGTATTGCAGTAACCAATTATCACCTTAATCGTGGTTACAACATAAAACTTACACTTACAAAAACTGGAACTTTCATGTATATTTTTTGTCACTATTATCAACCACCATAAAATCTCAATCACATCCTCTTAGTGAGTCTACCTTGACCATAAAGGGGTTTCATCTTCTGACACTATATCTATTGGGCTTTAATCTCATGACTTCCCAAATCCATGAGTTTTCATTCTTAAACTTGGGCACTAAAACAACAAGTGTTCAATGTAATTTTAAATTATGGTTTTGGTGATTTTTAGAAGATGGTTTTCCATGTAAGAAAATTTATAGTGCAGAATAAATAGAGAAAAAATAAGCACAAATTTAACATAGTATCTACGTGGAAAACCTACTAAAATTATACTAGGAAAAAACCACGAGCAAAGATCTTTCGTATTTTATTTTTTGAGAAATTCACAATTACAACAACTTTCAAAAGTTGAAAAAACATGACTTCGAAAGAGTATAAGAAATATGAGTTGTAGAGTCCTTGTTGAATAAAACTTTCCAAAAATAGAAAGTGCAATCCATGCAACTGCATGTCAAACATTTATCAAAATTACCAAAAATAGGGAGTCCCAAACTAGCTAGATATCAATCTTGACTATTCATCATTGCTGGAATAACATGAAAATTGACTTCATATTCCACATCCCATTCACCTCTTCAAAATTAAGATGTCCTAAAAGAGCATCAAAATTTTCATAGTGGTCTCCATCTTAGGTCTAGTACATATAAATGGCTTCTATTTACTTTTGCTTTAAGCGAGACATGATGCCCTCCTATGCGAAAATAGGCTTGATAGATGTGGATGAGGGTTCCTTGAAACTTTCAACTATCATTACTAGTATGGTGATTATCCCCTTTGGGTTTGAAACCCTACCTACCATATTGATGATACTTTTTTGGTCCTTTATAGTGTGGCCAAATTGATAACCACATGATTTAGTCTCAATAGTACTTGGATGGATGTTATAGCTAGGTGGAAATACACATGGAGACATATCAACCTTCTATTCATTAGTAGTACTCTTATTATGTAGGGGGTAATTGGATCACAATAATAAATTCTAATGGGAACATTGATGCCTAAAATTTTGGGTTGGAAATGAGGGATGGTTGCATGCAAAAGTCCAAAGTTTCAATAAAGAGGATATTGAAAAGGAGAGATGGTCAAAAGGCACAATGGTATAAGGAAGCCTGATATCTTGACAAGATTAGAGAAATAAGTGGACTTGAGAAGTGGCACATTGGAAATGGAAAATTTCCACTTTGGATAGTTATATCTAGGCTCATGAGCTTTCTCACGTCTTTACACTTAGGATAAACAAGGGGACTATGGTTGATGCCTAGGAGATGAAGGGGGAGGATCTACACACATAGTGGGATCACATAAAACATGGTATATAAAAAATAGATATTTTGGTCTATGGCATGAGCTACATACAAAAGGGACATGACACTTTTGAAGTGTACAAAGAACACAAATATCCCCTAATTTGATTGAAATTTCTTAAGAAGCCTCATAAAAAATCAACTTTAATTAGTTTTATAATATAATAGTCCATCTAATCACTTTTTCTTTCTTCTTATTAACAATTACCCCTTTAATATTATTAGTACATGAATGGGGTGTTTTACCTAATTGGTTCATCATCTAGGTCCTATTCACACTATTTACTTAAGTTTACTTAGGGTACACATAGGATACTTATCACCTTATGTCTCAAGTCATAAGATTAAGCCACATTCAATCCTATGTCTCACCTTGGTCTATATGACCAAGGGGTTCTCTTTGTAATCTTAATCCATTCTCATTACATATATTTTTATTCTTTAATATAATAGCACCATTATCTCATATTTAATCTCTCTTGTGCTTTAATTGAAGCTCTTAGATCTTGGGTGGCTATATATTTAACCAAATATTACTCGGTATAAAGAGTTCTATACCGAATTTTATATGGTATGAGAGCTTGTGGGATTGCTTTTTATTAGTCTTTATTGAGAGTTCTTCATTGCAAATTTGGGAAAATATTGAAAAAATGAATATTCTCTTCTCTTGAATCATATTATGATTTGGAGAATAAAAAAAACTTGATAGACATATAATATTTTGGGAGGTTCTTCTTTGCGGATTTGTATTATAGGTTTATTTTGGAGCATATTGGTGCAAATATGAGCTCACCCTTCAGTTCAAGGTGTCCAAGAAAGTTAATTTATTATTTTATTTCTCCAAATTGGACATGTGAGGCTAGATCTATAAGGGTTTGAAGTTGGGAAGTGGTTTCCAAATCTAGAAGGTAACTACAATTTTGGAGCATTTTTTGGTCAAATGTAGCCCTTCCATCACATTCAATAGGCCCGAGAACCTAAAGGTTGGTTGCAAAATCATCAAAATCACACTATTTCTCTTGTCCCTTAAAAGAATTTTTAGCCGCCTCCAATGAATGATCGTCCTATAATCAAATAGATTGTGGCATTGCCACTTTCTTAGGTTGTATGATAAATACAAAAAATAAATCTACTTTTTTCAGATTAAATAAATAAATAATATATTTTCTACGAAATGTTTTTAGCTGTAATTCATACTATTGGTGTAGTGCCTACAATTGTACAAAGTATTTCCCATTACTAGTAAGGTCGCCATATGGCATGGGTCTTGATTCCCACTAGCTCCTCACCAACTTGTAATGATAATTCCATCATTAACTAATTTTCCATGATAAAAAATTGCTCGTCAATTGGAAAACCACTTCCTATGTATGACCAAAGATTCTAAAATGGAAAATAAGTAGTTTTCATGAAAAAATTGACAATATTACAAATTTTGGGAGGTTTTATTAAAAATCAACTTCACGTTTTGTTTAATATTCTCACCATAGGAAGAATATTTCATTTTGGTCATTGTTGAAATCAACAACTTTACCCCAACTAGCCTATCCCTCTCTATTTGCATTTTAGTTTTGGCAATCCAACTTTAGAGGTTAAATTTTCAGTCATCCGAGCTCCTTTTTGTGAGATCTTTTTTTGATCATGGGTATAATTTTGTGAGCTTCATAATTGTACAAACAATTTTTATTTTTGGTGTCTATTTTTTTTAGTAATTATGGATTCTTATTGGTGTTGTAGACACCTAAATCTACCCATTCCTAACCACACTTGAATTTACCCTATCTTAACCATTAATTAATTAAATATTTATTATTTAATTAATTAATTTATCCTTCACCTTTATCCCCCACTTTAGTTAAATAAATATTTATTTATTTGGTAAAATGTTCCATTATTGCATTTGAATCTTTATTTCATTTCCTTTGTTCATTTTTATTTTCTTCATTTGGACATGCCTAGTGGGACTCCCATCCTTGTCTAATTATTATTTTTTTAAACGTTTTTCTAACCCATATTATTAGTTTTTAGTTATTTTATGCAAAAAAAATTTGGAGCTGACTTTTGTAGATTGAAGGAAAAACCCTACGTTGTGGATGATCTCAGGAGGCTACAGTAAAAAAATAAATCTAGATCATGAATAGTTAGTGAGTTATTACCATTTTATGATTTTTTATAAATATGGTTTTTAGGTGTCAAATCAGTGAGTTTTTCAAAAAAAAAAAAAAAAATCTCTCAAAACTTTAATAGGGTCTATTCTTTATATTTATATTTTTGAGGTCAAAACAATGATGAAATGATTAGATATATGTTGACTAGGGTTTCTTCATAAATATAATTTTTAGGGAACAATCAAATAATCTCTCAAATATTTTTATATTTTTGGAAAGATACAATAATTTTAGTAGGGGTTTGTTCTCTTTATTTTTAATTTTTGGGTCAAAATATTACAAAATAATTGGATCTAGTTACTAGATGAAAAATAAAAAAACTGAAATTGCAATCTTGTGATGATCATACCTTTTCTTTACATCTATTTTGCTGCATTATGCCATTTTTTTTTTAATCTTTGCAGAAGTTTAATGATCATTTCTAATCAATTTTCATGCAACCATATTCATTAGTACAAGACCTTATTTGTGAAACTACTAACACATTTGTGTTGTAGCTACGTTCATCCAAGGCATTCTCATTTGACTAATCTTAGTTACACACTTCTTTTCTAGATGTTAATGAAAATTGTTTGTTATGTCTTTGGGCAAGTGGTGTGTATTCTCTTCTCTTACACCTTTGTGTGATCTTGAGGATCAAAAACATCACTTACTCTTTTTTTTGGTTTTCATTGTCATCCCAAGGAACCTAAGGAACTCATAACAAATATGCATACCAAAGAAAAATAAAAAATGACATCCAAATCTAATCCTCCAAAAGCTTCTACCACTCCATCTAAAAATCTCGCATCTTCAAAATCCCTTTTGGACCCTTGTATCTCAAAATCTATATCCACTTCGTCTAAATCCTAAAATCCATTCAACTCCATCACCCCTCAAGGTTTGTGCCAATGTTGATCTTGCCTACATTTCCATGAACTCATCCATAATTCTTCCAACAACCCATTCAATATCCAACATTCATCCCCCATCATCCTCCTTTAATCTAAGACTTCACATAAATCCTTATATTTTTCCATCAAGCCATAATTTTACCAATGCCCATGAACACACTTTCAATCTCCATAAAATCCATTGTATTGATAATGATGACCTCTATAAAAAATTTCCAACACATTTTAATTTTGAAAATCTTATATGGCAATGAATAGTTACACCTGATTTCATGAAACTTCCTAGTTATGGTGTGCATAGGCACCTATCCACACTTCATAGGTGTCCCTCTCTACTACATAGGAATCCCTCCTCATTACATAGGCACCTAATCTCTTTTCTCTCCCCCTCCACACTACATAGACGACTCTCATAATTGCATAGGTGTCCAATTTATTTGCATAGGCACCCCCTCCTTGTCTCTACTACATAGGTGCCCCTCCTCCACTGCATAGGAACCTAATGCTCCTACATAGGCACCCCATATTCCTACACTTGCATAGGCACGCCTCCCCACTGCAAAGGCACCCGATCATCCAAAATTTGTGAGCATACTTCCAATTTCCATAGTCCATTGTAGTACTTCTCTAAGGGATACTATCTATGGAGCTAGACACTTGATTCTTTCTCCCCATCTTTCCATCACCCATCCTTTTCAACTCTTCACTTTGGGGAAAGCATTATCCATGCTAACCTATCTATTGTATCCTATCCACATCTTCCCATATCCCTCATCCTATTGTTCATCCTATCTAAGTCCATCCCCCTTTTACATCTTTGATCTTGAGAAGGTTAAAAGTCTTCATAAGAATCATGTATCCTATCTACCATATCTTATCCACTTGATCTCGATCATCCTATCATTATCCTCCAATATCCTCCATCCCATATCCCTTATACTATCTCTTTCTAGCCTATCTATATGTATCCTCCCTTCCCTCCTTTGATCTTGATGAGGACTAGGGGGAAAATATCCTTAATTGTTTTTTATCTTATACATGAATGCTTTGGATAATGAAATCCTTACTTCATCCACCATCCATTTTTCTTATGCGCTATCTTTCCATCTCATGCATATTTTATCATCTTCCAATCCTTCATTGTACTCCCTCTAGTATGGTGCATCTTAGTCCTTTGCAACTAGTCCTTGGAGCTCCCTCCCCCTATCCTCCTATCTCCATATCCCTCATCCATCCAAGAAATTCCTCCATCCTTCCATATTTTACCATGCCTTGGTTCCTATCCAATCATATCCTCCAATCCTATCCTATCCAATCTATTTATTTTCTATATATTATTCCATTCCATTCCAATCCATATAATTTAATCATAATCCATGCAATATAGTATTGCAATATTTCACACACTAGTACAAAAACAACAATAAACTACTGAAAAAACTACTAAACAAGCTACTAAAAACTGCTTATAAATGATTAAACATGGTGGCGCGACCAGTAGTAGTTTATTTTTAGTCATTTATAATGTGACTAAATTGATGACTAAATCATTTTTAGTCGTTTGATTGATCAATTTGGTTGTTAATTTAGTTGTCTGATTGATCGATTTGGTCGTTGATTTAGTCGTTTGATTGATTGATTTGGTCATTGATTTAGTCGTCTAATTGATCGATTTGATCATTAATTTAGTCGTTAATTTGATCAATTTGGTAGTGTGTTTAGTCATTTATTGTTTTAAACTGGTCACTTATTCAATCATTTTTTATTCATTGGTATATTTAGTTATTAATTTAGTCATTCATTGTTGTTAATTGGCCACTTATTCATTGATTTACATTCATTAGTAGTGTATTTAGTCATTAATTTTAATCAATTTGGTAGTTTATTTAATTGTTTTTGTTCATTGATTTCTATCAATTGGTAGGTATATTGATACATTGTTTATTAATTGCATAATCATTATATTTAGTCATATTTATTCATTGATTTCTATCAGTTGGTAGTATATTTAGTCAATTGATAGTTTATTTAATTATTTTTGTTTATTGATTTCTGCTTATAAGTGTTGTAAATGAGACAATGCTTTAATTGAGGTTTAAACATATAAAAACACAGAAACACATAATCAATCATTAATTTTCACATAATGAAACGACTGTTAAGAAGGCAAAATAATGAAATTTTAATGAGAAAATGTGTTCTTACAGTAGATACAAGACAAAAATGTGTCTTTGCTTTGAAAAATGTACTATTACAAAGTCTATTTCTTAGTGTTGTAATTGAGAAAACTGAGTTACAATGCCTTTTTTTTTTCTTATGCAAGATATTACAATTTTGATGACAATTCTATGTTGCAACTTATTTGCAACTGCACATACATGTATGTTGCACTCTCTGCAAATTTTCCTCTTCTCTGCACCTCTTTATCTGCTTTGTATTTACTTCTTTTTTTGCATCCCTGTTCTCTACATCTACTGCTTACACAACAACATATCCCCTAGTCTTCTATAATGTACTAGTTTGAATGAGCATAATCCAAATAAAAAGAGAGAAACATAATCAAGGGGTCTTACATTACAGGTGCAGTGAGATAGAACATTCTCTATTCTACTCACATAATGTACACCCAAATTAGATTCTTTGGTTTTTGTTTGGGTTCAACTTATTCATGCTTAGTACATTCTCTGTTTGCAACTTCACTCTCCACACTCCGCTGTTGCTAACCCTTATTTTCTCTTTTGCACTTATGAATAACATTCTATCATTTTTTTCAAATATTTTAGTGGCCACCATGTGAAGGTCCCTTCTTTCTCTTTCAGACATACAACTCCATATATTTTGTCTGGATAAGGAAGGGGTATGTTACTTGTGACCTGTAAAATACTTACATTTGCATCTACCGTTCCTTTCAATTTGACTCCATGTACAATAGATAGTGAGTGAATCTGCCCAATGCCCGTAGCAGCACCATAAAATAGATCCAACACCTCAACTTTATCCCCTTCTTGGAGTTTATCAATAAATGTTTGCAAAAACAAAAAAATACACATTATATTGAGATATAAAACACACATTATATTGTTTTTGACAACTGTATATAATGTCTTATATCTTGGAACAAATCAATTTTTGTATGTGCTTTTATAAAACACTCTATTACAACTAAGCTCTAAGCTTCCATATGTAAGTTACATGTTCTCCCTTATTTCCATAATCTATGTATACTAGCTAATTACACTTCAATACTATTCTAACTAGCTTCTATCAAATAGGTAATGATTACCCTTATTTACTTAATAAAACAACCATTACTTAATTGAATAGTATTTACTTGCATGTGGTTTCATAGCACTCACCTTGATTTTAGAACGACTACCACTATGAATATCATGTGCATGCTTGTCGAGTTCATCATCATAATCTACACTATCAACGACATTGCATACATGAAGTTGTATAGAGAGAGTTCTATTAATAGGCCCTTTTTTTTTGTCCCGCTTTCATATAATTACTCTGCATCATGTGGTTTAATCATCATACAAAAATTAATATAAGTCAAGTAAAGAATGCAAAAGCTATAATTTTTTGTCCAAAAGAACATTTTAAGCATCAAGAGTGACAAAACATTGAGACAGATTAACTTACAACTTAAAGAATGCAAAAGCTATAATTTTTTGTCCAAAAGAAGAATGACAAAATATTTGGATAGATTAACTTACAACTTAAAGAATGTAAAATCTATAAATTTTTATCCAAAAGAAGAATGACAAAACATTGGGACAGATTAACTTACAACTTAAAGAATGCAAAAGCTACAATTTTTTGTCCAAAAGAACATTTTAAGCATGAAGAATGACAAAAAATTGGGACAAATAACTGACAACTATTATATTAATTACCTCAACTTCAGGACAACTAAGACAATTGTGCTGCACATTCTTGTCCACTTCATCACTATTAATATCAACAACTCTTGACATCATGAAGGCGTTTTTGTTTTCCTATTGTTTTGATAAAATTGATATGCATGTGGTTTAACCATCATGCAAAAAAATATACAAAGCATTCAATAGTCAACTAAAGAATGCAAACTATAAATTTGTCCAAAAGAACATTTTCTGGATCACTCCAACAATAAAGAAACTGGGTTGGATTCTCTTGCACTCAGATTTCAATAATCTACATATTAAGAGGCATTTGTATCTAGAATTGCCAAACAAGAAGAAATGAGATCAATAGAGCCTCTTACCTCATCTGAATCCATAGATTTATGCTCATTCCATGTAGAAACTATAGGGTTAACAAATTAAACCAACTCCATAACTTGCTGAGTGAGATTGAATATGCAACTCATTAGCTTTTGGTACCCTAGTTCATTTGAGTTGACATGATCTATGGAGGCTCCTACTGGGCATTGAACATATGGTTGTGAAATCTCTGTTGACGAACTAGATTTCCACTTCATCCTACTCTTAGATTTACTAGTATCTAGTGCTCCCATATAATTGACAATATCTTCTGCACTTGCTTCTCTATTACCATTCTCCACCTAAAATACAATGTCAATTTCAACATATAGTCAGTTCAATAAAAATTTAAATAAATAACACAATGTAAATTGAACCAAAAAACCATACACTTACTATAAATTTATCATTTTTGGCATGCAACCTGCCTCAGCCAAATGTATATCCAACCCTCACATTATCTCTTGCTCTCTTGCCTTTGTTACTCTTTGCCAAATATTCTTTGAAATGCATACTTTCTCTCAATGCCTCACACTCTTTGGGAGATAGAGTGGAGTCTAACCTCTCTTCTCCTTGCATGATTTTTTTCTGCAACTGTATCTATAATTGTTCATCAAAATTCTCATCCTATGCTTGTAATATTTTCTAGATACTTGTCCACCAATAGTTTCAAAAGCATTTTCCATTTTTTGTATAACATTTTCCATAGCTCATGGATCTTGCTCTGTAAATATCCAAATGGGCCCTACATCTTACACCCAACTCGGTGGACCACTTTGTAGCATTTGGCCCAATGGGCTCACCATCTCTTGATACCTCAAGCAAGAATGGCTTCCTGCCTTCTAATTTTCTTTCTTTTGCATTCCTCTCTGTAGATCTGTACAAATCTTGATTCGATCTTTGTCTTTTGACAAAAGCATCCACATCTTCTATTAAATTACCACTACCAGTATTTTTGGATGATCCACTAGTTCCATCAAAATTTCTAGATGCAACAAGTGCACTCTAAGGCACAATAGATGCAAGTGGTCTCTCTTCATGACTTCCATTAACCAAAAATTCATGCTTCTTGGCCACATCAGGTGTGGCATGAGTAGGTAGATCAATACCAATCTTCATAGATTTCACATCAAGTGCATCCCTTAATGTTGAATAAAGAATCTTGTTACACCCCAAATATTTAATTACTATTTACTATTACTATGTAGGGTAAAATGTGAATGTAATGCGAATTTTGTGGATGAATAAATTGTGCTTGCACTTTTTTATCAATGCATTATGAATGAACATTATTTCATTTAATGTCATATGAAGAAATGCATATTTTGTTGAATAGTTGACTACCGTGGACATATTTTGAGAATGTGGATGTACGTATATGTTTATTCCTCTAGGTGAAGGGGAAGTATCACTCAGGAGAAGGTCTTGGTCGGGTAACCAGTAACATAACCTATCTGAGCTTATTCACACACTCACAGTAGATTGATTGAGTCAGGTTATTATGTGGGAAGTAGGTAAGTCATCCTTAGTTTGATGTGTCTTCATTAGTAAGGGTCTTTTTTACTATTGAGTGCATTATAGGGTGATGTTATTTGTTTGAGCTTGTGAGTTCCTTCTTCATGTTACTATGCTTGTTTGTGTGGTTGAATGAGTATTTGGATATTTTCACATATGCATATATATGCATATGTTGACATATATGTACGATGGATATAATGGGATGTCCACATGAGTATGAAACCATATGTATAGAGGTGCATATATGTATAAATAATGATTGATATAATGCTATAGTCACATAGGTCATGATCATTCAGATATTGAATGAATAGTTTGACTATCATGTTGCTATATAGTATATATATATATTTGCATATATATACAATACACACATAAGAATAAATTATTAATAGAGGAATGTGTATATATATAGTATATTATTATTATGTGAAGATTTTTTTGTCGTACTCATTCATATAATGAATGTATTCATACTTAATTGAATTGGCATATAAATATATATTAGTATATATATATATATACATATACATATATTTGGGAGATAACATTAATGCTATTAATCAACATACATACATATATATATGTATGTATAAATATATATATAAAAGTATATAACCATATGATGTTTTGATTATATGGGAAAAATAAGTTTTGAAGGGACCCAAAACCCTTTACAACTTTAGATACAAAATGCTGCTAAGAAGATAGGAAAAGATACCAGTAGTATACCATCACGAAGGAAACAAAATAGATAGAGTACTAAACGAGAGATAAAATAGTAAACCATCAGCAACACTCAACAACAACAAAACACCAAAACAACAAAAATAAATCTGAGACCCAAAAGAAAGAAAGAAAAAGACAAAGAGAATCGAGCACTATTTCATACTGCTTAAGGTGTTGGCCACCTCAAGCTCCTGGCTCCTGTGCAAATCAATCATGTCTAGGAGCTCCTTCTCGGCTTCAAATTTCCAATCAACATGCCCTTTAGCAGCAAGGCCTTTGCTATCATCTTTTGCTCCCTTTTCCCCTTTACCCTTAGCCTCATGCTCCTTCTCCATTAGTTCAAAAAAGTATAATTGGTCCTCCCTTAATTCACTAATCTTTTTTAACAGAAATTCCAAGGAGTCTGCACTATTTTTAACAAAAATATGGCATGCATGCAACAAATTCTTAATGTTTTCATTGGTGCTCACAACCTTGGCTTCTAGCCCAGCCATCTGATCATCATGCAAATTTTTGAAATCATGGAACGAACCCTCTAGGTCCACAATTCTATCAATAAAAATGTCTGACACTGAGCTTTTTGACACATTCTTCAAGTTCTCCTTCAAACCCATAATTTTAATGTTAAATTTATTAAACTCCTAGAGAGTCCACTTATCCAATTTAAAAGTTCCAGTGGCCCCAGTCCTTGCCATGTCCAACAACTCAAACATTAAGGGAGACTAATCATTTAAATAAGAAAAGTCCCCAAAAAGGGGGTCTACCTTTAGGGGTTTCACTTTAGCATTCATCTTCTCAGAGTCTTCCTCATCTTGACCCTTGTTTTCATTATGCAGATCATCATTGGTCAAGTTCTGAACCAGTGAGTCCTCAATATCCACCGCTTTATCTCCGATAGCCTTTTCCTCATCAGTCACCTTGGCATCCTTAGCAAGAACATTCAAGACCTGGTTTCATAACTTGGCAATGCATTTGGATGACCTTCTCGACTTGTCCTTGTTCTTTGAGATTGACACACTCTCCTGAAAACCCTCCTTATTACCTCCATCATCAATTTCAACTTGGCCAATAGCCAACTCCACCTTCTTGGGAGAGGAATCATCCAAGCTCACCTTTGTATCCTCATTGTTAGACATAACAAGGTGCTTAGGAGCATGATTGTTTTTAAGGCTACCCTTCTTCCTCTTTTTTGATGAGGTGGCCTTAGGGGATAGAGGAACATCCTCAACCTCTTCTTTGACCCACTCTTCATCTTCAATAACCAGACGAATCAAACCCTTCACTTGGAGTCTTCTCCTTGCCCTTAATAGCAGGGGTAGGGAGAAGAGACTTAACATGCTCCATGATTAAAAGGATGAGACCT
The DNA here is from genome assembly GCA_007115665.2 of Sequoiadendron giganteum. Taxonomy (NCBI): domain Eukaryota; kingdom Viridiplantae; phylum Streptophyta; class Pinopsida; order Cupressales; family Cupressaceae; genus Sequoiadendron; species Sequoiadendron giganteum. The sequence continues at coordinate 234,507,297 of CM021107.1, read as the reverse complement.
TCATGGAGGACTGAAGCCTTCCTATTCTTTAAATGTGCATACATTGAAATCTCCATGGATGAGAGCAAAAAAAACAAGAAAGAAACAAACAACCCATACCTAAAGTGATTTAAAAGAGTGAAATGGTGACCGAGTATAGTAGTAAACCTACCTTCCAATGTCACATACCACATAATCACCTCGGCCACCTCTGCCCATATTTTCTTGAGAGACTTGCGCTCATATCCCCAACTCTCCATCTTAATCAACTTTGATGTTAAAGGGATATCATGATGTTAAAGGTATATCATGCATTCAATTATCTAATGATGCTTTGAAAGTGTATTATATCTATGTTTGTAAATATATATGTTATATATATAATGTAATATGTGTATATATGTTATATTATATATAGTATATATAATGTATGAATATATGACTATTCTATTAGCGTTGTTCTATATAAATGAATAACACATAATAAACCTTGAACACATGAAACTTATATATATGGTGAGCACTTGAATATAGGTTGAATATAAGGTATACAATGGCTGTAGATACAAAGGCCGATTTAGAAATATATGGCACACTTTTTAAAGTGTTGATAGTCTACTTATGCATATAAAAAAGAAATGCATATACATATAAGTGTGCATCTTAAATATTATTGGTGAAGGTCTATAATACTATAGCTTTGACCAACACTTTAAATACCTATCTATAAGAGCATTGAACATAGGCGTTTATAAGAGATGGAACGATCTCTTAATACAAAGTAGGTCATTACTTTGTGGACAACACAATGATAAGTGGTATGTGGAATAAGGAAGCATTAGAGGCTGCAGTATGATAAGGATGTGATTGTATTCTTTAACAACATTATACTCTTGCTATCTACAAAAGAAGAGTTTGTAATCTGCAAATAAAGATCAACCATTAAGTCAACGTATAATGATAGAATGAGTTGACCCCTTTTGAGGGAAGCCTGTGGACTTAGTAAAATCTCACTACCATGTCTATAAGCATTGACCAACAACTATAAAAGCATGTAAATTTGTCAGTGACTTTGTCAATTGATTTAATATAAGGATCAACTCATATTATGACTTAGTCAATAGAGGCTTGTTGTAAATCTGATGTTGAATGCTTCAAATATAAAGGAAATCATGCCAAATCTATATGTGATTATGAAGCTTTGGTTCCACCTTTGAATCCTTATACCTGTAGATGTCCATTTTGAGATGCAAATCAAATTCTATTATGTGGGATTTGAATTGGTCTCTAATTGCTGTCATTTAACGAAGTTGACATGTAGCTATTTAAGCTGAGTATGTGCTTATATGCTCACCACCTTTTGAGCTGGGATATATGTGTTGTTGTTCATGCTTGCTACTGTGAAAACCATGCTTAAACTGTAGACAAAAGTTACCTGATTACTATATAAATAGAGTAAGTTCATTTGTTTGGACACATTCTTCTATGCATTATTCTTTGAGAAATTTTGCATTTTATCTAGATTTCTATCTGCAATATTCTATCAAGAACAGTGGGTGAGAGCCTTGAGTTTTAGAGAGAGTTTATTATTCTCATTGAGAGGAGTATTTGCCAACTTGAGAGATAGTGGTTATTGAGTCTTTGCTGAAGGATCGATACCAGGATAGTTGCTAATTTGGAAGTGTTGTGACTACAACCAACTAATTGGAAAGATTATCATAGGCATGAGGATATTCTTCCCTTGGTTGTATTAGTGTTGAATGATTTGATTCTTGTTTGTTTGAAGTCTATTATGGTTACATACATTTAGAGAAAAGTATGGTTTACTTTCAAGAAAGAAAGTAGAACCTGCATATACTATTTGTGAAATGCTTGTAATTACTCCATAATAGGAGGATTATGTTTATCATAATTATTACATACTAGATATGAATTAACATGGGAAGCATAAGGATTATTCATAGATTTAACCCCTTTTAGTCAAAGAGGTGATACTCTCAAATGGACTCCTCTATTGTTATGAAACTTCTTCGATTGCGGCCATGCATTGTGCTTGTATTTACTCCATGATAGGAGGAATGTTTGTCATAGGTATTATTAATATACAAGATATGATTAGACATGGGTGTTGTGCATATTTTGCACACACGCCTCACCGTAGGCAGGGACCCTCTTTTTTCGCTCCTGGCAAGCTTCTTTGCTCCCGTCTTGTTTTGCATGCCCCTCATTTTGCTATCCTAGTTGGTCAACGTGCCCTTCAAATTCTCATTTTTGGTTGACCATATTTTTCCCCTAAACTAAAAAATTGCTAGGTCTTGGGTTTTTTGGGCTTCGCCCCCCCACTCGCTCGATTCGATTTTTCCTTCATTTTTTGAATTTGGGGATAGGTTTCTTGTGGATTTTGGATTTTTTTGTGGTGCCTAAGTGAATTGACAAGGTTTCATTAAGTTTTAGGAAGTTTTGAAAATTCCAAAACTGTATTTTTGCAACAGCATTCCTGCAACAAGATTTCTAGAATGACATTCTGACCTCTTGTCTCTGGAACATCCAAGTGCTCCTCCGATTTGAAAACGGACTTCGACCCAGATGGTAAAATTGGATCTTATCCTCCCTTGACCTTTCAAATTTCAAACTTGCAGCTGGGAGATACCATCTAGAGTTCCATGCTTTGTTAGCCGTTTTCAAAACAACATTTCCAGAACGACATTCCGGCCTCTCGTCTCCAGAACATCCAAGCGCTCCTCTAATTTGAAAACGGACTTCGACCTAGATGGTAAAATTGGATCTTATCCTCCCTTGAACTTTCAAATTTCAAATTTGCAGCTGGGAGATACCATCCGGAGTTCCATGCTCTGTCAGCCGTTTTCAAAACAACATTTCCAGAATGGCATTCCGGGCTCACGTCTCCGAAACGTCCAAGCGCTCCTTCGATTTGAAAACGGACTTCGACCCAAATGGTAAAATTGGATCTTATCCTCCCTTGACCTTTAAAATTTCAAATTTGCAGTTGGGAGATACCATCCGGAGTTCCATGCTCTGTTAGCCATTTTTAAAACAACATTTCCAGAATGGCATTCTAGCCTCTTGTCTCCGGAATGTCCAAGCGCTCCTTCGATTTGAAAACGGACTTCAACCTCAATGGTAAAATTGGATCTTATCCTCCCTTGACCTTTAAAATTTCAAATTTTCAGCCAGGAGATACCATCTGGAGTTCCATGCTTTGTCAGCCGTTTGCAAAACAAAATTTCCAGAATAGCATTCCGACCTTTTGTCTCTGGAACGTCCAAGCGCTCCTTCGATTTGAAAACGGACTTCGACCCAGATGGTAAAATTGGATCTTCTCCTCCCTCGACCTTTCAAATTTCAAAATTTTAGTTGAGAGGTACCATCCGGAGTTCCATGCTCTGTCAGTCGTTTTCAAAACAACATTTCCAGAACGGCATTCTGGCCTCTTGTCTTCGGAATGTCCAAACACTCCTCCGATTTGAAAAAGGACTTCGACCCAAATGGTAAAATTGGATCTTATCCTCCCTTGACATATCAAATTTCAAATTTTCAGCTAGGAGATACCATCTAGAGTTCCATGCTCTGTCAATCGTTTTCAAAACAACATTTCCAGATCGACATTCCGGCCTCTTGTCTCCGGAACGTCCAAGCACTCCTCCGATTTGAAAATGGACTTCGACCTAGATGGTAAAATTGGATCTTATCCTCCCTTGAATTTTCAAATTTCAAAATTTCAGCCGGAAGATACCATCCAGAGTTCCATGCTCTGTCAGCTATTTTCAAAACAACATTTCCAGAATGACATTCCGACCTCTTGTCTCCGGAACGTCCAAGCGCTCCTCTGATTTGAAAACGGACTTCGACCCAGATGGTAAAATTGGATCTTATCCTCCCTTGACCTTTCAAATTTCAAATTTGTAGCTGGAAGATACCATCCAGTGTTCCATGCTCTATCAACCATTTTCAAAACAACATTTCTAGAACAACATTCCGACCTCATGTCTCTGGAACGTCCAAGAGCTCCTTCGATTTGAAAACGGACTTCGACCTAGATGGTAAAATTGGATCTTATCTTCCATGAAACTTTCAAATTCCAAATTTGTAGCTGGGTGGTACCATTCGGGTCACCATGCCCTATTCATTGTTTTCAAAACAACATTCCTAAAACAACATTTCGGCCTGTCATTTTCGGTTTCAAGAAGCCTTCCATGTGTTCATCGATAGAACCATTTGATCCAATGAGGAATGCTGAAATTACATTGGGAAGAAGATAGCTTTCAGGTAGTTTCAGCTATGGTAAAAGGGAAATTAGCTAGAAGATAAAACTACTACAGTGACTGGCCACTACAAGACAAAATAGGAAAAAGACAAAGATGTATTTTAAATTGCTGAATATTGTGGGGTAGGTGAAGCCCTAATGTAATTGAATCTGAGCCACACAATATAAATCAATCCTATCCATTCATTTGGGATTTGGAAAACTATAAATAAGGGTCTCCCCCTCATTTGTAAAGGGTTGGAGAGCTGTTGTAAAAACATTCTGCAACAATAGAAAGCAGAATTGCATGATCTATGGGTGTTACTTTTGAGTTTTCTCATTATGCGTGCATGGTTCTACCTTCCAAGTTAGCATTAGTTGTTAGTTTCTTGAATGGAAGTGGTAATGGTGATTGTTGTTTCAGTATTTGATGAATTTCCATCCCATACTTTTGACACTTGTTAATGACAAGCTGGTGTGCAAAGTTAGCCTAGGCTTCTTTATTTGATTACTACAACTTAGTTCATTTGCATATTCATGATGTGTGCATCAAAACTAAAAATATACAGTCCTTAGAAGATTGCACTGGTTTTATGTAACTGTAGGTTTCTCTTGACCAAGCAAAACCCAGTTTATGGAGTTTGTCTACTGTAGCAGCCTCCATGATCATTGTTCATTCGTAGTTTCAAATCTAGGAACCTTCTCTCTTCCCTGCCCTTTTTCCCTTTTTTTTTTTAATAAGTAACCTTAGGCAAGGTTCATTGTACATTATAAAGCTAAATCTGATGTTGAAATGGAGTTCTAGATTGTTGTCTGAAACTGCAACAAATGTACAACAACTCTCCCATCTTAAAAACTCAATTTGCTGATCCAACTTTCCCACTTTGTAACTCATCCATAAGTCCACCTTGTGATTCCAGCAAATCACATAAATCAACTAAGATATTCCAAGCATTGTCAAGACCTGACATCTGAGAGACTTTGGGAAAGTGTGATACAATTTGATTGCGAAAGGTTTTCTTTCAAGAGAGGTGATGCACCTATGCATTACTTGTGTTGAGAAGTGCATAAAAACACCATCAATGGAACTGGCGCTAGAGGGAGGGCTTGACATGTTGAGGCTACAAAGCTAAATGTTAGATGTTGATAAGAGCACTTTCAAAGGAGAAATCTGAGATAGAGTGATCTCTTTTAATGCTGAAACATAAAATCAAAAATTTTTGAATGCAAACAACAGCTGAATTGAAATAGAGCAGCATATGCAAATCAACATCACTCGGCTACATGCAGATTTAAATAGGGGATTGAAGAGACCATTGCGGCAATTTACATTGGTAGATAAGTGTAGGATCCATTGCACTTGCAGGCACAATGAACTAGAGTGTCTAACCTTCTTAAGCAGAATTGAAAGAGTCTTGCAAGGAGAGATTCCCTTTTGGGAAATATATCAACCTTTAGCCCTTGCAGACCCAGAGGAAGAATTGACAACCATGGTAGCCATGGAATTTGAAGAGATAATCCAAGCATGTTTGGGCAGCGAGGACGAACTAAGATTGGAGGAAGCACTAATGTCAAGTTGGTGCAGATTTCACAATGCACCTCATTCAGAATTTACTTGTCTGTCATGTGCAAACATCATCACCCAAGTCAAAGGAAATTTGAGCACGTTGGAGTAGCTAGCTGTCAAGGAGAATGAGTCATCCCATGAGATAGAAAAGCTATTAGCATCTGGAGGACAACACCTTCAAGATAAACCAGGAAATCCTACACGAACTAGTGCTGGGACAACAAACACTGAAGCTGAAAATCAAGGAGAAGTTGATTTCTTGGGGACATCAAAAGGTCTTGGTGAAGGTTTAGTTAGAAAGAGGTTGGAAAGACTCTCCTTTGCCAGTAAGGGGCATTCCTCCACTTAGGAAGATGAGACATTGGTAGTTGAGGATGAATCAATGAAGTTTGCAGCAGTATATGCTTGGGCAACCAATGAAGATGCTGAAAATCAACAAGAGGAAGAGGTTGACAACCTTGGGACAACAAAAAATGATGATGAAGGCATAACCGAAATCAGACTGGAAGACCTCTCCTTCATAAATGATAGTGATCGAGAATATAAAAATAAAAATTTTGAGGAGTGGGAACAACCACTCACCACATTTGTCTACCATCAAGCTTCTTTTTCAAGTGATGATGAAGACCTAGTAGTGGAAAGATATGACTAGCTTGTCTCCAGATTAGCAAAGAATTGGTCAGAGCTAAAATACCAAGTGGATTTGGAGGTATTCCTGCTACCAAATTGGTGCAGGCTCCATGATTCATCCCACTCGGAGTTCACATGCGGACTGTGCCAAGAAGCCATAAAGCAAGTCAAAGAACAAGCAAGGCAACCAAGTACACCATTTCCTGCTGGAGCATGAGGACCAAGAGCCTGAGGCAAGTGAAAACTTAGCTGAAGGCAGTCCTCAAGAGGATGCTGGGACAACAATAGAAGGAGGACAACAATATAGCCTCGAGATTTCAAGTGATGTAGTAGATCAAATAGGAATGCTGTCCACCAATCATCAATAATTTCTCCCTCTTTAAGAGCATTTGAGTACCATGGACGATAGGATTTATGGTGAGTCTTTGGAGGAAAATCACATAGTAAATTTTGGCCCCCTTGATGAGGTACCATCAATTGATGACATCTTTCCGTTGGAAGTTGTACTGCGGAGGTATGCTCATGCTGAGGAAGAGCACATCCCAGAAGATGGTAGCGATGAAGACATACTCCTTGAACCTTCGAATGGTGATGCACTAGAGTTTCTGGATTGGGAGAGGGCTTCCTTCTCCATTTACAATGATAGTGAATAAGGGGAAATGAGTGAACGTCATGATGAGATGCATGAACAAGAAAGAGAAGAAGACAAAGGCGAGGGTGCTGAGATAGTTGACAACAAAGATGAAGCACCCAGTCGACTACAAGATGAAACTTGGAGTCCTTCTGCCATGATCGTTGCTGATCCTCCTTCATATTCAGATGGCTGCAATAGGAAAGATTTGTACATATCATCATCCCATGACATTGAGCATCATGAAGATAAGGTCGACACTTGGGAAAGGATATGGGATTATGTGTTTCCTTTTGAGGACAACAATCAAGTGGATCCCAATTTTGCAGATGATCAATGTGGAGAAGTACTTCCTTTTGAAGAACTGCCAAGGGGATTGCTGATCCCACGCAAGACATGGAAGAAGTGTTTGCTGCCCCATTCTCCTTGCCTTATGCAGACTTGATTCCTGAGATGCTGCACCCTCCACCATGACCACCCAAGGTTGCTGATGCAAAGAATGACGATGCGGCGCTCGCTCTCAATTGTCAAATGTTGCCACCTCCATGTGATGAAATCCAGGTTCTATCCTTCCTTGCTCCTGTTAATTTTCATAGCTACACTTATCATTTTGATTATGGGAATGAGAAAAAATGAACATGTTTATGGATTAATCATGGCTTTAATGAGCCTCCTCAATTGTTGATTCTTTGTGATGTTGGGGTAGAATTTGAATTCTGCCATATTGAATATATTCCCTCTGAATATAAGGATAAATCTGCATGGTTGAGAACTCTAACGACTGCCCGTTTGCTTGTACATGCATTGTGAAATCTAATGGGCATGAGTGTCAGCTCACCTTACCTGAACATAGTTCTTTGTAAATATATTTGTACATAACTCGTTTTGAGTAGTGTAGGTTTCCTGTAAATACTTTTTTTTCTGCTTTGTTAGGTTAGTTAGTTTGTTGTAGATTTCTTGCTTTAAAGTAGTTTCTTCGTTGTTTTCTTTCGTTGTCCCGCTTTGGTTGGTTTTGGTGTTTTCTTTTTATTTTCTCTTGTTTGATTTTGTTTGCTCTCGCTTTGCTATTGCTTTGCTTGGGGTCCCTCTACTTTTGGCTTGGCACATCTGTGCGCACATCAACCATTCTTATTTCCTAGGGCTGTTCTATGTATTTCTTTGTCAAAATCTAATCAAGTTTTCAAAGTGGATGGTGAGGATCTTCTGTTAGTATCAAGTGATCTAGATATTTGATTCAAAGTGGATAAGTCATTGGTTGGTTTGATTCTGAATTATTCTGGAATCTTATATATCTCACATATTTTAAGGATCTGACGGTCACTGTAGGTCCTTTGTGAAGTGTAGCTAAGTGAAAAATCTAAAATTCTGCTCCAGCACCACTGTGATTCTCAGCCCTGAGTGCGAGCTTCATTGCTTGTAGATTGAAATAAAAGAACTTAAAAGAGAAAAGAAACAAAAGAAAGAAAGAAAAATATTGAAAATCAAAAGAAGAGAAATTCAACTTTTCAGGGGTATACGAGCAACTCTATCGGGGCTATGGACGCCCGGTTGACAGTAGAGCAATATTCAGGAAAATCACAGTGACAACCTCGTCGGGGCTATGGACGCCTGACTGGCAGCGAAACAATGTCCCAAATGCTTTTGGAGTTAGAATAAACTACATAGCTTAACTTGATGGAGCTTGGGTTCTTGCAGCAACTGAAGGATGGGAATTAATACAATTGCACACACTTGGATTTTCAACATATTGAAGGTTGGGTTAACTAGTGGTTTTGATCCTTTAGTTGAGTGTCTGGCTTGTTTTCCCTAGCATGAAGGTCGGAACCAGAGATTTTGGGTTCGTGATTCTAGTTTGTCATTGAAATGCTCTAGAGCATTTCCCCCCAGCGAGTTGCCATTTGTTGTGCATATTTTGTACACATGCCCCGCCGTAGGCAGGGACCCTCTTTTCTCGCTCCCGACTGGATTCTTTGCTCCCGTATCATTTTGCGTGCCCCTCATTTTTCTATCCTAGTTGGTGAATGTGCCCTTCAAAGTCTCATTTTTGGTTAACCATATTTTGCCCATAAAATAAAAAATTGCTAAGTCTTGGATTTTTCGGGCTTTGACCCCTGCTCGCTCGATTCACTTTTTCCTTCATTTTTTGAATTTCAGGATAGGTTTCCTATGGATTTTGGATGTTTTTGTGGTTCCTAAATGAATTGAAAAGGTTTCATTAAGTTTCAAGAAGTTTTCAAAATTCCAAAATTGTATTTTTGTAGCAGCATTCCTGCAACAACATTTCCAGAACGACATTTCGACCTCTTGTCTCCGGAACATCCAAGCGCTCCTCCGATTTGAAAACGGACTTCTACCCAAATGGTAAAATTGGATCTTATCCTCCCTTGACCTTTTAAATTTCAAATTTTCAGCCGAGACATACCATCCGGAGTTTCATGCTCTGTCAACCATTTTCAAAACAATATTTCAAGAACAACATTCCGGGCTCACGTCTCCAGAACGTCCAAGTGCTCCTCCGATTTGAAAATGGAATTTGACCCAGATGGTAAAATTGGATCTTATCCTCTCTTGACCTTTAAAATTTCAAATTTTCAGCTGGGAGATACCATATGGAGTTCCATGCTCTGTCAGCCGTTTTTAAAACAACATTTCCAAAACGACATTCCGGGCTCACATCTCCAAAATGCCCAAGCACTCCTTCGATTTGAAAATGAACTTTGACCCAAATGGTAAAATTGGATCTTATCCTCCCTTGACCTTTAAAATTTCAAATTTTCATCTGGGAGATACCATCCGGAGTTCCATGCTCTGTCAGCCATTTTTAAAACAACATTTCCAGAACAACATTCCGGCCTCTTGTCTCCGAAATGTCCTAGTGCTCCTCCGATTTGAAAATGGACTTTGACCCAGATGGTAAAATTGGATCTTATCCTCTTTTGACCTTTCAAATTTCAAATTTTCAGCTGGGAGATACCATCCAGAGTTCCATGTTCTGTCAGCCATTTTCAAAACAACATTTCCAGAATAGCATTCCAGCCTCTTGTCTCCGGAATGTCCAAGCGCTCCTTTGATTTGAAAACGGACTTCGACCCAGATGGTAAAATTGGATCTCATCATCCCCTGACCTTTCAAATTTCAAATTTTCATCTGGGAGATACCATCCGGAGTTCCATTCTTTGTCAACCATTTTCAAAACGACATTTCCAGAATAGCATTCCGGCCTCACGTCTTCGGAACGTCCAAGCACTCCTTCGATTTGAAAACGGACTTCGACCCAGATGGTAAAATTGGATCTTATCCTCCATGGAACTTTCAAATTCCAAATTTGCAGCTAGGTGGTACCATCCGGGTCGCCATGCCCTGTTCGCCATTTTCAAAACAACATTCCTAAAATAACATTTCAGCCTCTCATTTCCGGTTTCAAGAAGCCTACCATGGGTTTGTTGAAAAAACCATTTGATCCAATGAGGAATGCTGAAATTCCATCGGGAAGAAGGCAAATTTCAGGTAGTTTCAGCTACAGTAAAAGGGAAATTAGCTAGAAGACAAAACTGCTACAGTGACTGGCCACTACAAGACAAAATAGGAAAAAGACAAAGATGTATTTTAAATTGCTGAATATTGTGGGGTAGGTGAAGCCCTAATGTAATTGAATTTGAACCACACAATATAAATCAATCCTAGCCATTCATTTGGGATTTGGAAAATTATAAATAGGGGTCTCCCCCTCATTTGTAAAGGGTTGGAGAGCTGTTGTAAAAACATTCTGCAGCAATAGAAAGCAACATTGCATGATCTATGGGTGTTACTTTTGAGTTTTCTCATTATGCGTGCATGGTTCTACCTTCCAAGTTAGTTTTAGTTGTTAGTTTCTTGAATGGAAGTGGTAATGGTGATTGTTGTTTCAGTATTTGATGAATTTCCAACCCATACTTTTGGCACTTTTTGATGACAAGCTGGTGTGCAAAGTTAGCCTGGGCTTCTTTATTTGATTGCTGCAACTTAGTTCATTTGCATGTTCATGATGAGTGTATGCAAACTAAAAATATGCAGTCCTTAGAAGATTGCACTGGTTTTGTGTAACTGTAGGTTTCTCTTGGCCAAACAAAATCCAGTTTAGGGAGTTTGTCTACTGTAGCAGCCTCCATGAGCACTGTTCATTCATAATTTCAGATCCAGGAACTTTCTCTCTTCCTTGCCCTTTTTCCTTTTTTTTTAATAAGTAACCCTAGGCAAGGTTCATTGCACATTATAAAGCTAAATCTGATGTTGAAATGGAGTTCTAGACTGATGTTTGAACATGTAGCAAATGCACAACAAATCTCCCATCTTAAAAACTCCATTTTCTGATCCAACTTTCCCACTTTGTAACTCATCTGTAAGTGCACCTTGTGATTCCAGCAAATCACATAAATCAACTGAGATATTCCAAGCATTGTCAAGACCTGAAATCCAAGAGACCTTGGGATAATGTTCTACAATTTGATTGTGGAATATTTTCTTTCAAAAGAGGTGATGCACCTATGCATTACCTGTGTTGAGAAGCGCATAAAAACACCATCAATAATGGGTAAGAGAGATTTTTTGTCATACATATTGTAATTATGCTAGAGATATGATGAAACGTAGAGAAGCTTAATGAAATCTCATAGATAGATATTTAGTTATGCTAGATGGCTCATAGGTTACTCCTAGGATTGTTATCTAGTGAAGGGAGGGAACTAGTAGGTTAATCCTGGTAATTTTGTCCAGTGAAGGGAGGGAATTAGTAATTTTCTTTATGAGTTGTGTTTCCTTAGGTTGTTTAAGAGATAAGTTATCGTGGGAAGTAGCTTGCCTATGGAGAAGGATTGTCTAAGCATAGATATAATGGCCTTAAGTCAAAATGAGCTTGCCATAGTGTAGGTTAATGGTAGAACATCATTTGATTATACTGAGTGAGAACACTTTGGCCAAATTAGTGTGATTGCTGAGGCTCCACTGTAAATAGTGAGATTGCCTGAGACTCCATTGTCAGTTCACCATGTCTATTTAAAATGCATGAGGGCTACCTAGTGTAGGTTATAAATCCTAGTCATGTAGGGCACAACACTAAGCTTAGAGTGGTATGTCGTTCGTGATTACCCAACCAATCTCTTTGTCAAAGGGTAGGTCCATCTATCATTGATAGATGTGCGAGGGACTGCATATGAGTCCGTGGTTGGCAAAAAAGAGCTTGAGTGATGTTTCTCCTCCTCAGTAGGTGACTGAAGACTAAGGTTTTGAAATATGGATTCCTAGACCATCTATATCTTATGCTCTGAAGCTTGGTGGAGCTGTGTTTATAATTGTGTATATTCTTGAAATATTGTAATGTGTGGAAGTATTATATTGGAATTGAATCCCTATTGAATATTGTATGACATCATTGTTCAATATGATATCTATGTTTTGGGAAGATTTGTATAATTACTTTAGAATGCAATGAAAAATTGGAAGTTGTGGTATTTTAATTATGCAAGTAATTTACATTATTAGAAGAATTTTTTTTTGCTATGTCATGGCATCATGTTTTATTCACTTAAGGTGAAAACATTGGAAATTTTACTGTGAACACTAGGTTGTTACACATATGCAAACCCATTGATCCTTTGCCTTGATGTTTTTCAATAATATCTCTTAGGCTTAGTTCTAAGAGATCATCACAACATTGCATATTACCATGTGCTATATCAGGCTGCACATCACCATGTGCTATATCAAGATGCACATCACCATGTGCTATATTAGGCTGCACATCACCATGTGCTATACCAGGTTGCACATCATCACAACTATTATTTTCACCAACTATATTTGTTGAATCACAAAAGCATCGAATGCTACGAGATGAAAACACTGTATCTTTTCTTTCCTTTGTTTTTTCTCTGCACTTTCTTTGCACTCTTTTTATTTCATATAAAACAAAAAAAATCATATTATGTCTTATATACATAAATATCTTTCCTATAAAATGTCATTAAACACTATTAAACAAATAATATACTACTTAGTGGATTTACAACTTGCCCACTTGTCAAACCAAGACTTAATAAATATTCATTATTCTTGGCCACTTTTTCACTACGTAGGTGCTCATATTCTGTCACTAGAATTTCAACATTATGATATTCACTATCATCTAATTTTTGCCTTACAGTCCTTGTCTTCATTTCCTAAAGTTCAAATAAACAATAATGTATAAATCAACAACTTGAATCAGTAAAATTTTATTGAGTTCATAAGTTGATAACTGTTGACTTTCCAATCCGCTGATAACGAAAATTTAAAATAAATTCAGTTTATAGATTAAAAATAATTTGAAGTAAAAACCAAGAAGATGTTTACAAGTACAGGTATCAAACAAATTTTCCTTAAGGATATATTCATAAGAAAATAACTCATAAAAACATAACACAAGCAGGATGAAGGAAAAAATAATCTAGTTCATCATGAGGTGTGTTAGAACCTTAAAATTTTGCTTAGTTCCATCATGAAAATTAACCTTGAGCTCCATGACTTGAGACTTGACCCTTATATTCCTTTTTATTTTTGATTGTCTCCCCGTTGTAAAAAAACACATATTTTTTTTAGGTCTAACTGACACTAAAAGACCTATACAAAGTCAAAAATTCATCATATATACTTAAGAAAAAATATGTCTAGCTAAAAACATTCCAAATCCCTTAACAATCTATTATCGCGATCCCTCAGTAGTAATCTGAACCCTTGGCAGGCTGGCGATGTGTAACAGGCAACATGAAGATATTTATTGCCATACCGCGAAAGTATTATGATGATGATGTGGTTGGGTGGTATGAGAGAATTTAAATACATCATAAATTACCATACCATGAGAAGGAAAAATGAAGGGTGTAGTATAATGGGGTAACCCGTGATCTCGTGAGGAAGATCATAAAGGTGTGCAATAGGGCAGCATGAAATGCTATACCACGGAAATATGTGACAAAGCATGTGGTATGGTGGTAAGCCATATGTGACCATTAATGTAAATCACAGGTTAAACAAGTCAAGCTTGCGGTATAGACATAAGGATCTCGCTACCCCACAGTGAAATGCAAAGAAGCATGCGGTATAGCGGTGTATACCCCTCTATCTTGCGACAATTATAGAAAGTGGTGGCAATAAAGCGGTATTAAATGCATGAATCACATCAACCCTTTGATCTTGTAAAATCAATGGTCCATGTTCAAACTCAAACTATGAGAAAAATATTTTGTGTAAGGTTGATATTAATGTTGACATGATTGAGCTTAGAAGCCATTAAACCAAGAATTCGACATTCTCTTTGCACTCATTTGCAAAAAATATCATTCGGGGAGCTGGGAGTTCGAGGAGGTTAAACTCTACAACCATCGTAACTTGGGTAAGTGCACATAACTCATTGTGAATTAAGTTTTACTAGTACAAGATTATTTTGAATTCTACATTTCATAAGTATAGGAGAAGTAAGATAGTTAAACATCATGCCACCCAAGAAGAAAGAACCTAAAACTGAAAAGGAAGAATCTAAGGTTGAAAAGAGGTCCTCACCATAGAGGTCCTTACAATAGTCTATCCTAGATATACTCCTTGAATCAATTGAGAGAGGATTTAAGAAAGTTTTTAAAGATGTGGCTCATGGTTGTAGAGATTCCTCTATCCCTATCTCTAGGTGGGAACTATTATGGTACTTTTATGACAAAAGGGAGGACAAGATTCCAGTGTCAAATCCATGGGCATTAGATTTGGCCAAGTTAATTATCCCAAATGTTTTTATAGATGTAGATTTCATCAGAGTATTGGCTCAGAGTTATCATCCTACTACTAGGTTTGTGAGATTGCTAGATGGTTCTCCATTAGTTGTGTTGAGGGGTGATCCCACAATAGTGGTTTACAATTTTTGGGACATCCCAATTTTAGCTGAAATCACATATTTTTAGAAAACATAATGATTTAAACCATGAAAATTTTCATTTAAAGGATTCCAATTGAAGAGGGTTTGATTAAACCACCTTAGATCAAACTCCCTTGGATAGAACCCCACTAGTTTTAAACCATATCTATAACAGAGTTTCCTTTACACCTATCAAAATGCTGATAAAAAACCATTTTTGATTTACCTTTTGGGGGATCAAATTAATTCATTTAAAATTTAATTTTTGTAAGTATTTATCCCTTATTATAAGCTTCCCAAAAAGTATAATTTTAAATATATTTAATTTGATTATTTTATTTTTATTTTTTGTGAATGTAGGTTTTTTCACCGAAAATCAAGCGTTATGTTTTGCACACGTGGAAAATAGTAGATTATCAAAACAAAATTCTGAAAAATATCTATGTACTAGATATTTATGTCCTTGATCCAACAAAAAAAATAAAATATAATTTCGATACATACAAAAAAAGTTATGTTTTAGCCAACAAATCATGTCTAAATTGTAACTAGTTTGAGTTTGAAACTTAATTAAGAAAAAATATACAATGAAATGCTATGAAACCAATTCCATGCACTAGATATCGTAGTTACAAATCTAAATTTGAAAAAATTAGAATTTTATCCTTCATAGAAAAAAAATTGTGTTACCCAATAATGCCACTCTTTAAAAATGGTGTTTACTGTTAAAAACTAGTTTTCAAAGGATATGGAAAAAGAAGTGCAATTCGATTCAAATTAAAATTGAAAAATATATATTTAGAATCTATAGACAAAATGTCACAAATCACTAGTTTGCATCATCTTCAAATTCCTCATGGTTTAGCAGCTATAGGTGCTTGAAAGTGAAGATTTAGTTAAAACAAATCAGTTCAATGTTCAGTTTGGCCAAAAATTGTAAACTAGTATTGTGGGATCACTTTGACTAAAGTGGCCATCATTGAAATTTTTGACCTAAAAAAACAAGCCCTAACTAAAATTTATTTACAAAGAAATGAAGAAGAGTATACTATATTGAGGAGAACCCATAGAAGTCATGAACTCCACATTTACATGAAAAGGGGTGTGAAAAACAGGGTGATTCCTATATCCCCTTCTGCTACTAAGCCATTTGTTCTCTCAGATTTCCAATACTATTTCAAGAAAACCTACTTTAATCTCTGTCAAGAATTTGGGAAAGATGCAGAAGAGTGAATGGCAGTTAGTTTAATGATGATGGCTAAGAGGGTCCAAAACCTTGAGACAAACATTGAATATGATTTTGCCTCATATCTTGAGAAAGCATTGCATAAAGGAATTCTGCAAGTTAGGGAAAATAGAGCCCCAATAACATTCATGAAATATTCTTTGTTGTGCCACTTGATATTATACCAGAATAAATATAGATGGACCAAAAGGATGTGTTTGGGTAAGATTGACAAGCAAAGGAATTTTCTTCCAATGCAACGATGGTGTTATATATGGGACAAAAAATGTAAGAATTCAAATTATGTGATATTCCATGATGACTTTGTGTACAAAATTATGAGATTTCTTGGCCACCCACCACCAAGACTACACACACTTGTGCTACAACTATTAAGACCTTTGGATTTGAAACTTGAGCAAGGCCATACTCATTATTTCGGTGATTGGTTTTTTCTACTAGATATCACAATAATCAAGATTTATGGATGCCCACTTGCCCCACATATATTTCCAAAGTATTTCCCCCTTTGATTAGCCTTTTTAGAGTTCATGTGGCAGATTCTATGGATGGAAAAGGATGTCATGCAAAAAAAAAGGAAGGGTAAATTTCTACCCAATTTGACAACATGTGGGGAACTATTAGTGGGATGTGATATGATTCAAGAGTTGCAAAATTATCTAAAAGCAAGGTGCTCTTTAGAGTATGGAAAGGAAAGATATTTTGACCTTGAGGGTCACATGAATTTTGTAAGGCACACCATCGTTACCAAGGTTATGGTTACTCAACAGATTGCTTATGAAGAAGATGTAATCATAATTTTTTTCACTCTTGAAGAGATATATGAGAGGAGGAGAAAATGGGAAATTATGAGAAGGCTTGAGGAAGAAAGAAAGATGAAGCACAATGATTTATTGGGGTATTTTGTAGAGGAAGTAGATCCTCTCAAGATGATTGATAAGTTTCATGAATTAGATAAGTCTGCAAAAGAGATGGGGATAGGGATACCTGCCAAATTGTTTCCCAAAAGGCCGAGTGGTATTGCAATTAAAGAGCCAACTCCGAATACTATTTCAATATGTCATGCTTCTCCAGGATCACCTCCTGAACAACCACCTTCTAAAAAATAAAAGACACAAGAGATATACCCACTTGTTTCCTATGACATAAGTGAGGAGGTTGGAGATATAGAAGAAGCAGTTAATGTGTTAAGACATTTCAAGGATGATGTTGAAGTGGACCAACCTATGCTTGAAACTGAAGACCACAGTCCTGAAGCTAGATTTGATATTGAGGTACAAGGAGAAAGAGAAATGTATGAGGATGAGAGGGTAGTTGCAACTCTCAAGTTGTTGAAAGATGATGGATTTATCAAAACCCCTAAATTTAAAGACCTTTAGATTAAGATGAAAATGAGAGAGTTTGAAGCGAGGGTTGAAATAAATAAGATGGGAGATGAGGAATCCCGACATGACCAAATAATAGCCCAAACTTTTAATGAATTAAGGATTGATAATATTGATATCATCCCACAAGAGGCTAAAGAGATGATTTTGAAAAGTAATATACTTATTGTCCCTAGTATGGAATTAAAGAAAATGTTTTTACTTGATCAAGTGAGAACATAGGAAGACCCAATGATGATTGTTGAGTTTGGCTCAGATGAAGGGGTAAGTGGCACAAGGTATAACCCTAAGATTGAAACCTTGGAATTATAGGCCAAACAAAAGAGCACACAAAAACCAAGGTTACTAGATGTAGTGCAGGAAATGAAAGGGACAACTATGGTAAACAAATTAAAGGATACATCTCCTCTAGAAGCTGCAACTATGACAATGCATTCAACTATGTTCACTCAAGCTATAGTTAAGGGGATGGAAGCTAGATTGGGAGGGTACAAAAGGGAACAAAAGTTTTAAAATGATGAAATCAATAAATTGTTCATGGAAAATGTGAAGTTGAAGGAACAATTGAAAGGAGAAGGCCCCTCATAGAACAAGGAAATAATGTTATACCAGCCTCCTCCTGCTCCACCAGTTGATATAGAAAGTGCTTCCATTGAACAAGTGATAAGTCTTAGACAAGATATTGAAGAGTTAAAGAAAGCCAACAATGAGGGTAAGGAAGGAGTGAAAAAGAAAATCTGTAATGTTTTAGAAAAGGTCCTCAAGCATAGGATAAAGCTAATTATGGATAAGTTGGAAAGTGTGTATGATTTCTACAACTCATTGGCACAAGAAATTGATTAGATAAAAACACATGTACCCATACTAGACCCCCTTTTTAAGAATTGGCAGCCCATACACCACACATTAGTAACCTTGTGCATAGTCTTACAGAGGATTAATGAGGCTCCTGCAATATTAAAACCTATAGAGTAGATGGCCAAAATAGTTATAGGTGAATTCCAATATATACAAGGAGAGGACCAAAAGATTAGAACAAGAATAACTTCATTTCATACTATGAAGTAGTGGTTTGTGCCAATAATATTGAAAGATGATGACCAATTGAAGGACCTCAATGAATCGAAGAGTGAATTTGTCCAAATTATTCCACATTACATCATTCACATACAAAAGGATGGTGAGTTGAGTCTTGACAGGTTTGACTTAGTCATGGATGGAGTAATAGCATTGCATGTTGGACATTCTAGGTTTATCATGGATGCTAGGGCGTTACTAGACAACCGATGGAAGATTCACATTGCAAATATATTGAAAATTTAAGAATACAAATGGCCAAATGATTATATAGTGTATGAGTGGGAGTAGAAGTATTTGGGCCCTCCTGAATAGTAGGCCTTGGGGCTGTCACAGTGGAAGAACCAGACATTGAGATACACTAATATGGAGAAAGAACCTTGAACAGATCTTCAATGATCATGGGTGCCTTACGAAAATTAATGGACTATGGTGTCATGAGTGTTGTAGACTTCATTAGTTATCTACTTTCTCTATTTTATGTTTTAAGAAAAAATAATGTTTAGTTTAGTTTATACAAAGAGGCATGAATTTTGAAAAGATGCCATATTTTGTAATGGTCTAAAGCTTGTTGCTTCTCTTATAAAGGAGAAACCAAGACCGAATTTTGATATCATCATCATAAACATTTATAGAAATATATATGAGGAGACTTATGATATTGTATTATTTATTTGAAGCAATCAATGGACAAGAAGATTTAATCTGGTGCTCAAATTATGGTCTCAATTATTTGTTGATAATAATGTGTATGATTGGATTTTTTTATGTATTTTAGGTTGGAATATAGGGTTATATTATGAATTGGTATCATTATTTATTCATAATAATGTGTATGATATAATAAGTTGTGGTCTCAAATTGCAGTATTGGAATTTTTATGTATTTTAGGTGGGAATATAGGGGTATATTATGAATGCAGTATTTTAGATATCATTTTATTGAAAAGATTGAACAATTTTCTAATTTTGTTGTCTCTTAGTTTTAGTTTTCAGTGTTAGTCAGACCTAAGAGATCGTTTCTTTGTTTGTAATGAGGAGGCTTAGTTCACCTAATGTTAAGATATCTATATGT
The DNA here is from genome assembly GCA_007115665.2 of Sequoiadendron giganteum. NCBI lineage: Eukaryota > Viridiplantae > Streptophyta > Pinopsida > Cupressales > Cupressaceae > Sequoiadendron > Sequoiadendron giganteum. Next base: position 234,487,529 of record CM021107.1, on the reverse strand, counting down.
ATTATTAAATCATAGATGTTCATTATTATTTCCTTCACACAAACATATTCAATGGATGTGGAGGCTAGAAGTTGTATTACAAACTAAAGCTATCATCTCGGACATACAAGAAAAGTCTAGCATCTAGAAAACATATAGGAACAAGAAATTATATTCTAAATAAACAAAATTAATTTCAACCAAAGTAAGAAAACTAAGAAGAATGAATTACATTCAATAATAAATTACACCATACATATAACCAATGTTTAGGTGAGAAGCTAATCTCTTAAGGTGTTAGGCTAGTTAAGGTAACAAAACATCATCATAATCATTTGCATTGCTGATTACATTGCATTGCACATCTTTCAAACTTAAAGCATTACTTCACATTGCATAACTAATAAGTAGATGTTGATAGATGACAAAATTTCAATTACAATATAGTTTTTACAAAGTCAACCTAAGCAGTTATGCAATTACTTCACATTGCATAACTAATAACTAGGATCAACTGCCAATTGCATTTTCTTTTCATGGCATTCCATGGGACCACATTTCTTTGAGGAATTTTTTCAAATAGTTCACTGCCTTGTCTATGCTACCACATTTTTCATACATATTGTCTACGAAAGCATTTTATCAAACAATTCACTACCGTTTTTCTATGGCTAAAATCCTAAAACAAGTGCTTTCGAACAAGCTATGGATGCTTAGAAAAATCTATCAAAGCATAATAGTAAGAAATAGCATAGACAAGGTAGTGAACTGGTTGAAAAAATTCCTCAAAGAAATGTGGTCTCATGGTGATGGAATTCCATGACAATCCATAAAAAATCGCTTGTCATGGAATTCATCATGGCATTCCATCACCATGAGACCACATTTCTTTGAGGCATTTTTTCCTAAGTTCGCTGCCTTGTCTATGCTACCACATTTTTCATACATGTCTACCAAAGCATTTTATCAAATAGTTCATTGCCTTGCTGCTATGGATAAAAGCCTAAAATAGGTGATTTCAAACAAGCTATGGATGCTTGGAAAAAATCTATCAAAGCATAATAGTAAGCAACAAGCTATGGTCTCATGGTTTTTTTTTGTGCAAAAATCAGCGTGATTTTATTTGCAGGTTTTAAACACATTTTTTTGGTAATTTTGCTGTTTGAAATGGGGAAAAATCTGTGGTCAGTTTTATGCATTTTTTATTTTCAAACTTTATCTAATCTACAAATTGGGTCCATATTGTTGTTTATCTGCACTGTACTATATCTATGGACTCAATTTGTGTAATAAAAAATACTATATATATGAAATATATCCTAAACCTTATACCCTAAACCCTGAACATTGTCTCTCAACACTGAACTAAAACCAGAAATCATCCACTCTCATCCCTTCACCCTATTCCATATACCCTCAATACCTCACCCTATACCATATACCCTCAACTCAATACTTAAGCCATAACCCCTCAAAACTCAACCCTAAAACTTAAACCATAAACCCTAGCCTCCAAGCCACACAGTCCTCTGTCTATACCCATATACCTTAACCTTGGACAGATGCCTCCCTGTCCTTCCTTCCTTCATCCACCACTGTTTCCCCTTCCTTCCCCACCATTTATCCATCCACCATTTCTTCCATTCCTTCCACCACCCCTCCATTTCCGCTCCATGTCTCAACCTTATAACCTCAATCCCACCACTGCCACCTCCTTCAATGCACCTGGCCTAATCCCTCAAACCTTTCAACCCCTAAACCCCCACAAACCCAACCTGTCCAATACCATATTCCCTATACACTTATTATGGGCCACTCAACCTTAGAAGAGTATCCTTTAATTGTAAAACCTTAACCCATAACCTATACCCCTATACCATGTTACAATACCTTAATCCCTAATCCCACCTCAGCCTCAGCCTAGCCACCTTAAACCTAAACCCTACAGCCTCAGCCCTCATGTGGCCCTAAACCCTCAACCTTATACCCTAAACCCTAAACATTTCCCCTCAACACTATACTTAAACCGTAAACCATACATTTTCAATCCTTCACCCTATGCCTTATACCCTTAATCTCTCAACCCTATACCCTATACCCAATATCATAAACCATAATCCATATACCCCACACACTTAATCTTATACATTCAATGGGATGAACATTATCCCTCAACCGTAAACCCTCAATCCTATACTTAAGCCCTAATGCCTCAACCCTCA